>CAMPDV010000614.1:0-232827 GCA_946699065.1 Loxodes magnus
CGAAGCATACTCCTTAAAACTGCAATTCTACCTTCTTTTCTTACTTTACTTCTTCACTTTTCAAAATACTTAATCTTCTCAAAGCATACTCCTTAAAACTGAAATTCTACCTTCTTTTCTTACTTTACTTCTTCACTTTTCAAAATACTTAATACTTCTCAAAGCATACTCCTTAAAACTGTTATTCTACCTTCTTTTCTTACTTTACTTCTTCACTTTTCTAAATTCTTATTACTTCTCAAAGCATATTCCTTAAAACTGAAATTCTATCTTCTTTTCTTACTTTACTTCTTCACATTTCTAAATACTTAATACTTCTCAAAGCATACTCCTTAAAACTGAAATTCCACCTTCTTTTCTTACTTAACTTCTTCACTTTTCATAAATTTTTTTATTTAATATGATATTCATTAAAACTGAAATTCCACCTTCTTTTCTTACTTTACTTCTTCACTTTTCAAAATACTTAATACTTCTCAAAGCATACTCCTTAAAACTGCAATTCTACCTTCTTTTCTTACTTTACTTCTTCACTTTTCAAAATACTTAATACTTCTCAAAGCATACTCCTTAAAACTGAAATTCCACCTTCTTTTCTTACTTTACTTCTTCACTTTTCAAAATACTTAATACTTCTCGAAGCATACTCCTTAAAACTGCAATTCTACCTTCTTTTCTTACTTTACTTCTTCACTTTTCAAAATACTTATTACTTCTCAAAGCATACTCCTTAAAACTGAAATTCCACCTTCTTTTCTTACTTAACTTCTTCACTTTTCATAAATTTTTTTATTTAATATAATATTCATTAAAACTGAAATTCTACCTTCTTTTCTTACTTTACTTCTTCACTTTTCAAAATACTTAAAACTTCTCAAAGCATACTCCTTAAAACTGAAATTCCACCTTCTTTTCTTACTTTACTTCTTCACTTTTCAAAATACTTAATACTTCTCAAAGCATACTCCTTAAAACTGAAATTCTACCTTCTTTTCTTACTTTACTTCTTCACTTTTCAGAATACTTATTACTTCTCAAAGCATACTCCTTAAAACTGCAATTCTACCTTCTTTTCTTACTTTACTTCTTCACATTTTTAAATACTTAATACTTCTCAAAGCATACTCCTTAAAACTGAAATTCCACCTTCTTTTCTTACTTTACTTCTTCACTTTTCTAAATACTTAATACTTCTCGAAGCATACTCCTTAAAACTGAAATTCCACCTTCTTTTCTTACTTTACTTCTTCACTTTTCAAAATACTTAAAACTTCTCGAAGCATACTCCTTAAAACTGCAATTCTACCTTCTTTTCTTACTTTACTTCTTCACTTTTCATAAATTTTTTTATTTAATATAATATTCATTAAAACTGAAATTCTACCTTCTTTTCTTACTTTACTTCTTCACTTTTCAAAATACTTAATCTTCTCAAAGCATACTCCTTAAAACTGAAATTCCACCTTCTTTTCTTACTTTACTTCTTCACTTTTCTAAATTCTTATTACTTCTCAAAGCATATTCCTTAAAACTGAAATTCTATCTTCTTTTCTTACTTTACTTCTTCACTTTTCAAAATACTTAATACTTCTCAAAGCATACTCCTTAAAACTGCACCTCTACCTTCTTTTCTTACTTTACTTCTTCACTTTTCAAAATACTTAATACTTCTCAAAGCATACTCCTTAAAACTGAAATTCTACCTTCTTTTCTTACTTTACTTCTTCACTTTTCAAAATACTTAATACTTCTCGAAGCATACTCCTTAAAACTGCACCTCTACCTTCTTTTCTTACTTTACTTCTTCAGTTTTCGATCCTTGCACTGCCTTCATTTTATTTCGTGGATATCCTGTTGAATTCGAAAAGCAGTTTCCATTGAGTTTCATAGCTATGCGCAACCATGCTTCAACCCCCTATCAGGAATGGATAATCAAGAGGAAGGCGTTCCCTTGCAAAGGTTGACTTTTACCAGTGACTTTCTCAGCGACAGGAATGGAACTTGTTCCTACCCATAAAATCAGAAAGTATGATTCATAAGGTCAATCTCTGCTCCCACCATCTTTTTAATTATAATTTCTTACTTTTCTTATCATTTTTTTTATTTATTTTATCATTATTTTTCACATATTTCTGCTTTGTAGATTATTTTTTGCTTTTTTTTTGTATGTCAAGATCTTTTTTCTTCTTTTATTAACTCTAAAAATCAAAATATTTCATTACCCAAAAACAAAAAAATTATCACTACCCAATTCAAAAAAAAAATTTGCACAACCCAAAACAAAAACATATCGAAACCAAAATCAAAAATTATTTCCTTTATCTTTTTTAACCCCATTTTTTCTCAAAATCCTTTTATATTTTTAAACTTTTTTTGAAAATTTGTTCCTTTTTCACCTTTATCTATCCCGATTTGCCCCAGTTTGTTCCGTCCGAAAAAAGTCTTGCAGTGTAAAAAGCAGAGCAAAAAAACAAAATTAAATTTTTCACGATTTAATGCTTTAAATACTCTTATTCGCCTTTCATTTAGCTCTAAAAATCAAAAAAAATACCAAAACCCAATTCTTAAAATTTTTATCGTGCACCAAAATCGAAAATTTTCAAATCAAAAAAAAAACAAAAACTCGCAAAACATAACTTAAATCTTCAAAACCAAAATCAAAAATCAAAAAAATTCAAAACCAAAATCAAAAAAATTCAAAATCAAAATCAAAAAAATTCAAAACCGAAATCAAAAAATTTCAAAACCAAAATCAAAAAAATTCAAAACCAAAATCAAAAATTTTCAAAACCAATATCAAAAATTTTTAAAACCAATATCAAAAATTTTCAAAACCAATATCAAAAATTTTTAAAACCAATATAAAAAATTTTCAAAACCAAAATTTTAGTCACAAATTTTTTTAATCCCATTTTTTTTCAAAAACCTTTTTTATTTTGAAAATTTTTCTTAAAAAAATTTATTCCTTTCTGACTTTCTACTAATCCCGAAATCCCCCAGCTTGTTCCGTCCCAACTCAGCCCTATAGTGTAAAACGCTGAGCAAAAAAAGGCTTTGACGTTTTTCACGATTCCAGGGCTTCTATCTAATGGAAATTTAATCTGCTGCACATTAAATGCAGTACACTAAATTTTTCCTATCGGAAAATTACATTGTGCAACTTAAAAATAATAACAACGCAATTAAATTTTATAACAAATTAAAAACAGTTTTACGCTAGCACGCAACTCAAAAAATTTTCTAAGACTATAATATAAAATTAAAAAAATTTTAGCTCTAGCACATAACTCAAAAATTTTCCTAACACTTGAAAATTTAAAATATTTTGCTAAGTACATACTTCAAAAATTTTTCCTAGCGCCGGAAAAATTAAAAAAATTTTACTCTAGTGCATACTTCAAAAAATTTTCCTAACACTTGAAAATTTAAAACTTTTATAACTCTAGTACACAACTCAAAAATTTTTAAACACTTTACAATTTAAAATTTCTCTAACACTTCGTTTTGAAATTAAATTAAAAAAAATATTAATAAAAATAAATAAATTCAATAAAAAGACTTAGAAAAAATACAAAATCTTAGAAAATTTTTAAACTTTACTTATAATATTAATAATAACGAGAAGAACATACTTAATTAGAATAAAGACGTAAAAATTTATATTCTTAAATGTAAATAATAAATAGTTTAAATAGTTTAAAATCAAATAGATCACTTGATGTATCTCTATCTGTCCTCCACACTCATTATAGTATTAGCCATATTGCAATTCTAAAATCTTAATCCATAGTCACCGTATACTTTGTTCCAGTCAGTCTAAATAATTAATGGATGTTAAATTTGAACTTACTTATTACTAACTAGTTGTTTCTACTCCATTCAATAACCTTCCTAAGTTCCATCTACGAATGTTGTAGTCTTTTGCTTAGTTATCCCAACGAGCTCCATTACTTGATACCAACCAATTGTTGTCCTTAGATAATGATAAACTACCTACAGTGTCCGTATGACCTAATAGTACACAGATACACTATCCAGTAGAGACATTTCAGATTCTTATACTCTTGTCATAAGATCCAGATAAGATATACTTGTTGTTACTTGAGAATATTACCGATAAGACATAAGAGGTGTGTCCCGATAAGATCCTTATACATTATTATGTTCTTGAGCTCCATAAACGAATAGTTTTGTCAAGAGATCCAGATATGATGTAAGTGGAATCACTGGATATAGCCACAGCATATACATAATGTGTGTGACCACTCATGGTCTTACAGGTACCTGTCTTGACGTCCCATAGTCTCACCGTCTTATCATGACTTCCCGATACGATGAACTCTGAATCACTGGATATAGCCACAGCATATACAGTTTTTGTGTGATTACACATGGTCTTACAGGTACCTGTCTTGACGTCCCATAGTCTCACCGTCTAATCATAACTTCCCGATACGATGAACTCTGAATCACTGGATATAGCCACAGATAATACAGAATCTGTGTGACCACTCATGGTCTTACAGGTACCTGTCTTGACGTCCCATAGTCTCACCGTCTTATCTACACTTCCCGATACGATGAACTCTGAATCACTGGATATAGCCACAGATCTTACAGAATCTGTGTGACCACTCATGGTCTTACAGGTACCTTCAGCTATGTTATAGAGTCTTAGAGTTTCGTCACGAGATCCAGAAAGGATTAAATTAGCGTCTGAGGAGATGGCAACCGATGTGACTGAGTTTGTGTGTCCAGTGAGTATGTGTGGGTATTCAGAAGAGATTGAGGTAAGGTTAGCATTGGAGAGGTCACAGTTGAGGAACTTAGTGTTTCGGAGGTTGGTTGATGTTAGGTTTGAGTTGGAGAAAATACAATTTGTGAAGGTTGTATCCGAAATGTCCGAGCTAGATAGGTCGATGTTTTGGAGGTTTTAATTTGCGAATGCGAAATTCATGTAATTCAAAATTGTTAAAGCATTTACAGCTGCTAATTACATCTTTGGTTGGTTTTTGGCTAGATTTAATATCTGCAACATGTATTGCTAGTTCTTCTCTGATTTTATTTGAATTAGATCGTAGAGAATTATCGATTTCTTGCAGATGTTAACTTTGCTCAATGGATTGCTTAAGATTGTATTCATGTCTATTTGTTTATTTTGTAATTCGTTGAGGATATTCTAAAGATTTTGAATACTATCGATTTTGAGTTCTTAAAGTGGTTATTTTAGTATTTAAACTGGTTATGCTTATTCTGAAATTTAAGGTTTAATTGATTTTGTAACTTGTTTTCCTTAGATTTATTTTTTAGATTCTTCTTAAGGTTGTCTCACTTCTTATGCCTGATTTTACTTAAGTTGGTTCTATTAATCTAAGAACTTTCTTATTAAAACTGTGAAATCTTACATATTTACTCTTTGTTCAGGATTCATAGACATAATTTCCTAGAATACCTTAAACGAAATTTCAGAAATTGCTTTGTAATTTTGGCTGGCGTCTTAGTAACTCAACGACTTTACTCTTTGCATTTCATTCTACATGCTTTCAAATTCTTTTACTACCTCATTTAACGAATTTATATTACGATTGAATTCCTAACTAGTTACCATCTTTAGTGTTCTTATTTGCTGATACCTCTCACTTAAGATATTTATTTTTCTTAAGACTTCTTCTATTTCATTTACAATCTTCTATCGTTCAACAATTTCACTCTGACATAGAATCCACGTAACTTGTTTTACTATTTCATTAAAGATCTTTTGGAAATCTACACATGTCTTCTTGATGCTTAAAATGTTTGCTTTTTACACGTTGGCGTGTCCTGATAAATCTTTAATCAATTGGATCAGATTGGCCTAATGTTCAAACTTATTTAGCTATTACTTGAAAAAATCTTTTATGTCAAAATTCTTCAGATTCTGTTCCTCTATATTTACTTATATGTTGTGAATCTTGCATTTGTAAGTATTAGTTACTTTTGAAACTGTTTTAATACATTTAGCACATTAAATGCAACCACAACTTATTATTTTTGGTAATCTTTGATTTTAGTCAAAGACTTTGCTACAACTTTAACAGACGGTTAAATCCATTACTTATAATGAACTTAAAAAAAGTTTCTCAATAAATACCAAATATTACAATGAAAATAAAATTGATAAAAAATAAATATTAATTAAAAATAAGAATTTATCAAAATTAATATTTAATTTTGATTAAAAAATATGCTAAGGAAAATTAAAAAAACTTGATAACTTTTAGAAAACAAATATATTAAAAAAAATGAATGTTAAAACTAAAATTAAACATAAATTATAAAATTAAATATCTATATCTACTTCTTTTATAAAATTTTAAGAAACTAAAATTTTTACATAAAATGTTTAAAAAATATATTATTTAAAAAAAATTAAAAATTTTAATTAAAAATTTAATTGTTAATTGAGATAAAAACAATTAAAAAAAATCTATTTTAATATAAAAAAATTATTAAAAACTAAAACTACTAATGATAAAAATAACAATAAATAAAACTATAATAATAAAAATATACTTTAAATTATATTTATAATTTTTTTTAATAAAAACAAAAACAATTCTTATATTAATTAAATAAAAATAACTATTTTTAAATTTAAAAGAATAAAAATATATAAGATATGTATGTAAAATAAAATATAACTATTTTAAAAAAAATCTAATAATTTTAAGTTTAACAGTCAAAATTAAATTTTTTTTATTAATATATAACGTAAATTATTAAAAAATTAAGAATAAAAAATCTTTAATTATCTGAAAAAACTTGAAAACTTAAACCTAATTAGCAAAAAAAATTTTCATACATAAAAAATTTTATTTAATACCTGAAAATTATTCAATATAAAACACTAATGAAATAAATTATATAAAATTAGATAGTAAAATTTATTTTTTAAAAAATTCAAATAATATTTAAATTATAAAATATAATTTATTTAAAAAAATTAAAGAAATAAACTAAGATACAATTTGAAAAAAATTCATTATATTAATGGTAATAAAACATCCTAAGAATTAATCTCAAAATGAAATAATTGAAAAAAAATAATAAAAAAAATTAATTAACTTAAAAAGAAAAAAATTATAAAAAAGATAAAATATTAAGCTAATAAAATTAAAATTAAAATAGATAATAAAAATTTACTTAAAAAAATATAAAATATAATTAAAAAAATATAAAACTATAATAAAATATAGATATTCTAAAAATTAGAAAAATAATTCAATAAGATTAAAAAAGATAAAAGAAGTAAACAAAAAAAATGTAATTTAATTTAATTTAACTGAATGAAAATTAAAGTTTTAATTAAAATAAGAAAAATATATAAGACTAATAAAAGCCATATAATAACTAATTAAAAAAAAATATATATAATAATATTTATTTGCTTTATAAGCATTCTAAATATCTCCTTGGTAGTTTATAAAATTCTACTAAGTATGCTTTATATTTTATCTTTAAGTAATTTTCTTAATTGTTTTGCTTAATTACTTTTTCAAAAAAACTAAGCATAGTTATTTTATAATAAATTTATATTTTTTTCAATTAAATCGAAATTATAAATTTCTACATTTATTCTATATCAGAATGCTATTTGAATCTATTACTATAAATTTCTCATTTTAAATAGATTTTTTTGATTTAGTTAATAAAATCCTAAAATTTAGCATATAAATTTAGAATAATTTATTATTAAGCTTATTTTAAGATATGTTGGAAGAAAATATAAAAATGAGATTCATTTAATTTGGTTTTCCTAATTATCTAATTTAACTTGCATGTTTTATTTACAACTAACATTATCAATCAATATATTTTATTTATAAACCTTATTTAAGCTACGAAACAAAGTGTATGAGGATTATAATGATAATACAAAGCAGACGATATTTACTAACTATTTTAAGACGAGCTTTCATAAGAAAATAATTAAATCTACATAGACTTAAATAAATAAGGATAACTAAAATTATAGAAATTATAAATAATCAGATTGATAAATAAATATTAAGCTTACAAATAGTAGCTTAAATTAATTAAATTCATAAAGTTATATCTATTCCTTATTTATTTTTTTTATATTTTAGCTACTTTTAAATGTGATAATTATTTATTATGGAAAGCTTGTGATTGGCTTAATGATTTATTTTATTTTTAAATTTTAAAAGCATAATAATAGTTTTTAGTTATATAAGGGAAATTTATTTATCAAAATTTATTATATTCCTGTGAGAATTATTTTATTAATAGTGAAAATTAATAATAATTTAACAACTAAAATTTAAATTTCAAGATCTTTTTGAAGAATGGAAAGTAAAGAAAGTAAGAAAAGAGGATCGAATAGTGAAAATATAAAGAAAATGTTTATAATCAAGATAAAAATAGATAATTAGGTCATATTTATACTCTAAAATCTATTATAGTTATTTGGCAACAAATAATAAATAAAGCAAAATCTTTATTTATTAGCTTAATTTATTATTTTAAAATTTCTTTTCCATATTACGAAAATACTTAGTAATATTTATTTTATTTTATTTCTTTATTTTGCACCGATAGATATATACTTCGCTATTAAATTAAAGTTTCGATATTAAAGTTAAAAAAGATCCTTAATATTACAATTTAATTATCTATCAAGCAATTTAATATTTTAATTTAATAATAGAGTTAATTTTCAAATAATTTCAATTATTCTTTTATTATTTAAAGTAACTCTTTTAATAGCTTACGTAGTTATTTAAAATTACTCCAAACCATATAAATTCACTTTGGTACTTAACATGTATAAATGAAAATTTCCTTCTTACTGATATTGGCTATTATAGACTTTTCTCAAAGTCACAGAATAGATAAGTTCTTTATGGAAAAGTAAAGCTATACTCAAGAAAGACTTAGTACCAAATCTATTAGAGATACAAATGGAAATGCTTATGAAGTAGGGTATTCATAAATTAGTTCTAATAATTAAGATTGCTGAATTAGGAAAGTAGATAGTTAAGAAAATGAACTGTACAAAACTTTCTTAGATTCAAGCCCAGCTGATTGTAGAGGTTTAACATTGACTTTAGACAGCAATGATAGACCATATGCAGCGTTTTCGATTGATGGAGGCTCATATGATGCAGGATATATCACCAAAAAATCAGTTATAACTGGTGCTTTTTCAGGATCTATTTTTGATAGTTATGGTTCAGGAGGAGGTCCTAAAGTTTCAGTTCTAGCTGGATTAAGAACTGATAACTGATTTATCGAAAAAGCTACATTTTTAACAGCGTAACTTTCTACAGGAAAAGCGAATTTGTATTTAGTTTAAGAAATAAGTTTCTGTGCAGATCAAGTTTCAGTTTACTCTTAGAGTTGGTATAAATCTTTCGATAAAAATTCTTCAAATAATAAGTTCATAGGTTACCCAGAAGCAGCCTTTATTAAAGTAGGTACGGAAGGATTTTTCAGACATTATATTCATTTAGATAGAAATATGACGATAATTACATAGGCTTTAGTTAAAGATCCTTTAACATGTTCAATTTTCTTTTAGGTAGAAGTTAGGCAATGAACTTAATTCGCTTTAATTAAATCCTATCTTTTAAGTACAAATTTAAATAAAAAGCCCAAGTTAATAATTAAATATTGCTTAATGAATATAATTTAAATTTAAAGATTCACTAATTGTTTATATATCTTAAGTATTTGTACTCTATGGCTTATTTGTAAAATAATTATTAATTTGATATATTTAATTTATATATTAAAGTAAAAATAACCTTAACTTAATAATAATTATGCTAGTAGCCTTCATTTTAATAAGCTATATTTCCTATGATTAAACTAATAGTATAAAAGTATTAGCCTTAATTATTCTTAATATAATATCTTTATATTTTAATTAAGGAAATTATGCAAAGGTAAGTTAGATAGGTTTTAATATTGCTAGTATGGTATATTGGTATAATTAACTAAGCTTCTTTAGCTACTATCTTTAATTCCTAAGAAAGATAGTAATATTTAATTTATTGTTGAATATAATTAGATTTAAGTAATAAATAGTATAATATTAATAATATAACTAGCTTTGGAAATAGATAATAAAAATAAAGCTTAACATTAATTTAATATTATAACTACTAATTTAATAGTGTCTAGCTAATTTCTAAAATTAGTACTTACATTGATATTAGAATCTAAGAGTTTGTGCTTATGAGATAGTAAATAGTTATAAGTTAAGTTTTAAAGATTTCTAATAAAGAGAATAATGAAATGGTTTATTGAATATACTTGCATTTATATTAAATTCTTAGAGTTATATTATATACATTTATCTAATTTACTATTAATTACTCTAATCTACTTCTAAAGCTAACTCTATCATTATATAAAGCAGATATCTAAACTATTTAGATATTATTAGTTATTATATACAATGCTACTTATAGTTACCTATAATTCATAGAGCTATCTAATATTATCTAACCTTAGAAACACTACCTATTTAGAATTTATTTACTTAATTGCTTCATTTTTATTTAGAATGTAATTCAATTCTTTTAAGCATGTATCTCATTAAGAACATCTACTCTTTACATTTATTTAAGAATTTAAAGTTTAAAAGAGGGAAATTAAAAATTTCAAGCTATAATACAATTAGAATCATCCTATAAAGATAAAAATTAGAAAATAGCTAAACTTAATTCTAGAATCTAATGACTCTTATATTTTATCCTTTTAGCCTTAAATAGATAAAAAGCATATTTAATTATGCATTATATAAATTATAGCAATAGGAATAAACAAATTTTAAGATTTATTATAAATTAACTAAGAAGATCAGGAAATTATTATATTTTATAAAATATAAACTAATCAATCAACTAAAGCTAGAGTTATGAATCATTATATATTAGTGTCTACTTCATTAGGTCTTTTACTAAATTATATTAAATTCTAAGCATATATCGTTTTAAACTTTAAACATCTCTTTAATTAATATTTTGATTCATCATTTCTTTGCAAATAACTGTGAAGCTTTTTAAATTAGAAGATATTAATAGTCTATTTGCAAATATTTAATACCTAAAGCAGAATCTAATCTAGATTTAAATAAATTAGATATTAGTTCTTTTTTTAATTTTATTCAAATTCAAAACTATGTAGATAAGACAACAATCTTTCCAAGTATTTGGTAAATAAAAGATATATATAAAGTTAACTATATTTTAGAGGTATTTTATAAGTGAATAGAGTCATTTCACCCCCAAATTCTTAGTATAAATATACATTTTTAAATTACTATTTAATCTTATAATTTTTTATTCTCATCACTTTATTCACTTTAATTTTAAGAACGCCTAGTTTTCTTTAAATTATATCTAAAAGTTAAATGATTTATTTACAATATGACAACAAAATGATTTATTAATCATTTAATAGTTAAGTTCGCAATATATTTAACTTTAATTGTAATGAGAATCATAATATATTAGAAGAAGAAATAATCATTTAATATATGGTACAAATAAATAGGTTTATAAAGATTTTAGATGATAAATTATTAGGTAATATTAACTAATAGATTAAAGAAGTGTATTATATATTAATTCCCATAAAACACATATATAATTAGACTTAATTTTAACTAATATTTTACTTATTTAAAATATTAGTAATGATATACCAATAACCAGAATATTTAATTAAATCATATTAAAAATAATTTAAATTTTATAATTTAGATTTAACTAAAATAAAAGATAAAGCACGATCAAATTAGTTGAAATAAATATTAATGAATCTTATAATAGATATTTTATGAATAATTTATAAAGATTATTAAATAAAAGTATTTCCTGTATTTTAAAATTAATGTAAGGTATCTCAGTTTTCATTGAAAAGATTAAAGTTAATATTTTAAATAAAATTAATGAAATGCTTCAGATACATTGGAATTATATCTTTCATAATAGCATTTTTACTTTAAGAATAAAAATCACTTTTTCTTAATAAAAAGAAGCTATAAAATTGCTTAATCTATTTTCTATAGCTTAAAATGTAAAAATAATCTTTATTTTTTAAATAAAAGCAAGTTATAATAAGCACCTGGTATAGATATAATGATTTGGTGGTTATCTCTTTTTTAATATAAACTTTTTGTAATAAGATAAAGCACTTTATCTATTTATAAATTATTGCTTAATTAAATAAATATATTGATAGACCTTAATCAATAGAATTATCATTATAAGGTACATTGATAACTTTGATAGACTTTGAAACTAAAATTAGATAAAACTAAGAAATATCTTTAATTATAGATAAAATTTAAATTAATAAAATCTTAAATATAACTAGCAAGCATTGTCTAATAATTTGTAAATAAAAGAGATATTTATCTCATAAAGTTAAATAATAGAAGTATATAATAATTATTATTTACAATACAACTAAGATTATATAATTTAATTTAGCTATCCTATTAAACTAACATTTAATTAGATTTAAAGTTATTAAATATCATATTAACTATTTGATTTATTACAGTTGGAATATAATATAGTTATAAGATTTTAAAATAATTAGTTCTAGTAAAAAGTTAAATAATCTTGCTTTTTATAAGTCTATTAAAGTTTTAGTTGAAATAATAGTTAAATGTAATTATAAAAGTTAGTTAGATATTTATTAGTAGATATAATAATTGCATAATAGTTTATTTTAAATAGAATATAATAATAAAGCTATAAATCTCCTAACTCAATAATTAATAGCTTAATATTATATCTAATATTTTAATTCTTTCTAAGCTTTTATTATATTTATTCTATTATAAAAAAACTAAAAGTAAAAGGAAATTAATAATTTAAGAGTCTATTTGTTTAATAATTTTAAGAAATAGTGAGATATTAAAATAAACTAAACTCTAAATAATTATTAATAAGCTAGTAATTAATTTAATAAGCTTAAGCTTTAGATATCTAGATATATAACTTAAGCATTAAACAAATTTAATTATATTAATTAATACACTTATATTTAGAACTTCATTTTAGGGAAGTATCTGCTTAAATTAGAGAAATAGGCTTTCTTTCTAAATTAAAGGGATTTTTAATTAATGAATAGAATACTTTAATAAGATTAAATAAATTTGAAATTTAGCTCTTAAGAATCGTTAAAAGTAAGCAGTTGAAGTAGCTTCTATATAATAATTTATCTATTAAAATATCTATTTCAGAAATGTTTAGCAGCTTAATGATATACACTCTAATAGAATAAGAAACTTAATAATTATTAAATTAGCAATATTATTATATTAGCATTTAAAAAGCTAATTAAGGTTATTCATTTAATTTCAAAGAAGAATAAAAATGAAAGGATGTTCAAACTTTTAGAGTAAAATAGCTTTTAGATATAAGTGCTATCAATTAAAAATTTTATTTAATTAAACTATTTATTTACTAACTTGATAAGCATAAAGGTTTAAGTTTTAAGATAAAGAATGAATGCTTATTATAATAATAACTATTTATAAGTAATCCTGCTAATAATTAACTAGTTTCTAAGTTAGAATATTTAAAGGAACTAATACCCTATTAATAACAGACAGTGTGGCCGAGTGGTCTAAGGCGCTAGCTTAAGGCGCTAGTCTTTCGGGGCGTGGGTTCAAATCCCACCGCTGTCACTTTTAATAAAAAATAGAGCATTAAAATGATAATAATTAAATAAGCTACCAAGCATAAGTAATAACTTACATAAAATAGTATCATCATATAAGCAAAACCTCTATTATTTATTAAGAACATAAAATGAAACTTTATGATTAAATTAACTTAACTTAAATACTTAGATTATGGATCTTCTATAGAAACTCTATAGAAAGAATAGATATTAGTTATATTAGTAGTATTAAATAAATGAAGAAAAATAAGTTTAATAATTAAATAATGCTATTATTTCTAAAATTGCCAGATAATTAAAAATAAAATTATTATCTATATAGCATTCTAACTATTTCTCTTTAAGAGAATATTATTTTAAATGGCTATTCTATCTATTCAAAATACATTATAGCCATGCATTTTTTAATTTTTAATAGCTAAATTTGTTAAAGTATATAAATACAAATGTATTTTAAATTTATTATGAATAAGTTAAAAACTTTATAGAATAATTTAGAGTTTAAAAAATTTCATAAAATAAGGATTCTTAGATTAATTTTTAAACTAAGTATTCAAATTATACTAAATATTTTTTTAATTAAATAAATAATTAAGGAATTTATTTAATAATAAAGTAATTATAAATTTACGTAAGAGAAATATAAAAACGTGAACTGGTTGCATTTTTCTTACAGTAATGCTACTTAAATCTCTAGATTCATTCTAAAATTCATAAATTTTAAAATTAAAGCATTTTTAACATGATTTTTTATATTTATCTTTATAGAAGCAAATTTAAATTTTAGCTCTAAAATTTAGTTTTTTATTTACTAAAATTAATGAAGTTTTAAATTATTCTTTAATATCTAGAATGTATAATTTTAGTTAATTAAAATACTTTTATTCAACTAATATTATTATGGTTTGCCAAGCATTCTATTTTTATTTATTGAATACTTAAAATTGAAATAATTGTAAGCTAAGATATATTTCATAAGAGGCATTTAGTGAAAATTATTTTAGGATAATTAACTAATTTATTTATTTTTACTTAGATAAAAATAAGAAAACTAGCAAAATAACTTTTATTTGTTATCTTTTAAAGTATCTCTTACTATTTTAAATTTAGCTTACTAAATAGATTAATATAGCTCTATTATTTTCTTTAGAGTTATGATTCTCTTATTGCTTTTTAGATATAATTATGATTAAGTTAGCAGAATAATTAGCAAATTTAAATCACTTCATATATTTAACTTTCAACCTTGTATTATGATGCTTAAGCTTCTTCTGAATTATTTTAATTATATAAAATAATAGTTATTGCTAAAGTTTAATTTAGGGATTTAAGTATATTTTATTTAAAACTCTAAAGAAATTTAATTTTTCTAGCTATAATCATAAAGTAAGCATCTTTAATTAAGTTATATTTGAAAAATTATTTTGTTTTAATTAGAATATTAGTATAGTTATATCAATCAAGTATACTTCTTTAAGCTTTTACATTTTATTTTTTATTTTCTAAAGTATAAATTATATCAATTAATTAGTCTTCTTATTAGCTTATTCTAGTTTAAAACTTTATTTGTCTTTAATTAATTTTTATTATATTTTCCTTCAATCTTAATTTTATATAACTTAAAATTAAAAAACTAAGACAAACTTTTAATTTCTTAATAAAAGATGATTAAACATTAAGAATTATTTTAAATATTATAAATATTTTATTTAATTGTTATTGTTTAATAATTCACTAGATTATAGAAAATATATTTAAACTATTAAATAAAATAATTAATTAATTAACTAATTAATTCAAATAAAATGGTTCTTTTTGTTAGAAGTTTGAAAAAGGTTACGATTTGTAAAATTTTCCTTTTTCTAATTTTTTTAAATTCACCGTCCAGTATTTCTTGTTTCTTTCTTCAATCTTCCCATCGCTTTATGGAAAAATTTTTATCGCGTATCAAATCTAACTCCAGATCTTTTCAAGAATAAGATGAAAAAAATTGAGTGACATAATACCGATTTAATACAAAGATTGAAAGAAAATAGGAATAATTCCTACAAGAATCCTAATGAGTGGCTTTATTCAAATAGAAATAGAGAAAAACAGACATAACAAGCTGAAAAAATAAACAGAAAACTATGCTTCATCTGTAAAAAAAATTACACCTATGACATAAATGTAAGTAGAAATAGAAAATATGAAGAGAAAATTCAGATATCTTTTTCAATAATTTCAACTCCGATTTTTGTCTTGTTATGTTTCTAAAATATTTGCAGAAATGAGGTTCTTCATCTTCAAGAATAATTTCAACTTCTTCTTTTTGCTACTAATGTCTTCTTCCACTGTTCAAAATCTCATTAAAAGAGTTCATATAAGGTCTAATATCTGAAAATAAATTATGGAGGGTTACGAAAAGTGTCATGCCTATGAAGGTTTTATAAATTGGTTTCTTTACTTGGTACTCCCAATACGATGAAGTTTGAATTACTGGATATAGCCACAGCATATACATTACTAGTGTGACCTCTCATGGTCTTAAAGCTACCTGTCTTGACATCTCATAGTCTCACCATCTCACCATCTCACCATCTCATCTACACTTCCATTTCTTTCTTATTCTTATTAATGTAATTGTTAATTCGCGTTTTTTTCAACTTAAGTTGAAAATCGTCTCTTCTTGTTGTTTTATTATACTTTTCAAGTCCTCAATCTTTTTTTTAATTTCTAGGGAAGCTCTATAATATTTATTCGTTCTACCAAGCCTGTCATAATTTTACCTTCTGCTTCTGAACTGTAACTTAAATGTTTTTTTCGGTTTTATGTGATAAATAACTTCTTCTTTAGCCTTCCTAGCATAATTTTTTTGTGAGTCTAATGTTCTGTTCCTTAGTTTTTTTATTCCTAATTATTAATATCTATTTTTAATTTTCAGATAGACTTTCTACTTAATTTTTTTTTCTGCTTTAATATCCTTCTTATCAGTTATTTTTTAAAAGAGATTCTATTGTTGATAAAGGATGCTTAATAATTTCTTATCTTATTTTGTAAAAAATATTAAAAAATCTCAGAGTCTAATATGCTTAGATGGCATTCAGTTAAGATCTATATAACAAGACTCTGTAAAAGTATTTTCAAGAGCTTAAATGTCTTTCTTGCAATCAGTCTCACGCTTTTATCAATTTTATTAAATATTGCAGAAATTCCTTTTTAGATAGGCCAAGTTACTGATTCTCCTCCAATCTTTGCTTTAAGAAGCGTGAAAACTCTACACGAAAACTTAAAGTGTCAAGATTTCACATTTTTATACCTTGAAAAATAGATAATGCCTTCTTCATAATAGACAGATATTTAATTGAGATTTACTTGTAGTGATTAATTAAGTCCTTTTTTAATGTTGAGTTACCCCTAAATATGAAATTTACTGCTTTTATGCGATAACTTGATTTCCAATCTTCAAGTTTAATTTTTCCTCTTTTCTTTTATGTTTTTTTAGAAACTGAATTGCTTCACATTTAGGGGCATTTTTTTAAGCTAATTTAAATTAAAAACTCTATTTGTTTCATCTATTAATTTTTATATATTCTTTTTAGATTTTGAAAAGAGTATTAAGTCATCTGTCCATCCTCTGCAAGCGAAACTATTATTGAAGCTGTTACATTTGAATCCAATACTATGTCCTTTACTTTCTATATGTCTGATAACAATATCATAGCACAACAACGCTATCACTGTCCATGTTAACTTCCTTATATTATTCCATTACTATATTTAAGATTTTAGAATAGCTTCCATCTATAAGAAATTAAGAAGTTAGATTTTTGTAGAAAGATTAAAATGCTAGTAACAATCCGATTCAGGTGATCGAAAAGCAACCTTCTCTCTATCGAGTTCAACATTTTTCCACATCAATCAAAGTTACTATTAATTTTGTTTTTCCTTTGGCTTACTTTCGAAATAAATCTATTATTTGATGTATTACTCAAATCTACTGAGCTGTCTATTTCTATTTAAAAAATTCCATTTAACTTTGATGGATTAAGTTCCTTTATCATATCAACTAATATAATCTTTTTGAGAATATTCTATCATACAATTTCAGTATAGTGTTAATAAGAGAGTTGGTCTTCAATTCTTTCAATCATCTTTCTTGCCATTTTTAAAAATCGAGATGATTATTGATCTGTTAAGTTCATCAGAAGTTTTTCCAAATCTAAGAATATTATTCAAAAAGGAATGAAGAATAAAGTTAGAAAATAGTTTCCATATTTCAAAAATTTTACTCCAATTCCATCTGTTCCAGTCGCTTTTCCATTTTGAATTTTTTTTATCACTTCTTTAATTCCTCAATAGTAAAAAGATAAAATCCTTAGCAATGTGAAGTTAATTCTTTTATATCTCTTCAATATTTTCGCATATTTTACCAATTCTCTTGTTACTTATATCAATTTCCTATTAAGTGAATTTTTCATGTTTATTGAATACAAAGTTCTCCCATTAGTTAACGAATTAATTTTATTTTTATTATATATATTAAAAAATGGTTAGCTTCAAGAAGGGTTTTTACACCACCTCCTCTATGTAAGAGAGAAAACAAGAAAGCACTTTCTTCTATCACATCTTCGCTTTAATTAGTCCAACCTTCTTTATTACGAATGGAAACCAGACTTATAATCCAAGCTCTCAGACTACACGGAACCATTTTCACTGATCAAAGAAACACGATATAATAATACACTCAACGGAAAAAGGATACCAATATATCTTTGATTGGATGGACTTCACTAAAAGGAGGAGCATAAAATAAAAAGAAATGAAGTGGTAAAACAAAGTCACAACCTAAGTTATAATTTAATTAAACAATGAACAAATAATCTCAGCCAACGTCCTGAAGACTAAATGGTAATAGTCTACTAAAATGCCTATGATAATCTATCAGATATGGTGGTCGCAGTTTTTTTAACCACTATCAAGAAAATAGTGATTTAGTAGAGAAAAAGGCCATAGACTAAGAAATATTACAAGTGTTTAGGAATCAAATATGGAGCGAGTACGGACAAGCAGTGGCCAAATTAATTGTCAAATAAAACAGAATAGTATACTTAATGTTCAACAATGAAGAAAGATACTAGCAATTCGCTTAATTCAGGGAATGAGCATTCAAAGGTTTTGGAATTCCTATCTAAGCAAGAAACTAATTGAATACTTTGACATTCATAACTACCCAGTTTATTTCATAATAAATGAATACTAAAACATAAAGGAAGTAATGGAAGTAATGAGAAAATATGGAAAATCTAGAGGAGAGGTAAAGCATACATTTCCAAACACTACAATGTTAACAGGTAGCAGTGTAGTTTGCTTAGATTTAAAGGATATAGACGAAGTAAAGAGGATATCAGAAGTAATAGACCTAAACGGAAACAAAATGAGATTACAGTACCCAGTAAATTTTATCTGCTGTCCATGCAAATTGAAAGGGCACACAGATAAACAATGCAGAAGGGTGGAAGCAGCAAAAAGGAAAAAAACTACGTACAAGAGAATAAGAGATACTTGAAGGAGAAGTTAAATTAGCAATAAACAAACCAGAATTAAAAGCAAATCAAGCAAATAAGAGGATAATTGAAGAAGGAGAGTAAACTATTATAGAGGAAGCAAGGGAAGAAGAAGAAGGAAATAAAAAGAGGAGAATAGGAAAATATTTAAAACAACTAAACAATTAAATAATAAAAAATCTTTTAAGCTAAATGAATAATTAAGAATTATTTTTAGTCAAAATGGAATTGGACATATGTAAGGCTGGGGAATAGAGAAATGTTCATAGAACTAAAAAAAATAGAAAACAAACAATTATATAATATGATATAATATAAAACAAATCAGAGAAAAGGATAGGATAGGATAAGCGATGGTAAAAACGCTAAACTCAAACAGAAGAAATAAGAAACAAACAAAATATCATAATGTAGTATGTAAGGAAAAATGTAAATTAAGAAAAATAACAAAAAAGAAATAGAACAAGCTCAAGAAGAAAAAGAATAAAATGTAAGAAAAAAGTGATAAGTAAGAAGCAAACTGAAATAAACTTCAATTAGAATTTACTATGCTAAGAATCTAAAAACAAAAATGAGTAATTACCCAACAACAATTAATAGGAAAAGGCAAAAGAAGAAGAATAAAATAATAAGAAGAAGGAAAAGGAAAAGATAGATGGTGAGTGGAAAAATATAAAAAGGGGAAATTACTAATAATGAAAAGAATATGGAAGCAGAGAATGATAGATAAGATGAAAGAAAGATGGAATAGGAAGATGAATAAAAGAAAAAAGTGATGATGAGGAAGCAGAGGAGATGGGTGAAAAAGAAGAATAAGAATTAGTCATAAAAATAGGGATAGCAAATGTTAGGGGAGTAAGAAGTGAAAAAGAGACGCTAGCCAAATTCATGTATCAAAAAACTATCCATACAATGGCAATATAAGAGATTTAGATCGAAGACTAAAAAGATATGTGTAATATAGCAGGATATAAAACTTAATAAATGTGGGGTCAAAAAAAGGGAAAGGAGTAGCAATCTATATGCGAAACGACATATGTAAGGAGATCAGAGAAATATAGAATGAAGTCATCCAAATGACGCTTTTTTGAGGAGTGAGAGTGATGGCCATTGAAATAAGGAAAAAACTGACAGTAATAAATATATATATGCACCTGTGGCAAATGATAACTAATAATATGAGTCATTCTATAACTTACTGAACGAATTTAAACTATAAGCAACCGAGAAAGGAATTAATGCAATGATCATAGAAGATTGAAATGTGCACATAGAGTAATATCTACCAAAGAAACAAACTCAGCTAGTAAGAGAATGCTACAGTTCATGGAATAGAATAATTAAATATGCCTTGATCCAATTGAAATAGGTATTTTCGTACACTAAAACAATTAATATAAAATAGATTACTTTTTAATTGAAGATATAATGAGTGAAAAGGTGATAAAAAGTGGTTTTTATTGCTCATACGTAATAGGAGCCCATATACCTGGTATTATATAGATAAAGATTGGTAAAGAAGTAAGAAAACCATAAAAGACAGCAAAAATAAATTATCTACTATTAAAGAAAAAAGAGATATAAGAAAAATTTGAAAGATTTATACAAGAAAATATCTAAGAAGAAGAAATTGAAAGCCAAAATGGTACGTAGACTTAAAAATGATGAAAGAAAAAGATATAAGAAGGAGTTCAAATGGTATGTGGAACAATTAAAACATAAAACTTTAAGATATATAAATACTCAGAAACAACAAAATAGAGCAATAAAATTTTCAGAAAATACAGCAAAAATTAAAATAAAGGATAAAGAACAACGAAGAAATAAATGAAAATCAACGATTAAATAACAAAATCATTCGCGACAAATAAAGGGCTAAATCAGGGAAGCCTAACGCTGCCAAGACTATTTAACTTGATAATACCAAGATTTCTCCATAATTTGGAAGATTAAAAGCTAGGAATTACGATAGACTATAAAAACGAAGAGGGATAAACATAAGAAATATATGAAGGATGTTTTGCATACGCAGATGATCTAACCTTAATAAGTGAATGGGAATAATTAGAGGAAATAATCGAAATTTTAATCTATTGGACAGAAAAGAACAAATTGGAAATTGCAGATAAACAAAATGAATGATATGAAAATCAACAAAAAATAGTAACTGAGAAAATATTGGAAATACTGAAGAAGTGGGAAATTTAAGGATCGAAAGAGTAGCGAACTTTTAGTATCTAAGTCATATAATAGAAGAGAATATCAGTTTAAAAAACACATGGAGAATAGGCTAGAAACAGCATAAAGAATGCAAACATGGATATTGGGAAAAATAACAATGATTAAGGGATTAACACCATATAATGCAGGAATAATGATAAAAACTTCGTAAGCTCAGTTTTCAGTTATGGGATAGAAGTGATTCCATATTGTGAATAATTTGTAGGAAAATAAGTGATGGAGCAACTAGAAATTTCATAGAAAAAATTTTTACGAACAATCATAGATGCCTCTTTCTAAGTGTAAAATGAGATGCTAGAATACGAGTTACAGTTTATGAAATTTAAACATTACCTATGGCAGAAAACGCTGAAATTAAGAGGCAGACTAATAGGAAACAAAGGAAAAACAGTAGACAGATTATTATTCGACCTAAGTAAAGAAGAGAACTTTATTTTTGAACAATACTGCACGACAATAAAATTAGAATTAAAAATTGAAGACAAAAATATATTTATAGATGATGGTAATAATAATCAAAAAGGGAAGAAAAACATTAAACGTGCAATATGAGAATATAGATATAAGTAGAAGATAGAGAAAGTATGTAGTAAATGATAAAAACATTACAATATAGAAAAGCATGATTTGATGAATATGTAGTAGGATTATCCAACTACCTGAGATATAATAAAAATAGAAAAGAAGAAATATGCTACATATTTAGAATAAGAACGAGTTATAATGGGAGCTAGGATTGCTTAAAAGAAAGACACCTAGTTGTGACAAGTCAATGGCCTTTCTGTAACAATGCAAGAGAAAATGGAAGGCAAATCATAGAAAGCTGTTCAAAATACAAAGAAGGAAGATAATAATGTTCTGAAATCTTAGAGCAATAGGAGTAGAAAGATAAGGAATGGAACTATTTGATATAATACGAGGTACGGACAAATTCGAAAATTCATTAGAACCTAAGAAGAGTAAAAAATACCTAAAAATGATTTAATAAAAGATTATATCGAAGATATATTAGAAAAAAGGAAAAGAGGATATATAGAAAATTAAATTGAATGAAAAAAGAAATAGGAAAAGAATAATTTTTATGAGTGTATAAAAGCTTGATCAAGAAGAAAATAATTAGAAATGGAAATTAGTAAGATATGTAAGAAAAAATAAATTAATCTTGTAATAAAGATCTAATAAAGCGTAGATAGATAGAAGACAGAAGA
Source organism: Loxodes magnus (assembly GCA_946699065.1). NCBI lineage: Eukaryota > Ciliophora > Karyorelictea > Loxodida > Loxodidae > Loxodes > Loxodes magnus. Next base: position 22,703 of record CAMPDV010000614.1, read on the forward strand.
ACAAGAGCTAATATAGAGGAAAATGAGGAAGATATGCAACTAATAAGAGAAGAATTTCTATTAACTGAAGGCTCACTTGAAGAAACGGACATATATTGAGATATGGAAAGAGCTGCGCACCAACGAGGTGCTACGCGCTCTATAACCAAATTTATTTATTTATAACTCATTTAGTTTTTTATTCTAGTAATTTTATTATATTTAGAATCCGGAATAAATGTTCCTAAAATTAAATCTACGTTATCTTCTATATTGTCTTTTATACATAAATATTATTCTTCTAAATTATTACTATCAATTTTAAAGAATTCATATAAGATCAAAGGAAACAATCTTGATATTTTTTCCTATCAATTGGAAATTAAAGTAAACTTATTTTGTATCTTTTATTATATTTTTTTCCATATGAATGTGTATATTAGAAATTAGTTCAATTGTGATAGAAATATGATCAGTAAATAGACTATCATTATGTGCCTGAAAACTAGTAAATTAATTACTGTTTAAATGATTATTTATAATCATATAATCATTGTAGTAATTATACAGTACCTTTGTGTATACATGTATTAGCGCTTTTATCGTTTAATATTTCTAGATCATTTTATATCAAACATTCTTTAAATCTATTTGTATTATCATAATTATTATATGGATTTTTTCCGTAATCAAATAGTAGAGTATTGAAATCTCCTAGTAATATATGTGGATTATCTGGAAATTCATTTAAAAATGTATTTAAATAATCATATGCTTCGTCTTTAACCTTTTCACTTTTACTGTTATCTGGCATGTAGCAAGAAGTAATATAAACATCATCCAATTTAATTATTATGAATCTACCCTATACTACTTCAATTACTCTGGATACTTCTGTATTGTTAAGTTAATCTCCCGCAATTAAGCACATTCCACCTCTTTTGCCAGAATTCTTAAAATTTTTCTATTATCATTCATCAATATTGGTGGAAATTCATGTTTATATCAAGACTCGTTGATTGAGAGTATGTCTGTTTAACTTTCCTTAATAAATTCTTCCGCATTTGTTTGTCAACTTCCAATCCCATTGATATTTATATATCCAATCTTAATCTCTTATATTTAGTTATTATAAACTATATAAAATGGATATCGGCTGCATCAGATAAATTAGTAGGTAATCTGGTGCAATGTTTACTGCATTGGGAGTAATCTCTCACTAGATGCCACCACGGGGAAGGGTGGATAAGCTGTGTTGAGACATGCCTAACTTACCCCGAGGGTTCTCTCTAGTAGTATGAAAGTTCGACTGATGGTCCTTCTAATTACCAACTTAATAACTAATTCTTATTTGAACCTTATTCAAGAAGACTGAAGCATTTGACTCAAGATTTATGAATAATTTTTAATAAGAAGATTCCCCATTTGGAGAAGCTGACATGACTCTAGAATTTTAACAAGAAGCATAAGAACATTTTTCTTAATATTAAATATTATATTGAAAGAGCTACGCGCCAATGAGGTGCTACGCGCTCTATAATTATTTTTATTTATAAATAAATATAAAGGGAGGAGCAATCATCCAAATGAAACTGACTTAAACTCTGGTACCAGAAAGTACCCCATAGGTGAAGAACCAGACAAAAGAAGAGAAGATAAGATCGAAGAGGCATCAAGAAGCATTAATGATGAAAGATACCAGATACTAATTTCTTTTAGGGTAGCATTCCGATCGCGGCCCTATAGAAGACAAAGCTCACAAGGGAATGCTAGCACTGCGGAAAACTTCAGTAAGAAATTCTTTAACTTTAAAATTCTTTATTAAAGAGCTGCGCACCATTGAAAAGCTTCGCGCTCTATAATCTCATTTATTTATGTTATTAGAATTATGGTCTATATTTATCTTATTTATTTTCGATCCTCCTTAAGACCAGATTCAAAAATGACATTTACTCTTTTTTACTCTCTTATTTCATCATGGATATAATTCTTATGATATTCTGGCTGCTAATAAAAAAATTTTACTAAAATATAAAAACTTGCCTACTGTATAGTTCCAAGAGTTCTTAGTCTGTATTAATTTTAATTATCTAACTATCGATCTATCTTCTCCCTAGCTCTGAATCCAGCACAATATATCGATTAGAAACTACAGTCTAGTAATTTACTCTTCTCTAAATATTTGACATGAAAATTTGCTTTATTTTTGTGATTTTACATTGTTATTATTAATTATATTTTAATTTTCTTTTGTCTTGTCAAAACTTTATTTAGAAATTGGATATTATGGGTCTGGGCCTTTTCTTTTTGCATCATTAATGTAATCTTCATTCTAATAATATGTTTTGTATTTCTAGTTTAAGGTTTTTGGATGAAAATAGTTGATAATTTAAAATGATTATTTACAAAATTTTTTTATCTAAAGTTATTAAATTAGAAGATACTTACTCATATAAAGTTTAGATTTTTTCCTGCTTCACTATTTTTTTAAGTACAGCTTCATATTCTTTTACTTAATTGATAAATCGTTTATTAATTTGATCATATGTAATTTACAATTTTTGACAATTTTAATCAACAAGGTTACATACAATTGTTTGATCAAGATTATTAACTCAGTACTTGTGGAAGAGTCAAAGGTTTAAACAGTTTCCTGAGATATCGAATCACTTTATTAAATTTAAACTTAAATTTACTTTTCTTAAGTCTTAACCTAATGAAAATTTATTTATGTATAAATCCTTTAATTATTCTTTAAAATTTTTTTTTAATTAGTGTTGCAATATTTGCTTAAGCTTGAATTAAGTTTAATTATACTATTTCTTTCTAAGTTTACATTTCGATCTGACTTTTTCAATAAAAAAATTTATCTTGTGTTAAAGTTTATTAAAGGATAAATCTCAAAATGCTGTAAAGTTTTAAATTTTAATCGCTTTATTGTATCTATTCTTTTAATATCTTAATAGTTTCTGAATTTAGAATATTTGAATTTTCTAGTCTTGATTCAAAATCAAAATTTAATTGGTAGTTGCTTATTTTAATATTAAACTTGATAAACTTAATTAGATGCTTCCTCTAATTATCCTTTTTTTATTATTTCTCATTAAGAAAACTGTTTAAATTTCTTTTATAGAAGTGTTCATATTATATCAGGTTTTGGTTATATTCCAGAATTAAATCCAAACTAAGCCAGTGCCGAAGGTCTAAGAATCTTATGTCTCGAGGCCAAACCAAAGCAGAGGAAGACATAAAGTCGATTATGGGTACTTAACTTCCCCAACCTCTGATGAAGCCGTCCCTTGTTGTTCACCTTCGAACAACTATGGCGGTTTTAAAATATATATATAATAAAAGGCTTATATTTTAATCAAAAAAGCAATAAAAAAAATGTATAACTCAGAAGAATTTTCTTGGTGTAATAACTGTATCCTATTTTGAAATTAATTGATTTTTATAAATAATTTTAACTATAAAACTTATAAAATTATTAATGTTAATACGTATTTTAATATTTTAAACTCAAATTAATAATTTTTATCTTTTATTATTTGATAAACTAAATATTAAATTTTACATTCATAATCTAGTAACTTTACAGCAGTCTAGCAGTATAATTTTAGAATAAAATCGATATATAAGAAATTATGGATGCTTTAAGAATGAATATAAAGACTAATAAATTTATTTAAATAAATTTGATAGCAGAATACGAAATATAATGCAATAATTAAAATTAAGAATTAAATAATTTAAACTTTAATTATTTTTATATTTCATTTATTTTTATATTATTCTATATAAAAGTTAGAAATAATTTGATTAAAGAAATTCAAAAGAAAAACTATAAAGTTATTGGATTAATATTATTAATATTTAATATTAAGAAAATTAAAAAATATAGATATATTCATTTTAAATAAATTATAATGGTAAAAGATATTTAATATTATTAATAATATATGATAAAAAAAATGGTTGAAGGTTTCAAGTCAGGCTTCTATACCACCTCTTCCTAAGCCAAAAAGGAAGGGAGGAAGCAAGAAACTAAGTCTTAATAATCTTAACAATCTTCTCTATCACAACTTTAACTAACACTGAACTAACAACTTGGAATCTAACAACACGAAAGAAAGCCAACCTTGAAGAATATACACACGGAAACTCCAACCTCAAGAGAGAAACCGAGGAAACAGATGAAATATGTTCTCCACCAGGAGGTATCAGAGTTCAACCCTTCAGGCCAGATGAGCATGGAGTAGCTCATCAAAGTGGTGCTGAACCTCCAGGAAGAGGTCAAGAAATTGAAGAAGGACAATGATATGCTGATGGCAAAGCTAGACCTAGCAGAAGGAATTGAGTCAAGACTTATGTCCTAGGAAAGAGATCTTAACGCCTTTTGGAATATCTCACAAAGTCAGACTAACGAATCCTAAAATTAGTTTTAGAAACAGACTGAACTGGATAACAGACTCGGAAAAGTAGAAGAGAAATTCTAAACTTTTAAGAAAGAGTAAAGGGAAACTTGAGCTATACAAATGGAAATTCAAACCTAGAAAGAGCAAACTAACAAGGAAAATAATTAAAATAAAAAAGAAATGCTTCTGCTGTGGAAGTGTATGACATTTTTATCAGAAGTGTTAGAAATTCTAATAGAAATAAAGAAACTATTGGATAAAAGAACAACAAAAGAAGAAAAAAGAAGAAGCAAGAATGAAAAGAATGTATTGCAACCCGGATGGCTCAATATACAAAATTAAAATGGAACCAAAGCAAGCTAAAGGAGGGAAAATCTAGAAAAATCCGAGTTCCCAATCTCGCTAAAATTGAGCTACCCGAAATTTTATGTTTAACAGCAGGGAGCATGAACTGCTGTATTCCTGACGGGGTTGGAAATCCCTAAAACGGAAAACTTAAAATTAATATTATTATTATTATTATTATTATTATTAACAATATATTAAAATGGCTTCTAAGAAATAACAGAACTTTGAACAAAATATTTAAACAGGAAAATTCTCAAAAAATAAAAAAGTGAAATAATTACAATGAGTGAAAGTGAGAAATATGATTGATATGACGAACATTAACCACTTGGAAATCCAGAATTAAAAAAACTTCCGACTCAAACTCAAATAGAAATATTATCTAAGTTATTAAAAGAGTTTATGTTCAAAAATAGATACATCACTGATAAAATAGAAAAATTAGAAAAAACTAATAACGTCTTTACTTGAGAAACAATATTAATCATCATAAGAAATAGAAAAAAAACTGGAACAAAGAATTCTTTAAATTTAGTAATAAATTCAGGTAACGCTATTTTCGTTTTAACAGAATTAATCAAATCCTAAGGAAATAGAAAATGAAGCCTCAAATAAAAATGAACAGTAAACGTTTATTTAAAATAACTAGAAAATTTAAATTAAGTAATATTACAGGAATAATAGTTTAAAAGAAGAATAAAATGCTACGTGGGCAATAAATAACACCAATGAAAATACTGCTACTAACTAAGCGAAATTTAAAGAAAGAATAAATAAGATATTTTTAGAAAATTATTTAAGGTATCCAACATAAAGCGGAAAAATTTATAGAAAAAAATTAATTAATTCAAATCTTAATCCTTAGATAAATAATTAGGAACGCTACGTGCAAGATCAAAACTATTCAGAATATTAAAGGATGGCGCACTAATGAAGCGCTACACCGCCTAACTAAACCTAGTAGAAATTCTAGACAAACTAATGGAGACAAGCTGATAGAATAGGTCAGATGGCTGACTACTGGGACTTTAGCAAAGCTTTTTAACTTTAACTTTAATAAATAAATTATAATATGAAAAATCTTATTTTCTTATTTTTTATTTTCAGGTAATCTTTTAAAAAACTTTCCTTTTTTATTCGTTAAAATTTTAATAATAGCAACTGTATTATTTATAAGATTTTAAAATATTATTCTTTTTATTTAAATCATAGAAAAATTTAAAAATATTGAAATATTTCAATTTAAAATGATAGAAAAGAAATTTAATAAAAATTAATAAATAAAAAATAAAAGTTTGATAGAGAAAAACTTTTGAAAAAATGTTAAAAAAGAAACATTTTTTATTTAAAAAGATAGAAAACCAAAAAAGTAAAAAAATGTTTCATAAGTAAAAAATAAATTAAAATCTTTATATTCTTTTTTATTTAATATACTTAAAGAAGCTAAAATTTTTAAAACAAACTAAAATAAAATAAAATCTCAAAATATTAATATGAAAGTCAACAAAAATTATCTAGATAAAAAATCAACAAAAAGATAACTCTGTGTAAAAATTAAAAAAATCAAATTTAAATACTATTAAACGAAAATTTTAAAACATAAAAAGTTTGAATCTCACTTAATATTTAATCCTGTGTATTCTTTAGATACACTACTTCTTTGATTTTATGTCTTAAATATCTCTATTGATAACATGTCGTTTCTATTATTCTTTCTATCTACATTCAAATTTATTCTCTATACAAAACCACTTTAATTTCTCTTCGTACTATGTTGTCTATAACAAATTATTCTTCTTATTCGTCTGTATTTCCATATTCTTTGTTTATATCGCTTATTCTGGTCTAAAAGAACTGTCCTTCATCCAGCTCTATCTTATTAATGATTTTGCTTATGCTTCTCTATATTCTCCCTTTAAAGCTTATTAAGCAACTTTTATTCTCGTATTATCTGCAATCACTTTTATATTTATATTCTACTCTGCTTCGAATATATGCTTTGTCACTACCTATTACTAAGTTAAAGTCTTATACATTTCATTCCTTCAAGAGTGTGATATTCTATGGTTAGCTAGAAAGGAACTATTTAAATTTCTTTCTTCCCTTTTTCGCTTTTGACTGTATATTCGAATGTGATTAGAGTATCCTGATTCGCATTTCCTATATCTCTAACAACTCTCGATCCTTCCAATTACAAATGTTCTTCGTTTCTGAACTATATAAAGTTATGTAGAGTCATAGTAGCTTTCACATAAGTAGCAATAACAGGAGTAAATTATTATTTGAGAAGTCGTTATGAATTTAAGTAGGATCAACTTTGGTTATTTCTCCTTTCGTTTACTTGATAAAGGAATTAAGCTTTCCAATTTGCATTATTATCCTTAAATACTGATAATAGAAATTTCAATTCCTTTACTCTTGGCCACTTCAGCACAACTCATATAAAAGTCTTCTTTTATCTCTTCTAAATTTCCAAAACCGACATTTGCAATTCCATCTGTGCAAACTATAACCTTTGATCCTACTTTTCCTTAACCTGCTAACTCAATTGCTACTAATAAAGCTGGTCCTAAAGCCGTTGGACCTGATTCTTACATTTTCCACAATTTATCTATTAAATCCATTTTACAGTTCTAAATTTATTAGCCTAATCATTTCTAATGACTGTTTTTAACTATAGATTATAGCTTTTCGCCATCATTCATTCAATCACCTGTAATAAATCAAGGAACTTAAGTTCCATCTCCAATTATTTAAACTTCTCCAGAAAAGGAAATAATTCCTACATGTCTATTAGGGTTAGTTTGCGTCATATTTTCCAATTGTTTATCTATAGCTGCTTAAACACACTAAAGCCTACTGATATAAGTATAATTACGCTATCCTAGTAAAAATTAAGGTCCATCTTAAGCATTTTATAACTTCCTTAATTCTGCTAGAGGATCAACTCTTAATTTTATTTATTCTTTCACTGCTTGAGTTACACCCATTGGTCCTGATACATCTATAACAAGCAAACCACTTATATCATCTTAGCTTCTATCAATTACTTACTAATGACTTTCCAAAATATAAGTTAATTGCTCTGGTTAAGGAATTCCTTCTTACTCAAGCTGAATAATACTTATACTTTCGCAAAATTCGCAATCCCATTCATAAACATCTTGATTAGAAGTACCTTTTATTTTACTGTATACATTTAGAAAAGATTAGCAGGATTTACATTTCACAGGATCACCAGTAGCTAAAGTAGCTTCTTAAGATAGAATATTCAATTTAATGCTTACTACGTTAGTATCTATCACTTATTTATGCGTTTTTCCAATTTCTGCTATTTGAGGTAAAGGTTAAAAAGACTTTGCGTATTACTTGCTAAAGTTAAAAGATTATTCTTCTTATCTTTTCTTTTCTGAAAAGCTTTATTGCATTATTCTCAGTTTTAGACTATCACTCTTATTTTGATTACTTAAAGTAAGCAGTTTATTTCATTTAGTGATTTGAGGCAATTTATTAATCTTTATTAAGAGAGAATTACTTTTGATTGAATTTAGACTGATACAAGTTAGCGAATTTCTGAGCTTAACTTTCAATAAAGTTACTTTTATTTTCTTCCAATTAATTATTTCCTAAATTGGATTAGATTTTAGACTAACTACTTTATAGGTTAACTTTTGAAAGCTTGCTTTAGTTAGACAAGTTTTAAAGTTGCTAGGTATGATACAATTCTTGGTTTTAAACCCTCAAAGATTCATCGATTTTTGATCTGCAATTTCAATAAAGTTTTCTTACTATTCTCCTATGAAAGCAAAATTGGAAGCGAAATTAATTTTATATAAGATTCATAAAGAGGAGGTTTATAAAAGACTCTATCATAAAAGAAATTATTAGAAAGCATAATTAACAATAATAACCAATGAGCGATAAATAAAGAATTAAGCTATTTTCATAATAGTCAAATGTTTATTTTGTAGTTTATCTTTCTATTTTTAGCTTTTCTATTTCAAATATCTTATTACAATACTTACTGAAAAGTTAATTTCTTTTTGTTAAATTTCTATATTTTTGTATATTGTTTATTAAAGATAGATAAGATCCAACTGATAAGTACAGAAGTTATTTATTTAATTAGAGTAGATAGATATAATGTATATAAATAGATTCATTAAGTTTCTTTATGTCTATGATTATTTTATAAAATATTTATTTTAAGGGAATAAGCAATCCAGATTAATTATGATCTTTAACTAAAATTATTAGTAAGATTATTTGTAATTTTAGATCTTAAATAAAAGCTTTTATTTTTTAAGTTTTGGAAAACCCTCTTTAGAACTAGAATGAATGATTCAACCTATCGCTTATTAAATTAAATTTAGATATAAATTTATTTAAATTTTTAGAGGTTTTAGCTAACTTTAATTAGTACTTAATAAAATTAAAGCTTAATGCTTTTTTTAGATTTACTAATTACTTATGAAATTACTATAATTATAGATGTAAAAGTCTCTAATATTTTGAATATTGGTAAATAATTGGGTTAATAGTTGATTGTATTGCAAATATGCTTAAATCAAGTTTTATTTTTAGACTTGAACATTTCTAATGTTCTCTTCTATAATTCACTATGAAAGATTTTACTATTTATCTATTTTAGAAGTGAGGTTCTAGAATAATTCTATTTAATATAAGTCTAATGTTAAAAATTATCTTCTTCTAATCCTTCCCAAAAATAACTAATTATTGGTAAACTTTTTAATACATTTCTATAGAAGATATAATAAGATCGAATTCATCAAAATCACAGTCTCGTAAACGAACGGCACTTGATTATTTTTCTATAGTATGCTTGCTGAGTTCAAATTAGAAAGCATAGAACTAAGTTCCTTGTTAATAAATAGAAATAATCTCCTGATCTAACTTATCATTCAGATTAGATGTATTATATTTAAGGAAGCACTCTTTTATTAATTTATACTTGATCTATTTTTATTTTTGGAGTAATTATAATTGCGTTCATTAAGAGACACTCATAGTAGATTTTTATTTATTTTAAAGAGTAGGTTGTTTATAGAACTCTTGCAAATTGGGAGTTTTATTAACATCAAAAAGATACATTTAACCGCCTTTACTTAAATACCTCTGAAATGTTAAACTTTTCTAAGAACTCCTTGACAATAAAGACATAATTTCAGAGTCTAAATTTTCAACTGGTTTAGTTTAATTTAAAGTAAAAATCCATAGTTTATCCTTTCCAAACGCACAAGAGAGTTAGTTCAAACTTATGAATCTGATAAAGATTAAGTTTATCTATAAAAGTAAATCTCAATAATAAAGATATCTACATAGTTTATATGAGAAAGGATTTATTTAAGATTTAAAAGCGTAAATTAGAAGAAAAATAGCTTCCAATAAAAATAGTTATCTCTTTAAGAAAAGGCTTCATGAAATTGACTATAACAAAAAGAAACAATCACTATTGCTCTATTTAACTTAGAATTAAAATCGCTAATTTTTCAAATTATTAATAGAACTTTTTTATATCAATACTCGTTCATTTTTAAGAAAATAGTTCTTAGAACTAAAGATAGAAAATAACAAAGCTCACCATAAATTAAAAAATTATCAAAATATCATAAAAGAAAAAGCATTAGTTTAAAAATAAAAGAAGAAACAGGTATACAATAAGTATCTCTTGCAATTTATTAAACTAAGTTTTATTTTAATTATCTTTGTATTATTAAAATAAATAATTTTAGAATAGAATTAAAGTTATTAAAGTAGAATGTTCTTGTTTAAAGCTATTTATAAATGTTTAAAATGAGAATATAATAAAAGTTATTGCTTTTGAAATAACTAACAGTATAAAAGATGCTTTCATTAATAGCATTTGTTTAAACTAACAAAAGTTAAGATATTTTATACCATATAGCTAGAAATAAACCTAGTAAATTAATATTTTATAATTAATAGAAATCAAACCTAGTGTTTTTATTTATATTCTAACAAAATAAAAGAGAAATCTAGTAATCTAGTGAAATGAATATACTCTTATTATCATTTTTTATCAATCTTCTTAGTAATTTATCATTCTTTACAATTTATTAATAAATCAATGTCTTTGAATTTGTTCAAATATAAATCAATAAACCTGGTTTTATATTTTAATTGACATAAGCAACACTTTCGCATTAAGATTTTATTTAGATTAAGAACTATTAATTATTTATAGCTCTTTCTAATTAAATTTGTATAACTATTTATAAATTATAAACTCATTCCAGTTTATATGATTAAATTTGATTTTTCTTTTACTTTAAGTTACATAAATAGAGGTATTCTTCTTCTTGAACATCTATCTATTTTTATAAAATTAAATTAAAGTACTTTATTTTTAAGGTTAACACCTTGCATTTATTTACATCGTTTTTTTAGTTAATTTTTACATTTTTATTACTTTCAAAGTATAACCAAATACATCTAAAAGTTACCTGATACATGCTATACTGGAAAAATATTAATCCTTTGCAAATTTTTTTTCTCGAGTATGAAAAAATAAAATTTTCGAAATTTTTCTAAAAATGTAAATGCTTTATATGATAATAACTTAATTAGATTAAAATATTTAGCTATTATCCTTCTTATGAGAGATTTATAAAACAAATATAATTTATTGAATAACTTAATTAAGCTAAGAATATTTCTCAATCTTAAAAATATAATTGTTATCATAAAATCTAGCACTCATCTATACAACTAGGAGTTTTAAAGACTCTCATTGTAATATTTAAAGGTTTATATATGATTTCTCCAGTTTTATTAGTGTAATCTATTTTGATTACTTAGTAATAATTTGTACCTTTTACTCATTATCACGCATAAATAAAATTGTCTTTTATCTTTGCTGGGGTAAAGCAGATGAAACTAATAGGAAGTGTTCCTTCTTCTCATTTATTTTCTTGGGAGTTGTAGATTCAAACTTTATTCATTATTTTTTGATTTTTTCAAGTTTAGCCGCCAAAAACTACTAATGGCTCAGTTAAAACTGCCGCATTAGACAATTCTTCTGGAAGTTTTAATTAAAATTAACTTCAATTATCTTACTCTATGTTGTATTTATAAATTGAGTTTGTTTATTTTAACGATTCATCTGCTCCTCCATATGAATAGATATTTTCTTCCTTTACGTCGCTTCCTAAAGTCATATTTCTTAATTTTGCTGGCAGAGGCGAATGAATTTTTCATTCATTTTCTTAAAAACTATATCTTTCTACACTATCAATGCATTTTCTTTACAACCTACTTTCATTAGCAATTTAGTTAAAGGAAGTTCCACCTACTACGAAAATGGTATCTTTTGCTGCAACAACTCCACAACTACTTCTAGCTTGATTAAGATTTTATATCTCCTTGCATTTACCATCATAATCCACTTCCCATACTTTATTACTTTATTCAATTTGATTTTATTCCTTTTATACTTCTCCACCTATTAAATAAAATTTATCTTTATACTAAATACTTCTATGATAAATTGGTACTTCTGATTCGATTTTAATGGATTTATACTAATTTGTTTCGTAGCAATAGGTATGAAGCTTGTTAGAATTATATTCGAATCTATGGATAATATTTTTAGTTTAATTTTCTTTTAGTAACTAAATTTATTTTTCCAGCTATGATATTCTTTCATTAGTGTCCATATATTCCTTATTATCTTAAAATGTTATTTGACTTTTTTCTAAACTTTACAGAATCTTCTAATAATTATCGCTTTTCAATCTTTAATCCTTTATTTCTTAAGATATATTCATAGCCTATTCTGTTTCTTATTACATTTTTTTCTATTTTAATTATTTTTAATTACTAGAGTTTTACGTTCTTATTTATCTACTTGCCTATATTATTTCTTATAAAAAGAGAACTTTAAGATCTTCATTAAGTTCTTAAATAATCTAATTTTATTCTTTTTAGTGTTTCTATTAAAACACATTTTAGATTTTATTTTTTGGAATACCTTATATATTTTTTATAAGATTTAGGTAATCATCAATAGATTGCCCTTTCTAAATTTTAGCGCTTTCTAGTTCGTTCTAAAAATCAGTTTTATATTAATCCATTACTTTTCTATTATTTTCGATTTGCTAAGCTTTTTCTTAGGATATGATTTAAATTTTTGCTAAAAAGAAATCTTAGACTTTACTAATGATTATCTCTTAAAACTCGTGCAAAACTATTCTAGTCTTTTTTTCTTATCAGTGGATTTTTCAATCTATTATTCTCAGTTCTTTCTGTAAATTTTGCTATTGAGAAGTTATATAATTTTCTAGTTCTTTTAGTATCTCTTCATACTGTTTCTTGGTTTCTTCCAAATATTTCTTTTTTTCAGGAACTTAACAAGAATTATGATATTGTCGTGAGCATTCATAGCACATTTCTTCTTTATGGTTAATGCAATAAAATTACTTTACATTATTATGCAAATCACATATTTTCATATCATCAGTTTGATTAGCTAATTAGCTATAACCCTCAGTATTGCTATGAGACTCGGTATTTTGTAAATGCTAAGGACAAATTGACTTATCCATTTATATTCTCTTATAATTCTATTTAAATTAACTTTAGCTATTCCCTTTTTTAAAGCTTAGTTATATATTATAACCAACTATAAAAAAAGTATATCATAATTTATATAAACAACTAATATAAATGAATAGCCTTTAGTATTAAGAGCATTCAACTAGTTTAAAGATACTAGCATTTATATTATAACCAACTTAGTTTCTTATTAAATGACAAGAGCAAGGCTTGATATAAAAATTAATAAGCTTTAAACTTTATTAGAACAATAAATAAAAAAGAAAAGCAGCTACTAATATAAATTAATTAAGATATCAAACATTTGCGATAGAAGGATTATTATCATTTATCTAATAAATCCATTTTAGTTAGATTATAAAATATTGACTAGTATCTAGTAATACATTTAGTGAAGCTTACTAGAACTTATTAATAAGCTTTTTACAATTAAAGCTAATATTTCTTTAACAAGAGATAGTTAATTTCATTTTGGTGCTTAAGCTTTTAGTAATAAAAGTTAGATTTCTTAAATATCTTTATAAATTATTAAAGAAAAAGCTATTAGCTAGAAAAAAATAATTAAGGCTATTTAAAAAATTAAGACTTTTACTAAAATGAATTAAACTTGTATAGAGAATTGTAATAGAGAGAAAAAAGTTTAATTGATTCGGTATTATCATAACAAGTTTTATAATGATTTTAGATTTTAGCCTTTTTTTGTATGAAGATGTTCCTATTTTCTCTCTACATAATATTTTAAAAGATCTCAGTTCCCAAAATTATGTTGCTATTGTTACTTTAAATAATAATTTTCTAAATTTATTAGAATCAAATAAATTTAAAGGAAAGATGTATTTAAGGGATATAATTCATTAAATATATTTAAAATAAAAGGAAAAAAATACATTGGACTTTTAGATTAAGCTTATATTAATAATAATAAGAAAGTGCTAAATTTATGGATTTTATGACAATTTTTCCTGCAAAAAGGGTTACTAGGAAAAGTAAAAATAAATGAAGAAATGAAAATGATAAAACTGAAAAATACAAATTTGAAAATCATAAACCTAAATAGGACTAATAATCATTATAAAGATATTTAATTTGTGAGAAAGGAAAAAATTTAAAAAGTGAAAAAGTGAAAAATCTAATTTTAGGCGAAATTTAAATTCTAAATAAAAGGTGTTTTCCATTTTATTTGAAAAGCTTTCTTTATTTTGACAAATGATATTAAATATTATTCTAAACTTAAGCAAACTAAATAAAATTAACATTCTTTATATTTTTAATATTTCATTCCGTTCTTTCATATAAACTAAAAACATTAAAAAAGATAAATTTCATAGTAAAGTATCAGACCTATATAAGAATGATGATTATAATACACTTTTATTAAGTAAAGCAATGCAACAATTATTAAAAGCTAATTTGCTTTAAAATTCATTTATTTTAAGCTTGTTAATCTTAAAAGTTATTAAAGCTAATAATTTAAATAATTTTCAAAGTATTTCTATTGTAGTTCTCATTTATAAACCTTAATATCCTTTATAGTTTTTACTATTTAGATGACTTCAAGAATTTTTATTTTATTACTATTTAATTAGATATTTTAGTTGCTTCCTAAATTTTGACCCTTATTAAATATAAATCATCATTAAGTTTCCTAGTTTAGTTAGCAATAAAATTTCATTTTATTCATTTATTTTTTCTTCGAATTAAAGCTTTACAATTTTAACACTTCCTACATTTTTCAAAGCTAAAAAAGAACTTTGATTACTATAAGATTTCTTCTCAAAAGGTAGCTAAATAAAGATAATTTAAAACTAAATTTTAATTAACTCTTGTAGCTTTAATTTAATTAGTGAGCTTTTAGAGGTTTGACTTAATAGCAGTTCATTTGAAAAAGATTTGATGAATCAAAATTACTTGATTTGAATTAAATTTCCCCAAAATTGAATTGCAAAAGCATTGTAATTCTAATATTTTGCTTGTTCACTTAGATTCTATTTTATTTCTTAATTTCCTTTATTATACTAACATCACTATTCCTATTTACTTTAGATAAAGAAAAAAATAAGCTTTTAATTTTCTTTTTTGTACAGTATTATCTTTTACCTTGAAATTAAAAAATTCTAAGATCTAAAGCACTTAAACACTTAACTTTAATACTAGTAGTAAATTTAAATGAATCTAGATTATAAATATATGTGCCTAACTTCAATGATGTTATCTCACTCTTTTTAAGAGTTATTTAACCACTTAAGAATTAATGCTTAGTATAAAATATTTTAAAAGTTCCTTAGAATTTATTTTAATGTCTCATAATCTAACTCTTCGAGTCAATTAAGTTTATTGTAGTTGTGATTAGAAGGACAAATTTTTATAATCGAAGAATCTTGAAAAATGTTAATAGCCATAATCTCTAAGATATCATATTAATTTTCTTTTTTTTAATCCCATTTATAAAACCAGAACCTTTTAGATTTATTATTATTTCTTAAAAGCTATTAAGGATATATATAAATTCAAAAATATATCCAATAAACGAAGATAGAAAAAGCTTTATTAAGAAAGGTATATAATTAAATAATCTCAGGGTAAATTAAAGTAGTTTTTAATTCTTCATTATTTTGATTTACCTTTTTATATTTTCCTAGATATTAGATCAATATATAACTGGGCTTTATTCTTATTTAGTCGAATAAATAAAATATTATTAAAAATCCATGCTTTTCCTAAATCAGTAAGTTCATTCTAGCATTCTATATCCATTTTATAAAGGATGTTAAGCTTTAAAAATCTTCAAGATGCTTTAAGAAAAGTAAATATATTAAGTAGTTTTTTTATAAGTAAAAGCTAATAAAATTTTATTAGCAGCCTAAGATAAAACTCTGTTTTTTAATGGATAGAACATAGATCGGAAAATTTCTTGTTGCGAATATGAAAGTAGCAAACTTTTATCTATTATACAATTTATTTTTTTATTTGAAGAAAGTTTTTATAGGATAAAAAAGAAGCTAAAAGACATGCAAAAGTAGAAAAAGGATTTAAAGAGGAAAAATAAAAAATTTCATATTATTAGTTAATTACTTACATTTTTAAGAATTTTATATCACTAAGAGACATTCTAGATTTGCTTTTATTTTATTAAATTAAAGGACTCAAAAACCTAGTGGTGGACCTAAACTGTTTGCATGATATAAAAAAATTCATATACTTTATGAGAGTTTAGATTATAAGCGCTACCCTAAAAATATATATTCTATATCTAATTTATATTAACTTTCCATGTTGATATGATATATTTCTAGAATCATCTTATATAAAAGCAGTCCTGTAATATTATAGATTTGAAATAAATGGTCTTTTAGATAATACTCTAAGCAATAAATTTCTTAAAAAAGGAAATTGAAATGAAATTATGGCTGAGATAGTAAAACAATTATTCGATTCTCTAATTTATCCAAAAATATATAAAATTAGCTAGAGTATTTTAATTTATTATTATAATAATCTGTATGTTTAAGATATATAATCTAATATAGCTTACTCATTTTGAATTCAGATTATAATCTTCATTCACTCCTAATGCCATTGATAAAAATTGCTAACTGTATAAATTATAAAAAGTTTTATATAATGATGCTAAATTTTTAAAATTAGTGTTTGTTTAATTGAATAAATAAGGTTAGAAATAAAGTATAAGTATAAGTTTAAAAGTAATGCGCAAATAGCAAGATAAAGCTTATGCTTATTTATTATATGGTGAGTTATAGAGTTACAATATTTTTAGTTTAGAAGAAAGATTTTATTATTGTTTGTAGAAGTTCTTCAAGTTTATCATTGGCTAAAATCAATCACATATCTGTATTTAGCCATGCTTTTGTCAAGTTTCTCCATAAATTGGTTAACCTTTGAGAAGGGAACGAATTCGCATTATGGGTAAATGTTATGCTTTGCACATAGCTATAACATTTCTCTTGTATCATCTCTGTTTCCTAATCCTGATCCACAAATTGATTTATTTCTCAACAAAGCAAAGAGTTAAATTCCTGGATCTTAATTAGCTGGAGGAATTCCTACAAAGCAGAGTGTTCCACCTGGTTTAAGCATGTTAATATAATTAGTTAGTTTTCCTCCTGAGGCAGCGAACAAAATATAATCAAAATATCCAGTATAAGCTTTTACGTTTTCTTCGCTTGTAACTAAAAATTTATGTGCACCAAAGCCTAAGCATTCCTATTCTTTTTCTGGTCTTCCTGACAAAGCAGTAACTTCAATATTGCTTACTATTTTATCTGCCAATTGAAGAGCTAAATGTCCTAATCCGCCAATTCCAGCAACTCCAACTTTGAAGCCTGGTCTTAAATGTCTCTTTAGAGGAGCATAAACTGTAATGCCAGCACAAAAGAGAGGAGCAGCTCTTGAAACATCCATTCCTTCAGGAATGGCGTAGAAGTAATCTGCATCTGCTTAGAAGCATTGAGCATATCCTCCGCTATTAGGAGGATAAGTCCACATTATTTTGGGGCAGACATTCTCTAAACCTTCTTAGCAAGTAACGCAAGTTCCACATACACTTCTTATAACACCAAAGCCAACGGTTTACCCAACCTGGAATTTAGCTTTAGCTTTCTCTCCTAATTACTCGACAACTCCTATAATTTCATGTCCAGGAACTAATGGATATAAACCATCTAAAGGAAGCTGCCAATCATTTTTACCAGTCAGTACATCTGAATGACACATTCCAGCCCAAGTCATTCTGATTCTAATATCATTTTCAAGAACAGCAGGTAACTTGATAAAACCTTTTTCAACATCGAGCTATGCTTTCGGAACAATCCAAGCTTATCCATCTGCCTCATTTTCAGGAACAATAGTCCAAGCTCTATCTCCTAAGACCTACTGAGAAGTTTTAGGTACTGACTCCATTATTAATTATCAAAAGAAAAATTCAATTTAAACTAAATTAAACAATTCATCCTACTTAGTTTTGAAGTTTACACTTACTAAATATCAACTAAACTTTAGATAGCTATTTAAGTTAAACTTAGCCCTCATATACTTTCGATAATTTAATATAAATTATATCCCTCTAGGGAAAAAGTCAAGTAAGAAAAGTAGCTTTCCTTTCTACTCTAAAAAAGTAGAAAAAAGCATAAATAAATGCTGCTATTTTTCTTCTTCTTCTATTATTAAATAAATTAAATGCTTACTAAATAAACTTTATTGCTTAAACGTGTTTATTCTATTTTGTAATTTAAGTAGAGGAATTAAAAAAAATTAGCTATTACTAGTTATTATATAAAAGAAGCCTTGTTTGTAAAATGTACTAAGAAATATTAAAAAAGAGGAATTAAATACCCTATCAACTTAAAAAAATCTAGAAGCTATTGATTCTTTTTAATTTCCAAACATTTGAGTAGTTTATAAAATTTATAAGTATCTTGTAACTATAGAAATAAGATACTGTATACTTAGTAATTAGTTCTAATATAGAAATCATGACTTTGCTTGGTAGTTTTTTATAAAAAGAAGTTTGGATGTTATTTAATCTAGTAAATAGTTTACAAAATCGTAAAAATTTCCTTTTCACTCTAATTTTTTCATTCTGTAGCTAGGATTCTAAAAGATAAGTTTTTACAACCAAGAGATAATAGCAAAATATATATAATTATAGAAAACAGGTATGTGTATTTAATATAATCAAATTGGCAGACTTAATGGGTATCTTAAAATAAATTAAATTAGGATTTTTTAATTCAAATCTAATCTTAAAATAATCCATCTAAAAATTGAACGAACAAGAATTTAACTAATATTAATAAATCAAAAACTTTATTACAAGACATAAGAATGAGAGATTAGTATATCCTGAATCCTAAGCATGAAAGCTATAATTAAGAATCTTATAATAGAGTTACTAATTTATTTGTTTTTATAAATATACTTTTAGTTTTTAGTTTTAGCCTAATTAAAAAATAATTATTAGCTTTAAGTTTTAAATATCAAAATTTTTAATGACAGCTAAACATGAAAATTCATATCTTTATAAATATTTATTTTAACAATAATTGAAAGGAAAGCTTATTCATTGTAATAAAAGATTCCCAATTATTGAGAATATAACTTTACTAATTTGAGAAATAATAAAATAAAAGATTAATCTAATTTTTATTTTATTATTAGATAAATCTAATTTTGAAGAGTTCTAAAATAAATTTTCTTATTCTCCCCTTTAACTATACTTTCACCATTCAATTTTAGATTGGTTTTTTATTAAGTTCATTTAATTATAATAAGGATTTTTGAAACGGTGGAGAACTAGTTTTTTAATTTGAAAATTGTTTAAATTTTAGAAAAATTCTATTACATTTCCTTCAAAGCTATCAATCAAAAGCCTTCTCATTCTTTTTAAAAATTTCCAAATCGCTTGATTTAATGATCTCATGCATAATTTAAATTTAAGCTAATATCCCCTATAAATATTTAACTTAGACAGCATTCAACTTTCCAGCAACGTTTTTTTATAAATTAGCAAGATTTGTTTCCATAATCTTATAAAACTTTAAGTTTGTATCCTTTTTTATTTCATTGAACTACCATTTTACTAAATATCTTAAATTATTGTACTTTGACTAAAAAAGATTCTATTTTTCAAACAATAAGCAATTTCTTCTCTAGAGAACGAGAAATAGTTAAAAGATTCTAATTCATAATAGAACTTAAATTATAAAACGAATCATATCCTAATTGTCTAATTTTAGCAAAAAAAGTAAATTTATCCTAGCTTTGAATAAATTAAAATTATGCTCTATCAACTAAAATAAAGAATGGATATATTTGCAATCATATCTTAATAACTAGATTAGTAAAACAATAACTGCAAAGAAAGTGAAACTATAAAAATTTAAAGCTTTTAACATGCCTATTCAATTATTCCTCAATCTATTAAGTCTTTTCTTTCAATTATTTGCATAGATAAAACACTAATTGAATAATAAAAATGAGTCTATAAGAATTTATTTAATATGGTAATTTTTTAAATTACTTAGATAGAAGAAACAAATTTTAGAATAAAAAGTAGTTTACTTATTATATCTAAAAAGAATATCCTATTTAAAAAATAAATCTAAATATCTATGATATAACAGAACAAATCATTATTTTTTAAAACTTTTTTAAAATTTAGAATTAACTTTAGCTTATTCATTTTTATCTCTTTTAGTATTTCTATAGACGAATTGTAAACAAAGAGATTGTGAGAAATAATTAAATTGATGGGGACTTTTTTGTGATGGTTTTATTTGTTGCTTGCATCTTTTCTAATACTACTGCTAAAATTATCTGATTTATTAATTGAGTTTTAGCTATTCTTGATCTAATCTAGATAGAGCAAATTTAATTATAATATTCTAAAGAGTAAAAGCTTCGCTATTAACTTTTAGTTTATTATTTCTTGAATTGATTTAAAAATAAGCATGTATATTAAATTTATTCCTTTTTAGATGCAAGCATTGTTTGGATAGTCGGATTCTAGATAAGCTTTACTGAAATGCTTAATTAGAATTTATTTAAAAGCATCTTTTAAGTTACTCCATAGGAAATAGAATATCCATTGCCTTATTACTAAACTCCTGTTGTAGGAAGCTGCTTTAGATATATGATAATATTAAGTTTGGGTACATGCTTTACTATACTAAAGCTTTAGTTTTGCTAAGAATAGCAAATATTAAACTACATGGTTAAAAGTAAACTATAAATGAGAAGAAACATTTTAATTAATAATTTTAATTAATAATGGTGAACTAAAAGCAGCAGTAGTAACTACTTACTCTTAAGGTAAAAGGAAAGAGTAAGATTAAAAGGATTGAATATATTTTATAGTGTAACAATATAAATTACAATGTAACTAAAATAAATTATGATCTATCTAGAATTTATTGTCAATTTACAACAGAAACTACTAATTTAAACCAACTACGTATGTTTACTTATAATGAATATTGATTGGATTGCCAAATTTAATCTTAACAATATTCGAAACTGTTTAGAGAGCAAAAATATAGAACTAGAAGAAATTTTATAATGTGATGACGAATAAGAGTTAGATAGTTTAATGGAAAGCTATCATTTAAACAACTTCTAATAAAGATAATTACTTGGAGCTTTTAGTTAAATCAAGGATCCATAGAATTAAAACCAATCGAATTAGTAATTTAATAATAGGGGTAGAGGCAGAGGCAGAGGCCGAGGAAGATTCAGACCAATGAGTTAAAATAGATAGCAAGACTAAAATAGCAATTAAATATAAAATTTTTAAAATATAAGAGGAAGGCAAGGAAGTAGGGATGTTTAAAGAATGTCGAATCCTATATAACAATAAAGCAAAGTTTACAATTTCGATACTTACAAATTTCCGACTTATAAATAATGACATGATTAGAATAAAAACAAACCTAACTTAGTCATTAACATAGATAACAATAAATTAGAAATGTCCGGATAAGATAGGACGGTTTAAGATTGCGAAGAAAAACTTCAAAAATTTTTGAGCTCAATTAAAGAAAAACAAGTAGAAATGAGCAAGTAATCACTCTAGTTGATATAGAATAAATATCTAAACTAGACAGAAGTTCAAAACAATTATACGCAATTATTAAAAGATTTCGATTATTGTGCCTTTAAAATTTCTAATAAGATTTTAATAATTGAAGGATAAAGTGAAAACTTAGAAAATACTTGGTAAAGACTGAACATTTAATATTAAATAATGAAATAGTTTAAATTCATAGTTGATAATGATAAGCTGCAATTTATAAGCAATAATAGCAAACTAAATTAGTAGTTAAACGAACTAAAAAAAGCTAATAATATACTTTCATGGTTTGAAGAAGAATTTTAGTAGAATACCTAAATAGAAGTAGCAGTATTTAAAAAGAGACATTATGAGGAGTTTAAAAGTTAATTTTAGAGCTTTGTAGAATCTATCTAATTATATACGACTAAAGTTTATCTATTATCTAACTCTATATTTAAATATTGAAATAGCAATAGAGGAATGTAAAAACTTAAAGAATTGGCTGAATATAATGGAGTTAGTTATAAAATTGAAAATAAAAATGATGTCGTAGAGACAGAAGAATCAGAAAAAGACCCATAGTGAATTTGGTAAAGAGAAAGTAGCTAATGATTTCCATTTAAATGAGAAGATTCATAATCGCTCGATAGTCTATATGAGTAAGATAATGAAGGATAATTTATTATTTCTATATAAGAACAAAATCAAAGAAAAAAGCTAAAAGTTAATTTCGATTTGATGTAATTACTAGATTTAGACGATGAGCCTTATAAAATGATAAAAAGAGTCTTAGAAAAGCAGTAAAACGCTAATAATAACAAACAATGAAAATGAAAATAGAAACAGTTTGAGTACTGAGTAGAATACGATTCTAAGAAATAAAAATTAATAGAGGAAAATTATTAAAATAATCCTTAGGGTACTTTAATAATTGAAGATATTAATTCTAAGCAGCAAATTTAAGAGTTTAAAATAGACTTTGCTGAAATGGAAGTATGTTCATTAAATAACTAAAAGACAAGGGATATAAGAAGAATTCCGTTTTCACAAAGAAACGAGATTTAGAATACAAAATTAAAGCAACCCTAATTTGAATGGAAGTATTTGGCCAAAGATGGAAATTGAATTCCTTATTAAATCAAACTTTAGAGATAAATAGAGCATGCGTGATAATATAATAGGGACTAAATTTGCCAGGTAAAGATTTGGTAAAAGAAAAAAAACAGCTTTGATGATTGCAAAATAAATTTTGATACTATGAAATCGAATTTAAATAATTCAAAACTTTGAATCTAAGTTCAAAGATTCAAAAAATAAGCTCCTATAGAAGAAGCAAAAACTAATCAAAAGTAAGATTAAAGCTAATAAAAGTTAAAAGAGCTAGAAGAGAGACATCAAATTTAAAAAATTACATATAGAGTATAAAAGCAAACAGTAATTTGGAGTTGGTTAGAAGATGGAGATATATGGAAACCTTATAATGAAAGTGATCAGACAAAAATAGAAAAGAAATACCAAGAAGATAGAAGTGGAAAAATATGTCTATCTTTGATTTCAATAAAACGAAAAAAAGTTGAAAATTATGAGTTAGACTTCAAAAATATGATTCAAACAAATACATAGACAAAGTATCTTCGTAGAATTTAAAGAAACGCTTAGTCAAATGAAGAAGTAAAAGAAATAGTAGTTTAAAATAGATGGGCCTGCAAAGAAGGTAACGAATTTGTTGCTTATGAAGACTAAATAAACCAAAAAATTGATTTATATTTTTAAGCAAAGAAGTCTTCCTATTAGTTCTAGAAAAATGTAAGATAATACGAAATAAATTTCCAAACAATGAAGCAAAAAGACTTATTATCTTCTGTTTAAAGTGATGTAATAAGAACAATGATTGAAAATCCAATCGGAAGTATTAAATTGGAAGGCTTGAAAGAAAATGTTGAAGTCTGTAAAAATCAAATTTAATAAATGCAAATCAGTTTTCCAGTTTAGACATTAGATTAGTAATAAATAATGATTATAGCTCAATAGAATTAGATTTTTGTTACTTTCGATGAAAGAGGAATTGTGATTTAAGGATATTAAGAGGATATTTAAAATACAATAAAAGAACTCAACTAAAAAATGATGAGCAATCTTTAAATACCATCCTATTGGAAAACGAACGTTAAAGATCTTTATTATGAATATGAGTTAGATTAATAAGACAAAAATTTTAAAAACGTTGTAGCTACTTTTAATGAAACTGTCACCAATGTGAAAATACATGGAATTAAGGTTATTTAAAATGCAATTCTATTAAGTAAGTATTAAAATGAAATAAAAGCGTTGAACTAGATATATGGAGAGAATCCTGAAATTAAGTAACTTTTCCATGGAACTAGCTCAGCTTAACCCTCAGTAATAAGCAAAGGAGAAATTGGGTTTGATTAGAAATATGCTTCAAGTGGTAAGTTTGGGAAAGGAATTTATTTTGCGTAAAGAGCAAAATATTCATATAAAAATTTTGCCTATAAGTAATAAACCAAACCATTAGTCACTTATTAAATGTTTTTATGTGATGTTATAGTAGGCAATACAATAAAGTAGGAACCTAGTTCCTATTAGCATCCACCAATGAATCAAAAGTATAGCTAGATAAATAAACGTTATGACTCTATAACAGATGGGAATGGCATGTATATTCTTTACGAAAATCAACGAGCTTACCCCTCCTTTTTAATAACGTATAGCGTGATAGAATGATTAAAACCATCAATTTATAAACTTGAAATTAAATATATTCTTAAAATAAATTGTAGATTATACTTTTATCTATCCTCTAGAGTCTTCTTGACAAACTATAATTCTTAATAGAATCTAATTTATTAAGTTTCTAAGTTTTGTATTTAAAATAATGTATTTTAATTTAGGTGTATTATGAATGCTTACTAGGCTTAAGTTGCTTTAATTTAATGTGGATTAATTTGTCTAAATAGCAAGCAGATTTGTTTTAGACTTAAACATTATGATTCAGATAAACATTTTTTAGTATAGTTTGATAATATTTTCAAATATACAGCTTTTAATAGTGTCTGTTTTGAAATTTATAAGGTAAAATAACTTTCTTTTATAAGTGTAAAAATTATTAGTTTACATCTTTAAGCCATTCTACATACTTTCTTCAAGTTTTTGTTTTAATTTAGCATAAATTTAAATCCGAGTTCGAATAATGAAAGTAGATTTTATCTCTTTATTTTTGATAATATTCAGAATTATTTTCTTTACTAAAAGGAAGCTTTTGGAATATGCAAAAAAGTCTAATACTAGCTTTCCTATTTTTTAAATAAACTTTGAATTGTGAAAAAATTAAAAATTTTAGTAATTTGAAAACAATTTTAAGGGGTAAAAAGTATGAGAAAATGATGATTAAATAAACTAAAATTAAGACCACTAAGTAATCAATGTAATACCAAGAATTGTATTATTTAGTGTTCAGATATAATAAGAACACTAATAGAGGAAACTAAATACAATTTACTTAGAAATCAAATCTTGCTTCATACTTTTAAGAGCCAATTCTTTTAACACAAACTAAAGAATTTAATTTTGTATTTATCTCTAAAATTTGATTGATTTAATACACATTAGAGGATTGGTAAATTGTAGAAGAATGAAACTTAGAACGATATTTTATGAAAGCTGAACTTAAAATTATTTGGAAGCAAATTAAATATTACAATGCCATTAAGCTTTAGTTTGAATAAAGAGAAAACTAAAAGTGAAATAATTAAATTAACATTTAAATAGAATCAAATTTTTCATAACTTGTATAAAGCAAGTTAAACTGCTTAAATAGTTTTCTATATCAATAAGGCTGTAAAAATTAAATAATAATTCAAGTTTAAGAACTAAAGAAAGTCAAATTTTCTTTCTTATAAGATTCATAGTTTATATATTAGGGAAATTTTATTAAGGTGAGCTTTTAATTAAACTTATAAGAAAAACCTTTAGTATATTTTCTATTTATATGCCTTGTAAGAAGATATGTCTTTCTTGTAGGAAAAGTTAGTTTTGATGATTTTGAGGAGGATGAATAATATAGTTCTAAAGCTAGAATGTAACGAATAAATTTTAGTTGCAAAGAATAGATTTATAAAAATAAGGATCCTAAGAAGATTCGAAGCCTAAGTAATTTATATGGCATTAGAGCAAATTATCTTTACTTAGCTTCTCAATTAATTTAAACAACTTTAAGTCAACTAAAGCAAAAAAGATGAAATAAGTTTAAAGCATATAAAAGTGATTTATATTTGAACTATAATCTTTTTTTAACTTTATTTACATAATCATTAATTTATGGTATAGTCAATTTGTATGCCCTTTTAAGGATAAATAAAGTCTAAGAGTCTATAATAAAACTATTTATAGTGAATGCTTTTAGTAAGTTTTACATTCTTAAAAGTATAGCTAATTTCAAACATAAGATTCTACTCTTACTCTTAGTTTTTAATAGTGTCTACATAGTTTATTGGTCTATAAATAGTTGCAATGGGGAGTTAAGATTTGAGTGAAATGAATAAAAATAATTTATGATGACCTAGTTATTTCTTGTTATATCTTTAACTTTTAAAAGATTTTTTAAATGTCAAGAGAGTTATTTGAAATCCTTAAGCGAATGTAATAAAAGCTTAATTAATACTATGAAAAGCTATACTAAAAAGTTTGAATACACATTAGTAGATTATGATTCTATTTCATCATAGCAATATAATATCTCAATCATCAATAGATTCATAAGTTTACTTTTTTCCTAAAAGATTATATAGCTTTAGTTATTAAATCATAATCTTATAAACTCTGTATTTTGAGATCTGTACTTGGTAAGAGTTAAGCTAGCTTACGAAGCTTATTTATTATATTTTAGAGAGCTTAAATGAAATACTCCTTTCTACTAAATTAAAATATCTGCCAATATAATTAAATTTAAAGACTTGAAATCTCACTTAAGCCTGGAATGCTTTATAAAGATATATCCCTATTTAATTTAGACTGTTGCTTATTCTTTAACTTAGGAGAATTTTAGTAATTACTAAAAAATGATTTAACTAAAAGTTTCTATAGCTTAATCTTTAATTATATAGATAAACTTAAAATATAAAGGATTTAACTTATTTTAATATGCTAGTTTAAGATATAATCATATCGTCAGAAAGCTAAGTAATTATGAGTAATTCTAGAAAAGATAGCTATCTAGATAATAGAGACTACTTCTTTTACTATTTTTTTAATTTTATACTTTATAAATATATAAGTAATTTTAAACCTTTTTTGGATTATTGTATTGGAATAGAAATTATTTCATTATAAAATAAAAGGTTATTAGATTATTAGATTATTAGATTCATATTTATAAGTTCAAACAGGTATGTTTGAGTGCAATATCTCAAACTTAATTAGGATTCTAGTCAGAATAATTTATATAACATCATAAACTAAAATTAGTAACTATATTTTTAAATCTAGATGAAAGAAAATAATATATATAGATATCTTAAAATTAAGTTTAAGCTTGCTAGATAGTTATTTTTTATTATTAGTTAAATATAAATAAGTTTATTAAGGTTAACTTTATTGCTAAGCATGTGTTACTCACTTCTTCTATACACAATTTTCGCATATATCATACTTACAGATACAGCAATGAAAATTTTGATTTACTTAGTCTGAATTCCAGTAACTTTTACATAAATCACAGAATCATAATCTATTGTCAGCTAATCTATGAGCAATTTTATAGTGAAACTACATTTGTGTTTTATACATTTGATGTCCTTTTTAGCACTTAATTTACAAATTAGGATCTTCAATAGCCTTCTATTCTTATTCTTTAACTTTTTCCAATGGATTATTTTACTACTACAACTAAGCAACTTACTCCTTCTAATGCTAAGGTTGAAATTATTAAGCAGGATTTTATTTCTATTTAATCTATAGCAACTACTTGCCTTCTATCATTTTTTAGTTTAGCTTTTAGACTAAATTTTAATTGCTTTTTTCTTAGACCTAATACTAGTTTAAGGTATTTATCTCTTTAGATACCTATTAAACTGTATTCTTCCAAACTAATTTTACTTCTAGCACATCTATATTGATATTCACTTTTATGAGTTCCTATAAACTGTATAGAAAATTAGCTAAGTCACATATATTTTGCTAGTCTTTAATAATTATGCCCTCCAGTTAATTTATTATCTCATCCGCATTTTGAATAGTAGATTGATATCTTTGACTAATGACTTATTATCTTTGCTAAAGACTTGATAGTTAGTTCTGTTAGTTCTAGAAAATAAGATCAAGCAGTTACTGGGAGTTTTGTATAATTTCTGATTACAATAATGAAAACTAAGCTAGTGACTCCTTTTGCTTAGTCTCTAGTATTTGCTTATACTCTTGTAATGCATTTCCTATTATTACTTTAGCCTGTTAAGCCTTACTAACTTCTTCTTATTTTAGCTTCTCAATTATCTCAGCTGCTACTTCTATTTTATGATCTTTATGCTCCTCGGAAAAAGAGCAAACCTAGCAAATAGGCGTAAAGTCATCTCTGCAGAATAGAAGCTTTTTTTATTAGCCATGCTTAATGCAGATATCTGGATGTTTAAATGGAGACTCCAAATAAAAAGGATTTTGAACTGTAATTAATTTACACCAAGGACATATAACTTAATTTAGCTGGTAATAGGATTTTAAGGCACAATCGAAGCATAAAACATGTTAGCAGGTAAGTTATTTAGGTAAGTTTTAGGTAGAATTAAAAGGGAATTTACATTAGAAGCACTATTTATGATTCTACATTTTAAAGCACTATTTATATAATAAAAGGCCTAAGTTTAACTAAAATAATGATATGATAATAAATGCTAAGCTATTCGTTTACTTAAGAGTATGATTAACTTTGAAACTAACTATGAAATTAGCTTCCCATATCACTAGTTTAGAATAAACTATTAAAGGTAATTCTAAAATACTAATTAGATATCTAACACTGCTATTAGTTAGATAAGCTATCTTATAATCCACTATTATTCATACTTAGATTAACTAATTTATTGTATATTTATCTATTTAAATCTAATTTAGTATACTTACAAAGCTACAAACTATTATCAATCTACTAGCATTAATTGCCATTCAACTTTATTATATATGAATCTAAATAGTTTAGTTAAACAAATGTAGATTTAGATTAAAGGAAAAAAGATAGTAAGTATGAAATAAATAGCTAATAACAATAAACTTTATACTAATTAAATATATTTAAATTAATATTAGCTTATATATCTACTTCCTTAATCATATTTTTATATTATCAATTATCTCAATTTCAATCATCTTAGCGCTTTATTTTTTCACACAATATGCTCGCCTCTCTTTTTAATTGACTTTTTACCTTTTACTTTTTTAAACTTAAGATTAGCAAGCTATA
Source organism: Loxodes magnus (assembly GCA_946699065.1). Lineage (NCBI taxonomy): Eukaryota > Ciliophora > Karyorelictea > Loxodida > Loxodidae > Loxodes > Loxodes magnus. The sequence goes on from CAMPDV010000614.1 coordinate 52,074, forward strand.
AATATATGATATTCTCTTCTTCAGATATTTCTTTAGAAGGTTTATTTCACTTATATTTGCTTATTATTCTCTATGATATATCAGATAATAATTTTAATATATCTTTTAATTGTTTAAATTTAGAAAGAAAAACCTTTTTATTTATATAAATTAGAGTATCTACTTGTTGTAATGTTTAGCTAGAAATGGTATATCTTAAAGTATAAGATATATGGTTTAAATGATTAATATAACTAGTTATTACGATTTAACTATTATAATAGTATGATGGTTAGTATAAGTTTATCTTATAACACTATTTATCCATAAATACTTATTGTTTAATACTTATTGCTCCTTTACATATTTTAATTCCTATTTTTTAAATTTTGATATAAAGATAAAAAGAAAGTTACTAATTAACTGAAATCATTTATTGCTAGTTATTAATAATACTTTATATTTATTTTACTCTTTCAAGTCCTTATTGAATCTACTTTAAAACATTAAGATAAATGCTAGGTATAATTGCAACAGTGCTAAGGAAATATCCCTTTTATATCTTATAAAGAACTAAATTGTTAGTAGTTTATTCTAAACATCAAGTAAATGCTAAACTTACTCTTTTAAAAGTAAATAAATAATTTTTTATTTTAAATAAGTATTAAAGGAAGATAGATTTAAACTTAGACCTAACTACTATCTATTTAGAATAAACATACCATATATCATACTTACAGCTACTACTGTACATTTATATCAAATAAATTAAAAAGCTTATTCTTTTTATTACTTTTTTACTATTTAAACTGCTAAATTTAATTATAATCAAAACAGCTTTATCTTGCTTAAAATATATGAAGAAATATTGCTAGTTTTGTATTATTAAGAGCTATAAAAAAGTTATAAGTATAGCTTTCTTTAGTATGATGTTAGTGCTTTTTATTGTTAGAAAGCTTATTTTATATATTAATGTTTAGATTCACCATTTAAGAATTACTACTTTGAGTAAACTTCTTAGTTAGTTTCTAATTATATTTTCCTACTGAGATGCTATTATGAAGTTAAATGATTCTATTTTATTATTTTAAGTGATTTATATAAATAACTTTTAGTTATTTTAGCTTACGTTAATATCTTAATGTTGTAAGTATAGTATATTTAGATAGCTATCACTAAAGTGCTATAATATATTAGTTAAAGGAAATACTCTTATGTAACTATTTTAATAGCTCTATTTTTACCAAAAGTTAATAAATTAAATATGACTAGCGAGTTTTCATCTAATATTATCAGGTAATCACCTTAAAAGCGAAAAAGTCTTTTAAATGAGATGTTTAAGAATATGAATAATGGATCTGATAAATCTACACCTTCGAAAGGCAATTCACCCGATTTTAGTCCTATAAGAAGATAAAATTCTCTAATGACACCCTCAACTATTGAGAAGGAAGAAGAAAAAATGTCATTTAAGAAGGCTTACAACGCTATTTTAGATAGCGATCTAGAGGCAATTGATTAAGTTTTATTTTAGTATCAAATTTAGGATAAGAACATAAATAGTCCTCTTAAAAGATGCTCTTTTGATGAAAGAGCTTTAATCCACTTAGTTGCAGAAACTACAGATTAGAATGATGTTGTTATGAAATACATAGTAGAGTAAAAAGGTGCAGATGTCAATTTGCAAGATTCTTTTGGAAATACTGCTGTTCATTTAGCGTGCAAATCTGGAAAATTATCGACTGTTTAATTTCTTGAATCGAAAGGTTCAGACTTAAAAATTCAAAATAAATTAGGTGACTACAGTGTTATTTTTGCAGTTCAATCTGGAAATTTAGAATTAGTAAAGTACCTTTAAAGCAAAGAAGTACCTATGAATTTGTAAAATTATAGTAATTTAAATTCTCTGATTGTAGCTCTTAATGGATGTCATATGGATATATCTGAATATCTTATAGAAAATTTTGAAAAGTTCTCTAAGTAGGAAACCTGAAAGATATACTAGGTAAACTCTTTTTAATATTATATTCTTTAATCTTAGTTATTATTACTAACTCTTGCATATTTTATATAAGTTCATTCTTTTAATTAAGAGATCTATTATAAAATAAAAGATCTAACCATATTATCTTTATATATCTCTCTCTTAAATATCTAAAGTAACTAGCTACATAAAGATTCATTAACTATATGAATTATTAATTCCATGATCTATTTTGCGCTTTTATTTTAGTTTTTATAGTAGAGAGTTAATTTAGTAATTTAAGTATATACCTCACTAACTTTATATTGCATGTCAATTCATAATTCACTTATATAACAATTTTATCTTGATAAAGATTGTAGATTTATTTGTAGCTTAGGATTTGATATTAATAAGTAATTTATTTTGTATCACTAAATTCTTAATATTTGTTTATAATCTATTTAGTATATTACAATTAATTATTTATCTACTCAAAGTTCTCACTTTCACTTAATTTTATCATATGCTTTAGTTATTTAATTATTATAAGCTTCATTTAGAATAATTACAATATAAAATGACTATTTATTATTTTTTATTAAGCTTTACCCTTAAACATATAAGCAAACATTTAAATATTTAATTATTTATTTACTTAAAGAGATAATTTATAGTAGTTAGGTAATTATTATATTTACAACTACTATAAGATCTTTAATTTTATATAGCCTATAAAAGCTATTCTAATTTACCATTATTGTTTTTGAATGTTTTTATAATAAAAGAGCTATAAATTTATTAGCTATAGCTATTTAAATTGAAAATATGAATTTATGATTTTTATCATATTCATAGATTATTCTAAATTCTAAAAGAAATAAGATTATATATGTTTTATGTATTATAGATTCTTTCTTATTTCCATAATATTTTAAAATCCAAACTTATAAATCTTAGAAACATTTTTAGTTTCTAATACTTGTATTCTAAGAATTTTTCTTTAATCTACATATTAATTTCTTGCTTATATTGAGCGATCACTTTTATTTTAGATACTTAAAGGAAATTAAAAATTAGTTTAGATTATATAGTTGGATACTTAAGAATTATAAAGATACTCTATAATTTAGTCTTTTATGTTTCTTCCTATGCTATTAAGTTTAGTTTATAATCCTAATTTATTAATTTAGGTATTATTTTCCAGAAATACCGTATATGAAACAATTAATAATTTAATTAATAGAGTAAAATGCTAAATATCTGATTTATTTCTTGATAATAGAAAATGAATAAAGGTATCTGGTATTTGATAGCAGTAAATAAGAGTTGAATCCCTAGATACTAAGTATATGTATTAATAATTATAATTGTATCATATAATGTAATACTTTCTAAATTGCTTAGTATTTGAGGTATCTCAATAGCTATTTTTATATAACTATCTATAAAATGAAAGCAATCTAAATATATAGCATTAATTTAATTCTTTAAAGGGTTATAGTTCATTAATCTAATACTGCTATTTTCTTCTAATTCTTATGAAGCAATTTACTAAATGAAGCAGTAAGTAAATTGAGAAAATATTTGATGTTGGTATTGATTTTTAGTCTGAGTTATAGTTACTGTAAAGATAATTGATAATATAAAAATATGATTAAGGAAGTAGATATATAAGCTAATATTAATTTAAATATATTTAATTAGTATAAAGTTTATTGTTATTAGCTATTTATTTCATACTTACTATCTTTTTTCCTTTAATCTAAATCTACATTTGTTTAACTAAACTATTTAGATTCATATATAATAAAGTTGAATGGCAATTAATGCTAGTAGATTGATAATAGTTTGTAGCTTTGTAAGTATACTAAATTAGATTTAAATAGATAAATATACAATAAATTAGTTAATCTAAGTATGAATAATAGTGGATTATAAGATAGCTTATCTAACTAATAGCAGTGTTAGATATCTAATTAGTATTTTAGAATTACCTTTAATAGTTTATTCTAAACTAGTGATATGGGAAGCTAATTTCATAGTTAGTTTCAAAGTTAATCATACTCTTAAGTAAACGAATAGCTTAGCATTTATTATCATATCATTATTTTAGTTAAACTTAGGCCTTTTATTATATAAATAGTGCTTTAAAATGTAGAATCATAAATAGTGCTTCTAATGTAAATTCCCTTTTAATTCTACCTAAAACTTACCTAAATAACTTACCTGCTAACATGTTTTATGCTTCGATTGTGCCTTAAAATCCTATTACCAGCTAAATTAAGTTATATGTCCTTGGTGTAAATTAATTACAGTTCAAAATCCTTTTTATTTGGAGTCTCCATTTAAACATCCAGATATCTGCATTAAGCATGGCTAATAAAAAAAGCTTCTATTCTGTAGAGATGACTTTACGCCTATTTGCTAGGTTTGCTCTTTTTCCGAGGAGCATAAAGATCATAAAATAGAAGTAGCAGCTGAGATAATTGAGAAGCTAAAATAAGAAGAAGTTAGTAAGGCTTAACAGGCTAAAGTAATAATAGGAAATGCATTACAAGAGTATAAGCAAATACTAGAGACTAAGCAAAAGGAGTCACTAGCTTAGTTTTCATTATTGTAATCAGAAATTATACAAAACTCCCAGTAACTGCTTGATCTTATTTTCTAGAACTAACAGAACTAACTATCAAGTCTTTAGCAAAGATAATAAGTCATTAGCCAAAGATATCAATCTACTATTCAAAATGCGGATGAGATAATAAATTAACTGGAGGGCATAATTATTAAAGACTAGCAAAATATATGTGACTTAGCTAATTTTCTATACAGTTTATAGGAACTCATAAAAGTGAATATCAATATAGATGTGCTAGAAGTAAAATTAGTTTGGAAGAATACAGTTTAATAGGTATCTAAAGAGATAAATACCTTAAACTAGTATTAGGTCTAAGAAAAAAGCAATTAAAATTTAGTCTAAAAGCTAAACTAAAAAATGATAGAAGGCAAGTAGTTGCTATAGATTAAATAGAAATAAAATCCTGCTTAATAATTTCAACCTTAGCATTAGAAGGAGTAAGTTGCTTAGTTGTAGTAGTAAAATAATCCATTGGAAAAAGTTAAAGAATAAGAATAGAAGGCTATTGAAGATCCTAATTTGTAAATTAAGTGCTAAAAAGGACATCAAATGTATAAAACACAAATGTAGTTTCACTATAAAATTGCTCATAGATTAGCTGACAATAGATTATGATTCTGTGATTTATGTAAAAGTTACTGGAATTCAGACTAAGTAAATCAAAATTTTCATTGCTGTATCTGTAAGTATGATATATGCGAAAATTGTGTATAGAAGAAGTGAGTAACACATGCTTAGCAATAAAGTTAACCTTAATAAAGTTATTTATATTTAACTAATAATAAAAAATAACTATCTAGCAAGCTTAAACTTAATTTTAAGATATCTATATATATTATTTTCTTTCATCTAGATTTAAAAATATAGTTACTAATTTTAGTTTATGATGTTATATAAATTATTCTGACTAGAATCCTAATTAAGTTTGAGATATTGCACTCAAACATATCTATTTGAACTTATAAATATGAATCTAATAATCTAATAATCTAATAGCCTTTTATTTTATAATGAAATAATTTCTATTCCAATACAATAATCCAAAAAAGGTTTAAAATTACTTATATCTTTATAAAGTATAAAATTAAAATATTGTAAAAGAAGTAGTCTCTATTATCTAGATAGCTATCTTTTCTAGAATTACTCATAATTATTTAGCTTTCTGATGATATGATTATATCTTAAACTAGCATATTAAAATAAGTTAAATCCTTTATATTTTAAGTTTATCTATATAATTAAAGATTAAGCTATAGAAACTTACTAAATAGAATTACTAAGAGGTTTATAAATTATTATACTTTTGGCTTTTTTACATTACTACTTATAGCTTTATAGCTTTCTTAATTCTTTCTAATTTTAGCTTTTATTAATAAAATGCTTACTAAATTGGCTTTACTATATCTTTATTATAATTTTACTATTTTCTTTCTCATGTGAGAATTGAATTAAGCAAGTATATACAATTGAAAATCATAATAGAACATTCTTAAATACAAAAAAAGAAGGTTTCAGAAACGAAATGCTTTAGATTATATACTAGCTATTTAAATTGAAATCAAAAGAGATATCTCAGAAGCTAAAAGAATATAGAATTTAAAAGAAATTTCTCTGAAAGAAAAGCATTAAAAGTAAGGGAAATAAACAATTTTTTAAGATATCTTAATAAAGTAGAAAGCATATTTAGATGAACCACAAATAATTAAGCTATAATAGCCTATTTATTTAATACTTATTTACTCCTATAATTTATCAAATGAAGGTTTATACCAATTCCACTATATTTAGTATTATGAACTGATTAAACATTCATAATTACTATCTCTCTTCCCTTAATTTAGTATGATATTTAGCATAAATATTAGATACTTAAAGTGATAAAATTACAGTGTATTACAGACTTCATAAGATTAAACTGATTAGCACTATTATAGATTTGTTCTTTATGTTTCTGATGATTCTAATTAATTGATCTATAAACATTTTAAATAGAATTTATTATTTTAACCAAAAAGATAATAGGAAAAATGTATATAAAAGGATAGAAGCTAAGTATTTATCTAAATTTAGATAGATAAAGATAATTTTAGTTTCTATTGAATAACTAAAACATGATTAGATATCTTTTTAGTTGCTTAAATAGATTTTTATTATACCTATTATTCTATTTTATATGAGCTTGCTTTATCTTTTATTGCCTTGCTCTTAATTAAAATTACAAGTAGTAAATGAGTCTAGTTTTGCATGCTTTATTAATATGACTGAAATTAAATAAATTAAATTAGAACTAATTCATATCTTTTTTGTATATGTATGGTTGAATTTATTTAAGGTTATTTTTAAACTAATTCTAAGGGTATTTAGTTACTTAGCTCTGTCATTAAAACTAGTTTCTAAGATAGTTAAGCATAAAAAGCTCTTAATGATGTATAGCTTTTATAAATATTACTTAAGCTTCTAGTTTCATAATATTCATAAGCTTAGAGATGATTGATATGGATAACTTTTCAATGATAGCTTCTATTTAAGTTACATAGGTTCTTTACGTTGCAATTGCTAAAGCTTGCCTGACATCACTTTTTATACAATAGCTGTTGTTTAATCTTATAACCTTTTGATTTTTTAATGCTATAAAAACTAGAAGAACTGAGATTGTTGATATTCTGAGTTACTCTATTCATTGATTTATCATTGAAGCTAATTTTTAAATCTGAACTTAAGAAATTTAATTATGTATTGTAAGTATAAATCAAATTAAAATACTTGAATATCCTAAGTACTTAGATATAATAAGGTTATAGTTAAAAGTCTTTAGATAAAAAATGGAGTTTTAAAAGCAAAGTAGATCAATATAAATAACTTAGATTATCTATTTAAGAAAACTCCTCAAATCATCCCCTTCTTAGAACCTACTCCCTTAAGCAATTTGATATTCAAAAATACCTTTGATGGTGTTAAAATACGAAACTTTTCCCAGTTTATTGGTTTATAATTACATAGCGCTAAAGTTATAAGCAAATGTTTCTGTAATTTACAATGTAAAAGGAAATAATTTTACTACCGAGACACTCAATGTTAGTAATCTCAAAACTAACGCAAGTGAATTTATTTTGTAAAGATAGAATTATCTTATCCTATCTGGGGGATCATGGAATGTTTATAAGGAGTAGGAAGGAATAAGATTTACTATTTATAATAAAAAAGAGTAGATATTTTAAATGCCAAGTCCTAAGTGCTGTCATAGATGCTTAAATATTTCCGAAGGAATACTAATTCTAGGAGGTTATTGGAAATAATTAGCTATCAATACAACTGAATCTTTTAATTGAAGAACAGGAAAATTTAGAACTTTGCCTGAAATGCCTCAAAAATCGTCTATGCATGGAGTATCTTTACACAAAAATTAAGTATGAACATATGGGGGAGACTAATCGTGATATGAAGCTTTAGATACCATAAACTATTTCGATTTAGTAACTAACTAGTGAAATAGAAATCAAGTCACACTTCCCAATAAAGCAGCATGTGTATTTGCTGCCAGCAGGAAACAAAATACCTTTATTTTTGATGATAAAGAGGAACTTAAAAGCACGTATTTGTTTGACCAAAAAAGCATGAGCAAACATGGAGATCCTTTTATTAGAACATAATTTTATTTATGCATGCTTCCTTTTACAACCTATAGCAAAATATATATGTATGCATGGGTTGGATTAAATTACCAAATCATGGAGTATAATACTAAAACAGGAAAATGGACTTCGGTATGTTAGATCAGCGTTAGAGTTGAAAGTTGAAATACATAAATTAATACAATTCTTAATTTTAATTATTCATGTCATAAATGGAATATCCTTCAACATAAGTAGCTTATTCTCAGTTTAAGGTTAAGATCCTTAAGATATATTTAATAAAATATATAAACAATAAGCTACAATCAAAGTTTTCTACTAATTTCATATGTATCTCTATATAAAAGGTACCATCTAAACTTAAATTTAATAGGTTTACATTCTTTTATTTAAGATTTACTTTTACATTAATCTTCTAAGCATTTTAATTTTAGCATTATACTTAATAAATAACTAAACTGCTGTCTAAACAAATTATTACTCTAATACCTTTCTAACTTAAATTTTAAGAAATTAAAAGCATATTTATTGATTTAGCTGCAAAATCTTTTTCTAAAGATGCTAAATCTAAAATAAAAGGATGATATATAATCCTTTTTATATCTATACCTAATAAAAGTACTGTTTAATAGAGATAGATTATATGACGAAAGGATTGTTAATAAGAATGTTTAAAAGCTTCGCAGTAAAAATGTACTCCTGATTAAATAGGCAATTAAATTTTTAATCGAGAATGCTTGAATAGTAAATGAGGGTGAGATGCTATGGATTGCCTGGAAGCAACAAAAATGATTAAAAATTTAATTCAAATAATTAACTCAAAGAAACACCTTACCGCTCTCCAGGATGTATAAGTTAAAATAATGAGTTCTGCTTAAATAAATAGAAAAAAGAAAATGTGACTTAGAATGCATGACAGAAAATTGCAAACGAGATTTGAGTGATTGCTGTGAATAAAGTACAGCAATTTAAAAAAAAATAACTAAAAAATTTTATTTCATTTCCAGCTAAAAAAATTCTTTACAACGTTTAATTAAAAAATTATAATAGAAAATGATAATATTTTTGATCCCTAATGCTACATTCCTATATATGCGAGTGATCCTTGTTTAGTTTAAACTTGAATTGATTATATTGATAGTATTAGTCTTCAGAATAATTAAGATTCAAATTAAGAATAAGCATAAAATGCTGTGACTATTCTAGATAGATTTTTAACAAAAAATTCGGAAAAGATTGAAATGAATGCTGATAAAACTATCTACCTGAGTAAAAATTTACAATACAGAAAAAAAATTTAGAATGTAACCGAAATATAATAGGTATTGATGTATGTGACAAAACATGTTATGATATTTGAGAATCAAGCTAAAATAAATAGTGCAAAAGTGATGGTAATGATTTTGAAACATGCTTACAATTAGATATTAATTGTCTAAAAAATTAGAGAATAAAATCTTTGATTTAGAGTGCTACAATTTATCTTGTAATTGAGTTGAAGGAGAATGTAAAAAATGATTGACAAAAAGTTGTAAAATAGAATAAATTGGAGATGATATTCTTTAAGAATAGTGCTATAAATAAATAAATAAATTTGATTATAGAGCGCGTAGCACCTCGTTGGTGCGCAGCTCTTTAAGAAATGTTTCAATACATGTCTATTTCTTCAAGTAAGCCTTCAGGTAATAAAAATTCTTCTCTTATTAGTTCCATATCTTCATCATTTTCTTCTTCAATATCTCTTGTTCTTCTGTCTTCTATCTATCTACGTTTTATTGATTCTTTGTTACAAGCGTCCATTATTTTTTTTACATACTTTGCTAATTTTCGTTTCTAATTCTTTTCTTCTTAATCAAGCTTTTATAAACTCATAAAAACTATCCTTTTCCTGCTCTATAATCTTTTCCTATTTCTTTTTTTCATTCAATTTTCTTTTCTAAGTATCCTTTTTTTCTTTTTTCTAATATGTTTTTGATATAATCTTTTATTATCAAGTCAGTTTTAGCTCTTTTTTACTCTTCTTAGATTCTAATGAATTTTTCGCATTTTGCCGTATCTCATATTATATCAAATAGTTCCATTCCTTGTCTTTCTACTCCTATTGTTCTTAACTTTCTAATACATATTTATCTACTTTCTTTGTTTTCTGAGCATTTTTCTATGATATGCCTTTCGTTTTCTCTTGCATCATTACAGAAAGGGCATAATAAGGAATGCTATTCCGATAAGAAATAACATGGAAATGATTATTTTTGCTCTGCTCTTTAAGTGGTTGCACTTTAGAAAAATTAAGAAATAATTAATATGATTAGGAGTGTGATGTTAAAGATGCAATTATAATTATATTTGATATGTAAATGCAAAAAAGCCTATAAAGAATGGTTATATTGGTTTATAAAAATAAGAGATGGAAGCAAAGCAGATATATGTATAAAGGAGATAAAATAATGAGAATTATAATAAATGTATATAAATAACTTAGTAAATTATTTTTATAAATTAAAGGATAAAAGTTTAAGATGATAGAATAAATTATTACACATGGTAAAAATAATTTCTAATTTAGTAGTAAAAGCATAATTTCTTTTATAGTAGTTTAAATTATTTTAAAAAATATAGGCTAATTAAGATTCTTAATTAATATCAATTTAATTTAATTTATTATTATTTAACGCAATGTAAAATAAAGATTATAGTACCCTGGGTTTTCAACCAGATATTAGCAGTCTCTTAGTTTCTTATGAGTAATTTTTATTTATAAACACTTTGTTTAGTTATTCAAAGATTAATTAGGTTTCTTCAGGTTCTTTGCTTTTCATTGTGCTTTAGTATCATTCATTCTTTGCAATGTCTTAGTAAGTGATATTTAGATTAACAGTACCAAACATTTTTATATTGCTTCTCAACTTTCTTCTTTGGACAAATCTTTAATTCTAATATCTTGATTATTTTTCTTAGATTTGAATCAATTTGTTCTTAACTTTATTTTTCTTAATGCTTTTGTTAATGTATATCTTATTCTATAATCATTCTTTGTGATTATTTGAAGTTTGATTAAGACATTTCATAAAGTTAATTTTCTGTTACTAAAATGTTTTTTATCAGTTAACTTTAAAGAATTAGCGATTCATTATTTTAATCTTCTAAGCAGTTCATTAGCTCCCAAATTTTTTCTCCTTGATTAAAGAAAGTTTCTCATATTTTTCATTTTATTCTTTCATCTGTTCGATTTAATTTTAGAGTAATTTGCTATTTTGAATTCCAGAATTAACTTATTCAGTAAGACCGGCCATTACTTTTCCCTCTGAAGATGAGCTGAACTCTCGATTCTATTTTTGATTTTTTAATTCCTCGTTAGTCGCTTGTTTTCTTGCTTTTCTTTTTTAATTCTTTGAAAGACGGGTTTTACTCCATTCCTTTCTTCACAATTTAATTTATAAAAATAGTTTTATAATTAATAAATAATTAGTGTAATGAAGATAGGCTAAATAATTGTAGAAAGCAAAAATATAAAATGGAGACTTAATTTATTTGCTCAATGTAATTTTAAAAGTTAATAGCTATTTATAAATGTATATAATTTAAATTATCATCTTTAGATAAAATGTACATACAGCATTCAATTTAAAATAGCTTTATTATATCAAAATGAAAGGAATTATCTCTATAAGTATGTAAAATTCGAACTACTTTAAATTTAAAATGGAATTAATTTTATACAGTGATAGATTGTAACTTTGAAAAAGTAAAAGGGGAGATAAGTTTAAAAAGAAAGGATTAAAAAGGAAAAGTTATGGGAATATAGATTTCTAGAAAACTAGAAATAAGGAATAGTTTAATATTTTGGTAATTAAAGTTAAATTATAAGAAGCTAAAGAGATATAAATTGGTGAAGACATTATTATAAAAGTTAGCTGTGAGGGAAAATTTGGAAAATTAGCATACATTTCTATTGATAAAAATATATAAAAGCTAAGAAAAAATATAGTAGAAAATAATTTTAGAGAAGAAAAACTAGTAGCAGTGTCAAATTCGTTTGCTGAGGCAATTAAATAAGGCATTTATTTAATGTACTTGAAGCTTATAATAAGGAAATAATTATTAGTAAAATATCTAATAATTAGTCTAAAAGGTAGGGATATCTTTTTAGCTTGGAATAAAAAGTTAAAAAGCTTATCAACAGATTGGTACACAAATCAACGCTAAATTTATCAACTAAATGAAGTTAAAATGGTGTAAGAGATAAACTGAATCAAAAGATAAAATATTCTAAAGAGAAAGATGAGCAATATTTTATAGCTTAACTTAAAAAGTATAATGAAGAGAGAGTCATTTCCCAAAATAAATAAGCATTTATATGAAAAATGAAAAAGAGGGCTATATAAAAAGATATAAAAATTCTTATTTAAGTGTTAACCTCCTTTGATTAACTATGCTAGTATTCTATAAAAGATATGACTCACTTATATATAATCTAGGCTTATTCAAATACTGAGTATACCTGGTATTAAATTTTCTATTAAATAAAGTTTTTTAAATCAAATAAATGAAGCTAAAAATTCAAATTATAGTTCTTATAATCAACTTGATACACTAAATAAAGGTACCTATATATCTATTAAGAGATATAGAATAACTCAATACAGCTTCTAATACATTTTTTTCTAGTTATTAAGACTAATTATAACTAAGCAGTTGCTAAATATCACTTGAAAGATAAAAAGTCGAAAATATAAAACACAAAATACTTAAAAATTGAAAGATATAAAACATAAAATAAAAAGAAATTTATCTTGCTAATTAACTTTAGTTTATGCCTTTTTATTATCAACTCTATAAGCCAATCAATGTTCAAGCAATATATTTTCATATAAATCAAAAAGAAAACCTAAAATAAAATATAGGATGATTAAATTAAAGGCTTAGTATATAAATAAATAGTAAATAGAAGTTAAATTTATTTTCAGTTTAATTTAAATTAAGCCAATTAAGTAGCTTTAAAGATATGGATTGATGTTATAAGAAGATTTATTATAAGGGTTTGATAAACAGAACAAAGATAAAAAATAAAAATTTTCAATCGAGAAATCCTAAATTAAGTAACTTCAAATTTTAAGTAATATTTAAAAGAAAAAGTTGGTAAAATAGAGAAACTAAATTAATATCTTGCCATGAAAGTAATAGAAAAAGAGAAAGCTTATAGAAATTAAATAAAGAAGGCAAATGTTTCTCTAATGATTGATAAAATAATATGAGACAAATTATAAAATAAATAATAAAGGAGTTTAGATCTATTTTGAGTCTTATTATTATTACAAAGAATAATTTGAAGAATAAAATTTAAAATAGAAGATGTAGTTGAATAAATAAAATCTTTATTATATAAACTCATAACTTGATACAAAAAAAAGCCTAATGTAATATATTTTATTATCTATTTATGTGAGAAGATGCTTTTATACCTGGTTTATTTGAATAAACTTATAATTAATTTCACTTTAAGAAAATGATTAGTTAGTGGCTTTTCTTTAACTTTTTATATAGCTTAAACAATAAGAAATAATTAGAACTCTTAGTTGTATTTTAAAAATTTATGTAGATTACTAGATTGAGACGATCTCTCATGAAGGCTATTTTAATTATTTTAGCTTAAAGTTTAGACAAGAGAATGTTCTAATTTTTCTGATTTTAAAGAAATTATATTAAGGTTGCTTCTTCAAATGATTTCTATTGATTTAGCTGATATTGAAGCTTATAAATTATTTAAAAAGTATCTTTCAAATTTAATAAAGCACTAATATTTGAACCATGACTTTCTAAATCTTCCTTATTAGCTTTTACTCTATTAAAGCCTTAATAAAGTTTACATCCTATAGTTATAATCATAAAAATATCAAATCAAACTCCTTTAATCATACTTCTTTGAATATTCCTAGAATGTAGCTAAAGGATGCTAATTAGTCCCTCTTTCCTCTTTTAACAAGCCTTTATAAAATATATAGCTTTTTCTGTTAATAAAGCAATTATAGTGCTAATTAGCATCCTTTAGGCTAAATTTAATTAGAATATAAGATTAACTTCTATCTCTTCTTGATAATTTCATCTTTTGCTGTTTCATTATACTTTTATAGTCTAAACTCTTCATGCATATCTTAAGTCTATTAACCTTGTTCTTTACACCTCAATAGTCGTAAAATTAACCTCTCTTTCACTATCGTTTGATCTACTTTTATCCTCAGCTTATAGTTCTAGTAAATCCTTAATCTAATACTTAATCTCATTATTCTAGTACTTATAAATATCTCAGTTCTTTTGGAAGATATTAGATGAAAATAATAGCAAAAAACAAAAGGATTTGAGTAATAAAAGTAAGCAACAATCTGCTGACTAAAAGAAGTTAACTAAATAAAGTTTAAAGAGAAATAAAGGAATAAATAGGTATAAATGGGTTATTTAATTAAGGTTTATAATTATAAATATGGATCAAAGAGCTTAAATGTTAAATTAGGAACAAATGCTTAATAAAGTTCTGTTTACTATCATTTCTTAGTCCTTTAGTGGAGATGATAAAGCTGCTAACGAAGAAAGAACAAAAGCTCTTTAAAATTATTTGGAATATATTCGTAATCTCTCAAAAATGAGGGGCTCGTAATATGGATAGTAAAAGAGCGGCGAATAGGAGACTAGTGCTTTTTAACTAGATTATTTGAAAAGCTATCTGTTCAATAAATATGAAAACTACTGTCCTTAAAAACACAAATCCAAGAATCTTCTTCTTTTGAATAAATTGTAGAAGAATCAAGTATCTAGTGAAAATGTAAGTCCATTTTAAAAGAAAAACAGTAAAGAGGAAATTTATTATAGAAAAAAGCTACGAAAGCTGAATCAGAAGCAGAATATTATAAAAAAAGGATATAAAAGGCTAAGAAATCTTGATAGTTGGAATAGAAGACAAATAAGTAAATTTCTAAAGAGTAAGAGGAGAATCATTAGTAGATAATCTCACAACTATAGGAAAAAGAATAAGCAATTTAGTAAAAAATAAACGAAACTATCAAAAAAATGTCTTTTATAGTTAAATAATACTCGTTCGGAATCGATTAAGACTGTAAAGAATCAAAATTTAAATAAAGAATCGAGTATTAGTCAAGCGGCAGAGTTTTGGATTTTACAAGCTGGAAGCTCAAAAAATCCATAAAAGTATTATTACTGTTGCTTTTATTCTTTTTCATAATCTAGATAGATATCTTCTGATGAAATTTTTAGATAAGATAGGCTAAAATTATTTACTTTATTCTAATATTAAAGTTTTTTACTATCTTGACCATTAAATAAACCAAATCTTCTCAAATGTCTTAATATATGAGTTCTAGCTTCAACTACTTTATCTATTAAATTATGCTTTAGCCAAGAAAGCTTATTATTTTAATCTTTTAAGCAATATAAAAAAATTTAGCTGAGAATGAGTTTATTTTCTCAACTCTAGAACAATTGGCAAAAAAGTGAATTGAGGATATTTAAGTCTATATTAATACATTTTTAGCAATACATCACTTAAAACATTTTTTCATACCTTAATTTCAAATAGATTAATGCTTATTACTAAAAATAACTTCCTTAGCATTTAGTTTGTCACTTTTCATTTATAAAATTGATTTAACTTATTCAATGCATTTTTACTTTACGCTAATAGTTATTTTGCATCCATCGGATAATTAGCATAGCTCTAAAAGTTTGCTTTTTAAGAGATGAGTAAAAATTATTTAATTTCAAGTGATAATTAATAATTTAAAAGTGATATATAACTCAGAAAAGCAACTTAAATATAAACTTAAGAGTAAGAGATTTAAAATGCTTTAGTTCTTCTCTCTTAATTAACACTAAAATTGGTGAAATAAAGTAGTTTCATTCCTAGCCATTAAGGATACCTTTGATTAAGGTTAATAAGAATAATTTTGGAGCCATGTATATGCTTATTTCTCATATACAAAGGAAATAATCTTAAATTTATCTACTATTGATATTAAATAGTTGGTATAATCTTTTTAAGGACTCAATTCTTTAGTTATTGAATACCAGACTCACATCTAAGATACTCTGATATGTTTTAGATATATATTGTTAGATTTTAAAATCTAGCTACATTTCTATTGACATCTAGAATACTTTATAAATAATAGCCTTCAATTTATCTTTTCTGCTATTATCAAGCAAACACTTTTATTTATACAAATTCCAGTCCTTTTGTAAATAAAGGGCTTAATCTTTCTTGATTTTAAGTAAAATTAATCTGTAAGATCTTTTAAATAGATTTAAAATACCCCCATTATACCATTAGACTAAATATTACTAGAATAGTTTCTATATGCAATCCTTCTAAAAATATAGTAGCAAGATTATTTTAATCTAAGTAATATTAATTAAATTAATTATAATTTAAGCATATTATCTGTTCTAACTTCTTCTCTTACTCTAACAAAATATGCTTACCTTTTAACTTATAGCTATCTACTATCACCATCAATATATTTAACTATCTAAGTTTTATAAAAAGTTTCGTATGAATGTTGTAGTAAAAGTTCTATTAAAGTAACTATATTAGTAGCATAAGTATAAGGCTAAATAATAAAGAAAGCAAGATTTAAAAATCTGAATTAAATCCAAAGATAAGCATTTCCCTTGAAATGAATATCTAAAGGTATAATGAAATAATCTATACTGTCATATTTATAAGGTAGATAATCAAAACTTATTCTATTACTAATGTGATTGGAATAAATGTAGCTTTTACCTGTATTTATAAGGTATGATAATTGATTTTAAGACTCTTTACTGTTTATGATACATGAAAAAGCGAAATTTCACTCAATTAATAACCAACATTAAATAGCTAAATTAAAATAAACTAAAGATAGATCAGGGATTTTTATTGTGAAGCAAGGGAATAAATTAAGTAATAGAGAAGATAGAATTGTTTGATATAGCTTTCTATAATATTTATCTTAGAGATGACTAGGTTTATTTGCTTTAAATATAAGAATTAATTATTTAAATTAATATGAAAAATATAGCAAAATGTGAGCACTATCAATAATGTCAAACTTACATAGGGTTTTATGCTAATTTATCTTTAATTCTTTATTTATGTTGTTTTTTGTATATTTAAAGGAAATTTAATTTAGCTTTTACTACTTTTAGGTGTTTATAACTATCCTTGTCTCTTAGGGTAAATGTAAAATAGTAGTTGCTATCAAGTATGTACTTTAATATCTGAATAGGAAGATTTGTTGTATTTTGAAATAAATTGATGAAATATTAGAATTAGTTAATTTATCTAGATTTATATGATAATTAAACTAATTTTCTTGCTTTTGCTGTAGGAAGATAATAATTACACCTTTAAATTAAGAGATAAATAAAAAATAAAGTGGTAAGTTTATTTTTCGCTTACTATCTTAAATACTACATTTTACACAATGCACACATGCTTTTACATGCTACTGTTAATGGTACTCTTCAGCATTAAAATATACTTAGAAATAAGCTATTAATGATTACTTATGGAGATAGTGTATTAATTATTTCCACTAGAAACCTTTTATTAGCTTATTTCCAATCTACCTTATTTATAGCCACTAAGCCTTTAAAAGCTTATTACTAAGCCTAACTTCTGTAAGAACAATTAATTAAGGTTTAGAAGTTGCTTATGAAGGTTCAATGTTAAAATTGCATTTAACCAATAACAAGATAATGATTTTAAAAGTTAAGCTATGCTTTATTATAATCCCTAAACAGTAAGAACTGATAGTAGAAATAAGCATTATATGTTTATTAATAAATCCATTTATAAATAGAAATACTCTAGTAGAATCACTCATATATGGAATGTCAAATAAGACTTAAAAGAGAATTACATATAAGGAATGTACCAACTAGAGCTATAGTTAAGATTAACTTTAGAATCTAATTAATTTGGCCCTTAGTTATAACAGGGAGTACGGCAAATTTAAAAGATTTAGTTATTAGTATACAATATTTAACTTCAACATAACAATTAATAATAAAGCCAATCAAAAACTTAAGATCAATACTTAAACAAATAAAAGTGAAAAGCTATTCTAAAATTCTAAAAATCAAACTTTCTACAAAATTAAATCTCTTAGAAAGAGAGAAGGTCTAATAATAACTAAAGGCTTTAAATTAACTATTATTTAAAATTAAATAAAAATATATACATGGAAATATATATAGCCTTAGCTATAGCTATATGGTTAGATAAATTATTTAAGATAGATTGTCTTCAAGTTTTGAGTAAGAAACAAGAATTTTAAGATAGGAAAGCAAGATTGTAAAATAATGAAGAATAAAAATGGGATTAAAGGTATTATATCTTCAGCCTATTAACTAAAATAACTCCCCAACAGTTAACTAACTTACTAGTTAAATTTTAACCTTTTTTAACTTAGATGAATTAAGGTTAGAATCAGAAAATTAAATTAACCTATTAATTTATTAACTTAAAGATCTAATAGCTTAATTCTTTAGATTCAATACTTCTATAGATTTATAAGTTTAGAATATTAATTTAGCAAAATATTTAAATTGATAGAGTCAAAAACGAAGCAAACTTGCATCTATAAAAATATATCAGCTGAGAAAATAAAGTTGCTAGTAAGATTGCGAAGCACTCTAAAAACCAAAGAGAGAATTTTTCTTTTTAATAAAGGTAATTTTATGATACCTAGATTCGGTATTAAAGACTTTTATGTATAGGAGTTTTGTAAGAGAGTGAAATAAGAACAATCTTGAAAATTTATCATTCAATGCAATACTTGAACTTTGCAAAGCTTGGAGATATTTTTCTAAATTAATAATACTTAATTCTTCTATATTAAACACATCAGTTAATCAAGGAAATTATATAATGCAATCCTTTTTATTTTTCTCCCAATTACTCTAAATTATTTAATGTCATAAGTCTTTATTCAAAAATAGCTGATTAAAAAAGAGGATTTAATTAAATTAGACTTTGATTTAAGTAATCAAAGCTTTAATAGGCTACAATATACAAATTTAAATTTGTTAGTTGGTATATTTTCTTTAAATAGAGAAATACCCTTTAATTTATTTAAGTTCTTTAGTAATTTTAGAATATAAAGGCGAACTTTAATCTTATAAAGCAATAAATTAAGCAAATCCCTCTTATTATTATTTATAAAAAGTGACATAATCAAAACAATTTTCTCTTGAGATATTAAGAAAAAGCTCTATTATGCCTAGCTACCATAAATTTGGATATTAATTTGCTTTATTAAAGTTAAGAAAGTAAACTAAACTTAGATAAGCTTTATAATAGATAAAATTTAATTTAAAACTTATAAAATTACCCTAATTTAAATACTTCCATAATTATTCTAAACATCATTTTAAATTAAACCTTTTAGTGCTATTAAATATAAATTAGAGACTTTTTTCATACATTATACAATTAGTCTTATGCAAATCTTTGAGAAAATTAATTGACAGAAGCTGCTTGTCTTTAAATCTAAATTAAACGTTATTTAAAAGACCTTAATATGGTAATTTATTATATACTTTATTAACAAATTATAGCTATTATATCATTATAATTTTCGAAATATTCCAATCTCATTTCACTATATTAATCAAGAAATTGGTGAGGTAAAGTATGTAATATTTCTACCTTTTACGAGAATTTTGTATTAATTTGCCTCTATTAATACTAAATGGACTGCCTATAAGGGATGCTAAAAAGGATTAGCATTTTAAAGAAAATTAAACTTTAGCATTTTATAAATAGTTTTTTATATTTGGATCTTTTCCTTCATTAAAGTTTCTATCATTGAATAGCTCTTAATATTCCATTCTCTTTTATAATACTTATTATTCAGTTTCCTAAATAAAATAATACAACTTTCCATTTCTATTATATATAAAAATTAGTTGACTCTTTTGAATATTGCCTAGACTGATAACTCATAAGTAGCAAATATCTTAAATAGGATTTACTAAATAATAGTGATTTTGATTGAATATTCCTACACTGCATATTTTAGTTAATAATTAGCTTTTATTAGATTCTTAATATATTGCTCTTTTATTATCCATGCAGATATAATTTTGGAAGTTAGAAATTCACTATTCACTATATATTTTTAACCTTCTACTATTCTGATCTTGATACATTTTGGAAAGCTTTTCAAGTGCTCATTCTAAAAAATAATTCTTAAATTATTGAAGTTTTTGTTTTTTAGGACTATAGAGATACCCATTATCTTGGTTATTCTAAATCTAATAATTGAATAGAATTATTTTGAGTAATAGTAAACTACCTAATTGCTTTAGTATTAGCCAGACATTTAGAAGGGTAACTAAGTCATTATATTTTGGTTGATTTACAATAAATAATTAATAATACATTTCGTACTTTTTAGTTCATAAGTGATATTAATGATAGATAGTAGTTATATATGCTATTCTATTATATTATAGACAATAAACTTTAACATCTTACCCTTTTATTCTATGCCAAGTAAATAGGAATAGATAGAAAAATAAAAAGAACTTATAAAATATTTTAAAGGGATACTCTTAAATAAATAATCCATCTATAGAAAAATGACTTAATTAAAGTAATAAATTAATAAATCTAAGAATATTAATAAATAACTTTGAAGAGATTAAACTAATGCAAGTTAATAATCATAAAGATAGCATTATATAGTTATTATATTATTTATAAATTAGATATTAAGAAACTTTCTTAAACAATCATAACCTCAATTACATAATAATTTCTTGTTTAAGTTTTACACATATAAAGCAATCAAATTTTAAGAAAAATAGAAGTTAGAAGATGGTTGATACATTCTTTGATAAATTCATATTGCTTTTACTTTATTACACAATAAGCTTTATAATGTTGCTAGTATTCATTTACGAAAGTATTAATTTTAAGTTTACTCTTTTAATAAATAGATATAAATCAAGTTTCTCATCAACGATTATTATACATTTTCCTGTGTAAACGGGCATTTTTTCTTGCTTTTGGGTTCTTTCTCGAGTTCTTTTTACGGTATCTCTTGTGTTTTGCTACATTATGTTTCACTCTTGCCTCTCTAGGATTATGTTGTAACTCACTCAAAATCTGGATACTTCCGTTATCCTAGCTTGTACTACTTGTATCAGAGTCCGTTTCACCTGTACTGTTTGTATCTGTTTCATTACTCGTATTAATCACTCTTCTCTTAAGAAATTTGCTTTAAATGAAAGAACTGCTACTTCCGTCTTCATCATCTTATAAATCTTCTAGTTCATCTTCAAAATCTTCAACGCTATCTTCAACTTCTTCATCGAGTTCTAATTCATCAGCAAGAGCTTCAGAATGGTCAGAGTCTTCACTGTTTCTAACTCTGAGAGATTTAGATTGAACAGTAATAGGGTAAGGAATAGCAAGATAAAAGCTAAAGTTTTATTAATTTAGATTATAAAAAAAGGCAAGGAGCATGCTTATATACATGAAAGAGTTATAGGAACTACTAAAATGCTAGAAGTTTCTCTAAATGTTCACAGAGTTTTTATAACTAATAAAAATTCTTATTTTAGAATTTTAAACTAGCATCATATTATTTTACCTTCTAGAAGATAAATACCATTTTATTTCTTCCAAATAAAAGCATATAGTAAGTTTAAAGAGAGGTAGAGAAAATTAATGCTGCTTTCAGATAGTAAGAAACATAAATAGAGTGCTAAATAAAGACTTTAGATATATTCTATAGCAAGGTTATAGTAATCCTATTTACTAACTTAGCTCACATTGTAAAGTTTTATCAAATAAGAAAATAAATTAAAGCTTAATTAATATTTATATAATCAATTACTATATACTAAGCATTTCTTTATCTGGGTCTTAGCTTTATACCATTCATTAAGCAGCATTTAGCAAATCAATTTATTTAATGCTAAGAGATTAATTAACAATTATATACTTCCATAATCAAATCACCATAATAAGATACTTTAAAAATAAGATAAGGAAGGAATATAGAAAGCTAAATACCTTAGAAATTAATTAAACTTTACTAATTCAAATTTACATTTGAAAGTTATAAAGAGGTTACTTATATCAAATCAAGGCAATAAACTAAATCAACAACCAAAAGTACTAAGTCTTATTAAAAGTAAGCCTTCAAATGTTATTTGCAACACCATTTTAACTAACCATATTAAGATATAACCATAACTTCAGTTTTTAATCAATTAATAAGAGCAACAAATAAACCTGATTGAGCTATTTCTTATAGTTTCTTCATTTATACCTCCTATTCTAGCTCGGAAAACAATTATAATCAAAATAGCTAAAATCTTGGTACTATAATTAAAAGATTTAGCTAAGTTTTCCTGAAAATAATGTAGAAATATAGAAGATAAAATAAACAAAGCTCATATTTAAATAATTGAAAGAAAAATTATTAATTGAAGCAGTGTTGTGTAATAGAGATAAAGTAAATTAAACCTAAAATATTAAATATAATTAAGAACTAATTTATCTCTCTTAAATTTAATATTATATCTAATCTTAGATTTCTTTAGAATTTAAAGTTACTAAAATAAGGAAATATCTAATTTTAATTATCTAAATCTTAATTGGTTAAGCTAATTTCAAATTGTTTAGTTTTATTAATAGTAAATTAGTCTTTTCATTATATTTAGTTTTATCAAATTTTGGTATCTTAAAGCTTCCTTTTATTACAAACTTGAATAAAAAATATTTATTTTAAAATTTTAAGATTTATAGAGTGGACTTTAAGAGATTCATTAAATAAAAGCATTCAAAGTATAGATAATTCCTTTAATAGTCTAGCAACAAAATTTCAAAACATATAAATAAAAGATAAAAACTTATTTGAGAGTTAAAGGAAATAAGTAAAAAAAGTATTTAAGATAGATAAATATAAAAATAAAAGAAATAAATAAAGCTATTGATATTAGATTATTACTTGCATCTTCAAAAACTAGCTTATTTTATTTTAAATCAGTATAATAGAATTTAAATTTTGGTAATAATTAAAGGCAAAGGATTAAAATTTAGTTAGATGACAGAAAGGCAAAAGTTATGAAAAGGAATGCGATATAATTTAGAAATAGTAAAAGTCATAAATAACTTGACTTTAAAAGTAGAAAAAGTGGAAATAAAAAATGTTTAAATATAATAATAAATTACTAATAAAGCTAGAGATTAGAATAAACAAAAACCTTCAGTGAATAAAGAAATAGAAAGATAAATTTAACATAATTTAAATAAAATAGATGAGAAATATAAAAAATATACAAACGTCAAAGACCTCATTTGTCTTGATTACAAAAGCCTATTTTCTTGAAAGGATAAAATAGCATAAAATAATTTTATATTTTTAATTATAATAAAAAACTTAAAAATAAATATTTGTTATATTAAGCATCAAAAGTAATTTCTTTTATCTTTTTATTTAATCACTTGAAGGTTTATTTTATCTGAATAAGCATAATTTCTTCTACCTTTCTGATTTATTTTAAGTAATTTATTTTTTCTTAGGATAGTACATAATTTAATCTCTTATACTTCTAACTTTAATAATAGTTTAGGCTTTTTATAGCTTATTGATAAAATAAAAAGAGATAATTTGCTTAATTGCTGGATTTTATTAGTTAGATTGATGAGAAATATTAGTCTAAGTTAGTTGAATCTAATAGATATTTATTAGGCTTTATTAGAAAATGCTGAAATACCTTAAAGGTAATTTGAGTAAGCAATCTTCTTTATTTAGTAAACTTAAAAAAGAAAGAAACTAAATTTAGATTAAGAAATTTAACTAAAAATATTTAGATTAGCAATTACCTAGTAATTTAAAAAGACTGGAAGAAAAGCTGAAATCATTTTGGAACTAAATTTAAAGAAAGAGAATGAAATAAAATTATATGAACATTTAGATTATAAATAAAGCTACTCTTTAAATTTGAAAGAGAACATTAAATTAAAGAGGTTTTTATGATAAAGAAATTAAATAAAATACAAATTATTCTAAAATATAGCTATTAAAAGAAAGCTTGAGAAATATCATTTAAGTCACTACGATTTTTCAAATTTAGCTATTTAAAGAAATAGTTAGAACTAGAATTTTATAATAATAAACAGAAAAATTCAACCTTAGCTAGAAAATAAGCTACATGTTGTGAAAAAATTTGCAAAAGGAGTTCAAGATATCTTTTGAAAATAGATTCAACACTTAGAAACAATTTAAAACAAATTTTGTTCCTAAATCCTTCAATAAATATAACTATAGTCGCATAAGTTATTAAATCCTTAAAAACTATTGAAATTTACAATTTTTTTAATCCTCAAGGATTAAATTAGATTGATTAGCAGTTTAAAAATAATTACAAAAAAGGAGCTTTTCTCATTTAATATTCTCTTAAAGATAGATTTAACTATGATTCCTATATGTTTTTCTAAGAAAATCCCATCTGATTTCAAGTATATAGGGAAGTTTGATAAAGTGAGTTAAGGTACTAAATTAGATTAACATTTTCTTTAAGGATTAAATTTAATCTTAATTATTTAGCTTTTACCTATAGAGTATTTTCATAGATATCTAAATATCTCTTTGCTTAATCTTTATTCCGTTTTTAAATATTTAAGTTAAATATCTCAAAGGAAATAGAAGTTTGAGAATATGCTGATATTATCTAAGTAATTAAGATCTTTGATTTGAAGAGTTTACATTGAAACTATAAAATTATTGCTTTATTAAACCTTTCACTTCTATATAATAGTTCAGTTGTTCATTTAAGAGAAATATGAAGTTTATTAACTGTACTAAGAAATGGTTAATTATAAGGAATTCTCTATTCTGTTAAATATTATTAATATAACAAGACAAATTATATAAGCAAAGTAAGCAATAAATAATGATAGCTTTATTATTGAAAATGGAACAGTATTAATATCACAAAATTTAATTCTTAGCGACTCTTCTTTATTTAGAAATAAAGAAGCTGCTATCAAAAGAGATTGCATAGGTAGGTGCTTAGTAACCTCTAAAACATAGATTTTGAGTCTCTACAATTACAACCTGTTAGTTATATAATAAATTTATAAAGACAATTATTAAAGATATGTAGTAAAATACCAATTAGCAAATTCCTTCGATTTCCACTAAAATAACAACTAAATTCTCTAAATCAAGGAAAATAATTATAGAAAACTTTAAAAGTTTAGAAATATGTCTATAGATAAAAGAACCAGAATGTCTCCTAAGACTCATTAATAATATTTCTAAAAGCTCATAGAAGTATAATAATATGAAATAAATACCAAATGTCTAATTATATTAATCAGTTTGTCTTTGTTTCATTTTATTCAATTATTGTAAAAAAGAAATCTATTTGCTGGACAGAGTAATTGAAGCCTATACTTTAAAATTGTAAAAGAGATAAATATCTTATTCCTAATCTAATTAATACCATTTATTCAAATATTTTAATAGCTTTACACCTTTAGTTTAATGAACAATAAAAAGCAAGTTTTTTGGTTTTAAATGAAAGGCTAGCTATTGCTTTCAAAGCGTATATGACTTAAATCTATTCATATTCTATTAAAGACTTAAAAAAGTTCTTTACAGAGTTTTAAGATATAGAAGGAATCATTTTCAATTATTTTAACTGTAAAATTATTTTCGTATCTTAGTTTTTTGCTTAATAGTTTTCCATATCTATTTTACGAGTTGTAAGTTTATTATTTCTCTATAGAATTGATTTATTATATTCTTAAGTTAACATCACCAATTTTTTCATTTATAATTAGATGTGAATAAAATATCTGCTTAAAATATCTTTAGATTATAAGCTTTTATTTCTTAGCTTTTTTATTCCTTTCTCTCCTTATATTCTTGATTAAGTTTATTTTTTATTTCTAATATATTTTTTCATATTTCCTATTTTACAGTAACTATAACTCAGACTAAAAATCAATACCAACATCAAATATTTTCTCAATTTACTTACTGCTTCATTTAGTAAATTGCTTCATAAGAATTAGAAGAAAATAGCAGTATTAGATTAATGAACTATAACCCTTTAAAGAATTAAATTAATGCTATATATTTAGATTGCTTTCATTTTATAGATAGTTATATAAAAATAGCTATTGAGATACCTCAAATACTAAGCAATTTAGAAAGTATTACATTATATGATACAATTATAATTATTAATACATATACTTAGTATCTAGGGATTCAACTCTTATTTACTGCTATCAAATACCAGATACCTTTATTCATTCAATTGCTAATTACTTCATATACGGTATTTCTGCAAAATAAACCTAAATTAATAAATTAGGATTATAAACTAAACTTAATAGCATAGGAAGAAACATAAAAGACTAAATTATAGAGTATCTTTATAATTCTTAAGTATCCAACTAATAAAATCTAAATAATTTTTAATTTCCTTTAAGTATTTAAATCAAAAGTGATCGCTCAATATATGCAAGAAATTAATATGCAGATTAAAGAAAAATTCTTAGAATACAAGTATTAAAAACTAAAAATGATTCCAATATTTATAAGTTTAGATTTTAAAATATTATGGAAATAAGAAAGTATCTATAATACATAAAGCATGTATAATCTTATTTCTTTTAGAATTAGAATAATCTATGAATATGATAAAAATCATAAATTCATATTTTCAATTTAAATAGCTATAGCTAATAAATTTATAGCTCTTTTATTATAAAATCATTCAAAAACAGTAATGGTAAATTAGAATAGCTTTTATAGGCTATATAAAATTAAAGATCTTATAGTAGTTGTAAATATAATAATTACCTAACTACTATAAATTATCTCTTTAAGTAAATAAATAATTAAATATTTAAATGTTTGTTTATATGTTTAAGGGTAAAGCTTAATAAGAAAATAATAAATAGTCATTTTATATTGTAATTATTCTAAATGAAGCTTATAATTAAATAACTAAAGCATATGATAAAATTAAGTGAAAGTGAGAATTTTGAGTAGATAAATAATTAATTGTAATATACTAAATAGATTATAAACAAATATTAAGAATTTAGTGATACAAAATAAATTACTTATTAATATCAAATCCTAAGCTACAAATAAATCTACAATCTTTATCAAGAATGAAAATTGGTATATAAGTGAATTATGAATTGACATGCAATATAAAGTTAGTGAGGTATATACTTAAATTACTAAATTAACTCTATACTATAAAAACTAAAATAAAAGCGCAAAATAGATCATGGAATTAATAATTCATATAGTTAATGAATCTTTATGTAGCTAGTTACTTTAGATATTTAAGAGAGGGATATATAAAGATAATATGGTTAGA
Source organism: Loxodes magnus (assembly GCA_946699065.1). Taxonomy (NCBI): domain Eukaryota; phylum Ciliophora; class Karyorelictea; order Loxodida; family Loxodidae; genus Loxodes; species Loxodes magnus. The sequence continues at coordinate 79,711 of CAMPDV010000614.1, forward strand.
TCTTTTATTTTATAATAGATCTCTTAATTAAAAGAATGAACCCATATAAAGATATGCAAGAGTTAGTAATAATAACTAAGATTAAAGAATATAATATTAAAAAGAGTTTATCTAGTATATCTTTCAGGTTTCCTACTTAGAGAACTTTTCAAAATTTTCTATAAGATATTCAGATATATCCATATGACCTTCATTAAGAGCTACAATCAGAGAATTTAAATTACTATAATTTTACAAATTCATAGGTACTTCTTTGCTTTAAAGGTACTTTACTAATTCTAAATTTCCAGATTGAACTGCAAAAATAACACTGTAGTCACCTAATTTATTTTGAATTTTTAAGTCTGAACCTTTCGATTCAAGATATTGAACAGTCGATAATTTTCCAGATTTGCACGCTAAATGAACAGCAGTATTTCCAAAAGAATCTTGCAAATTGACATCTGCACCTTTTTACTCTACTATGTATTTCATAACAACATCATTCTAATCTGTAGTTTCTGCAACTAAGTGGATTAAAGCTCTTTCATCAAAAGAGCATCTTTTAAGAGGACTATTTATGTTCTTATCCTAAATTTGATACTAAAATAAAACTTAATCAATTGCCTCTAGATCGCTATCTAAAATAGCGTTGTAAGCCTTCTTAAATGACATTTTTTCTTCTTCCTTCTCAATAGTTGAGGGTGTCATTAGAGAATTTTATCTTCTTATAGGACTAAAATCGGGTGAATTGCCTTTTGAAGGTGTAGATTTATCAGATCCATTATTCATATTCTTAAACATCTCATTTAAAAGACTTTTTCGCTTTTAAGGTGATTACCTGATAATATTAGATGAAAACTCGCTAGTCATATTTAATTTATAAACTTCTGGTAAAAATAGAGCTATTAAAATAGTTACATAAGAGTATTTCCTTTAACTAATATATTATAGCACTTTAGTGATAGCTATCTAAATATACTATACTTACAACATTAAGATATAAACGTAAGCTAAAATAACTAAAAGCTATTTATATAAATCACTTAAAATAATAAAATAGAATCATTTAACTTCATAATAGCATCTCAGTAGGAAAATATAATTAGAAGCTAACTAAGAAGTTTACTCAAAGTAGTAATTCTTAAATGGTGAATCTAAACATTAATATATAAAATAAGCTTTATAACAATAAAAAGCACTAACATCATACTAAAGAAAGCTATACTTATAACTTTTTTATAGCTCTTAATAATACAAAAATAGCAATATTTCTTCATATATTTTAAGCAAGATAAAGCTGTTTTGATTATAATTAAATTTAGCAGTTTAAATAGTAAAAAAGTAATAAAAAGAATAAGCTTTTTAATTTATTTGATATAAATGTACAGTAGTAGCTGTAAGTATGATATATGGTATGTTTATTCTAAATAGATAGTAGTTAGGTCTAAGTTTAAATCTATCTTCCTTTAATACTTATTTAAAATAAAAAATTATTTATTTACTTTTAAAAGAGTAAGTTTAGCATTTACTTGAGGTTTAGAATAAACTACTAACAATTTAGTTCTTTATAAGATATAAAAGGGATATTTCCTTAGCACTGTTGCAATTATACCTAGCATTTATCTTAATGTTTTAAAGTAGATTCAATAAGGACTTGAAAGAGTAAAATAAATATAAAGTATTATTAATAACTAGCAATAAATGATTTCAGTTAATTAGTAACTTTCTTTTTATCTTTATATCAAAATTTAAAAAATAGGAATTAAAATATGTAAAGGAGCAATAAGTATTAAACAATAAGTATTTATGGATAAATAGTGTTATAAGATAAACTTATACTAACCATCATACTATTATAATAGTTAAATCGTAATAACTAGTTATATTAATCATTTAAACCATATATCTTAAAGTATAAGATATACCATTTATAGCTAAACATTACAACAAGTAGATACTCTAATTTATATAAATAAAAAGCTTTTTTTTTCTAAATTTAAACAATTAATAGATATATTAAAATTATTATCTGATATATAAGTAGAGAATAATAAGCAAATATAAGTGAAATAAACCTTCTAAAGAAATATCTGAAGAAGAGAATATCATATATTTATAGTTTGCTAATCTTAAGTTTAAAAGAAATAAAAGGTAAAATAGTAAACTAAAAAGAGAAAGTCAGCGATATCGTGTGAAAAAATAAAGTGATGAGATGATTGAAATTGAATAGGAAATATGAAAAAATATATTAGAAATAAAAAATAAACTTAATCAAGAATATAAGGAGAGAAAGGAATAAAAAAGCTAAGAAGTAAAAGCTTATAATCTAAAGATATTTTAAGCAAATATTTTATTCACATCTAATTATAAATGAAAAAATTGGTGATGTTAACTTAAGAATATAATAAATCAATTCTATAGAGAATAATAAACTTACAACTCGTAAAATAGATATGGAAAACTATTAAGCAAAAAACTAAGATACGAAAATAATTTTACAGTTAAAATAATTGAAAATGATTCCTTCTATATCTTAAAACTCTGTAAAGCACTTTTTTAAGTCTTTAATAGAATATGAATAGATTTAAGTCATATACGCTTTGAAAGCAATAACTAGCCTTTCATTTAAAACCAAAAAACTTGCTTTTTATTGTTCATTAAACTAAAGGTGTAAAGCTATTAAAATATTTGAATAAATGGTATTAATTAGATTAGGAATAAGATATTTATCTCTTTTACAATTTTAAAGTATAGGCTTCAATTACTCTGTCCAGCAAATAGATTTCTTTTTTACAATAATTGAATAAAATGAAACAAAGACAAACTGATTAATATAATTAGACATTTGGTATTTATTTCATATTATTATACTTCTATGAACATTTAGAAATATTATTAATGAGTCTTAGGAGACATTCTGGTTCTTTTATCTATAGATATATTTCTAAACTTTTAAAGTTTTCTATAATTATTTTCCTTGATTTAGAGAATTGAGTTGTTATTTTAGTGGAAATCGAAGGAATTTGCTAATTGGTATTTTACTACATATCTTTAATAATTATCTTTATAAATTTATTATATAACTAACAGGTTGTAATTGTAGAGACTCAAAATCTATGTTTTAGAAGTTACTAAGCACCTACCTATGCAATCTCTTTTGATAGGAGCTTCTTTATTTCTAAATAAAGAAGAGTCGTTATGAATTAAATTTTGTGATATTAATACTGTTCCATTTTCAATAATAAAGCTACCATTATTTATTGCTTACTTTGCTTATATAATTTGTCTTGTTATATTAATAATATTTAACAGAATAGAGAATTCCTTATAATTAACCATTTCTTAGTACAGTTAATAAACTTCATATTTCTCTTAAATGAACAACTGAACTATTATATAGAAGTGAAAGGTTTAATAAAGCAATATTTTTATAGTTTCAATGTAAACTCTTCAAATCAAAGATCTTAATTACTTAGATAATATCAGGATATTTTCAAACTTCTATTTCCTTTGAGATATTTAACTTAAATATTTAAAAACGGAATAAAGATTAAGCAAAGAGATATTTAAATATCTATGAAAATACTCTATAATGTAAAAGCTAAATAATTAAGATTAAATTTAATCCTTAAAGAAAATGTTAATCTAATTTAGTACCTTAACTCACTTTATCAAACTTCCCTATATACTTGAAATCAGATGGGATTTTCTTAGAAAAACATATAGGAATCATAGTTAAATCTATCTTTAAGAGAATATTAAATGAGAAAAGCTCCTTTTTTGTAATTATTTTTAAACTGCTAATCAATCTAATTTAATCCTTGAGGATTAAAAAAATTGTAAATTTCAATAGTTTTTAAGGATTTAATAACTTATGCGACTATAGTTATATTTATTTGAAGGATTTAGAACAAAGTTTGTTTTAAATTGTTTCTAAGTGTTGAATATATTTTCAATAGATATCTTGAACTCCTTTTGCAAATTTTTTCACAACATGTATCTTATTTTCTAGCTAAAGTTGAATTTTTCTGTTTATTATTATAAAATTCTAGTTCTAACTATTTCTTTAAATAAATAAATTTGAAAAATCGTAGTGACTTAAATGATATTTCTCAAGCTTTCTTTTAATAGCTATATTTTAGAATAATTTGTATTTTATTTAATTTCTTTATCATAAAAACCTCTTTAATTTAATGTTCTATTTCAAATTTAAAGAGTAGCTTTATTTATAATCTAAATGTTCATATAATTTTATTTCACTCTCTTTCTTTAAATTTAGTTCTAAAATGATTTCAGTCTTCCTCTTAGTCTTTTTAAATTACTAGGTAATTGCTAATCTAAATATTTTAGTTAAATTTCTTAATCTAAATTTAGTTTCTTTCTTTTTTAAGTTTACTAAATAAAGAAGATTGCTTACTCAAATTACCTTTAAGGTATTTCAGCATTTTCTAATCAAGCCTAATAAATATCTATTAGATTCAACTAACTTAGACTAATATTTCTCATCAATCTAACTAATAAAATCCAGCAATTAAGCAAATTATCTCTTTTTATTTTATCAATAAGCTATAAAAAGCCTAAACTATTATTAAAGTTAGAAGTATAAGAGATTAAATTATGTACTATCCTAAGAAAAAATAAATTACTTAAAATAAATCAGAAAGGTAGAAGAAATTATGCTTACTCAGATAAAATAAACCTTCAAGTGATTAAATAAAAAGATAAAAGAAATTACTTTTGATGCTTAATATAGCAAATATTTATTTTTAAGTTTTTTATTATAATTAAAAATATAAAATAATTTAATGCTACTCTATCCTTTCAAGAAAGTAGGCTTTTTGTAATTAAGACAATTATAATAGAGTTTTTGGCGTTTTGTATATTTTCATACTTCTCATCTATTTTATTTAAATGATGTTAAATTTATCTTTCTATTACTTTATTCACTTAAGGTTTTGGCTTATTCTAATCTCTAGCTTGATTGGTAATTTATTATTATATTTAAAACATTTTTATTTCCACTTTTTCTGCTTTTAAAGTCAAGTTATTTATGGCTTTTACTATTTCTAAATTATATCACATTCCTTTTTCATAACTTTTACCTTTCTATCATCTAACTAAATTTTAATCCTTTGCCTTAAATTATTACCATCATTTAAATTCTATTATACTTATTTAAAATAAGATAAACCAGTTTTTGAAGATGCAAGTAATAATCTAAAAGTAATAGTTTTATTTATTTTTAAACTTATCTATCTTAAATCATTTTTTACTTATTTCCTTTAACTCTCAAATAAGTTTTTATCTTTTATTTATATGTTTTGAAATACTGCTGCTGTTACACTATGAAGGAGATCTATTTACTTCTATAACTTCTGAATGCTTCTATTTAATGAATCTCTTAAAGTCCATTCTATCAATCTGAAAATTATTATAAACTATTTTTTATGCAAGTTTGTAATAAAAGAAATAAAAATTTTAAGATACCAAAATTTGATAAAACTAGATAGAATGAAAAGACTGATTTACTAATAATACAACTAAGCAATTTGAATTTAGCTTAATTAAATAAGTCTTAGATAACTAAAGATAGATATTTCCTTATTTTAGTAATAAAATAACTTTAAATTCTAAAACAATCCTGAAAGTAAATTAGATATGATATTAAATCTTAGAGAGATAAATTTGTTTTTAATTATATTTAATATTTTAGGTTTTACTTACTTTATCTCTATTATATTTCAATGTTTCACTTAAAAATTTGATATTGAAAAAATAAAAAAAAATGAGTTTTGTGTAATTTTTATCTTCTAAAATTAAGAAAATTTTCATACGTTTTTCAGGAAAACTTTTTAAGTCATATGATATTTATAGTACCAATATTATAGCTATTTTGATTATAATTGTTTTCTGAATTAGAGTAGAATGCTTAAATTAGGCTAAATTATAAGAAATAACTCGATTAGATTTATTTCTTCTAATTTTTGTTCTTATTAATTATTTAAAAACTGAAGTTATGTTTAAATATTATATGCTTAGTTAGTGATCTCTTCTAAATTAGATTTTAACCCTTCCTTTTTAATAGCACTCAATATTTTTTCTTATTCATTTAGTTTATTTTATTGCCTTAATTTGGCATAAATAACCTCTTTGAAGATAGTCTTCGAAGATGAATTTGAGCAGAAAAAGCTTTTCTTCATTTCTAGCGCAATTAACTTTCTTTACTCCTTCCTTAATTTGCTTTTACAGTGTCTTCTTAACAAAAATCTCTATGCTCAATTGATTATCGAAGTATATAATTTAAAGTTAATTAATTTCTTAGCATTAAATAAAATTATATTCCTGAAGACTAGCTAAACACTTAATAGCAGATGCTCCTTACTCAATTCATTGATAAAAGCTAAGATTCAAATACAAAAATGCGTAGTATGTAGTTACTTATTATATAAATATCAATTGAACTTTAATTTATTTTCATAATTGGTATACTTATTTGATAAACCTTTACAATGTGAACTATATTCTTAAATAGGATTACTAAAGCCTTTCATTGATTATAACTAAAGACTTTGTTTAACACTCTATTTATTTTTCCTTTCTTCTCTTACTATCTGAAAAAAGCATTAATTTTCTCTGCTCTACTTACTAATGCTATATCCTTTTGTTTGGAAGAAATTAAATGGTATTTATCTTCTAGAAGGTAAAATAATATGATGCTAGTTTAAAGATCTAAAATAAGAATTTTTATTAATTATAAAAACTCTATGAACATTTAGGGAAACTTCTAGCATTTTAGTAGTTCCTATAACTCTTTCATGCATATAAGCATGCTCCTTGCCTTTTTTTATAATCTAAATTAATAAAAATTTAGCTTTTATCTTGATATTCCTTACCTTGTCTATTACTGCTTAATCTAAATCTCTTAGAGTTAGAAACAGTGAAGACTCTGACGATTCTGATGCTGTTTAATAAGCTGTTGCTAATGAGTTAGAACTCGATGAAGATGTTGAAGATAAACTAGAAGATTTATGAGATGATGCAGAAGATGAATAAGAAGAAGAATCTGATGATTTAGAAGATGAAGCTGAAGATTCCTAAGAAGATTATGATGATGAAAGTAGCGATTAAATAGAAGATAAATAAGATGAAAGCGAAGATGATAAAGATGATGAATAAGAAGATGTCGAAGACCAAGCTGAAAGTGTAGGTGACGATGATACAAGTGAAAATTAAGATGATTACGAAGATGAAAAGTAAGAAATGAAGACGAAGAATAAGAATAAGAAGATGAGGACGAAATGTAAGAAGATGCAGAAGATTCTTAAGAAGAGGCTAAAGATGATAATGAAGAAGATAAAGATGATGCTGAAGACTTATTATAAGATGATTATACGGATGCAGACGGAAGTAACAGTTCTTTCATATAAAGAAAATTTTTTAAGAGAAAAGTAATTAATGCGAGCAATGAAACAGATGCAAACAGTACAGGTGAAACGAACTCTGATAGTACATCTGATATAAATAGTAAAAGTTAGGATAACGGAAGTATGCAGATTTTGAGTGAGTTAGAACATAATCCTAGAGAGGCAAGAGTTAAACATAATATAGTAAAACACAAGAGATACCGTAATAGGTATTCGAGAAAGAATCCAAAAGCAAGAAGATATATCCGTTTAGACAGGAAATTTTATTACAATCGTTGATGAGAAGCTTAATTTATATCTTTTCCATATTAAAAGAGTAAAATTAAAATTAATACTTTCGTAAATGAATACTAAATTGCAACATTATAAAGAAAGCTTATTGTGTAATAAAGTAAAAGCAGTATGAATTTATCATCGAATGCATCAACTCTCTTTTAACTTCTATTTTTCTAAAAATTTGATTGCCCATTTAATTTTAAAGACAAGCAGTTACTTCAATTTATGTCTCAAAGATTTAGCTTGTATAAGACAAATTGTATAATGTATGAAAAGTCTAGAATTTATATTTAATAGAACTAAAAGGTTTAATTTAAATTGATGTTTAGAATAATTATGTAAGTAAGTAAATCTGGGTAATTTGTAGATTCTAAACATATTCTAAAAATTCTCTAAGTTTAGCTTATTTTGTTACTTTAGTAAAGGAAATAAATATCCAAATATATAATAATTCAACTAGGGTATAGATAGAGTTTTTTCTTAATATCTCATAAGAGATAAATTTTTTGTTCATATCACTTTTTATAAACAACAGTCAGAGGCTTTTTTTAATTTATTGCTTACTAAGATTTTAGTTTGCTTCTATATCTTAAAATTAACAAAAGACTTAAATAATTAAATGCATGTTTTCTCTAATTTCTCTATATAAAGAGGATATATCAACTAGTAAGCTTTAAATTTGTAATACTGTAACCTATTAAAGTTTTAGGAACTTAGTTGAAAATAAAAATCGTAAGTAAAAAATAACTATTAACTATGAGAACTAAATTTATCGTACTTACTGTAATAACTTATTTCAAGGTCTCTATAAGTGAGTCCTCACCTTTATTACATCAACTATAAATAGCTTTAGTTGGTGCATTTCTTATATATTATCTCTCTTTTAGTCCTGATTTGGCATTCCATATATGAATTATTCTACTAGAGAATTTCAATCTAGAAATGGCTTTCATAACGAACATAAAATGCTTATTTCTACTTATACATAGTTCTAATTATATTATCAATCTCTATTTCTTCCGATTTTTGAGCATCAACTCGTTCTATACCGCTCTTTAAATTGATTGGATTTTCTTACGAAGTTGATTATATTACCTTTTTAAAGCAATTTTAGGATTAGTAAGTTTAAAGCATAGAATCATTCTCTATTTTTTGTAGAGATAAACTAAAGCAAGGCAAATAAATAAGCGCTACTATAAAAAAGATTTTTTTCATAAATTGCTGTTTTTGTGCAAATTAAGATGATCAATTTGCAAGATAATAATTAATTAAATTTTTATTTGTTTTTAAATTTATTTTTTAATAAAAAAATGTCATTTAAATATAGTAGTTATTGTTTAGTTTTACTTAAAGGATTTATAAACTTAATTGAAGTAAATTCTTTTACCAAACTATGAGTTCAGTTTGTTTTTTTTACTTAAAAGTTAAAAAAAGGATTTTCCTTTTGCAGGATTTTCAACATGTTTGAAGCGGCCAGATTTTTTGACATAATTGGTTTCCATGATCTTTTTGGTAAGAAAGAATATCCGGAAACTTATTCTTCGCATGAGATTTCTTTAAAAACTTTTCTTTTATACACTCCTGATTTTTTAAGGTAGATTCTCACTATTTCTTTTAATGTTTTTACTAGTTTTTTAAATTTTAAACAGTTTCTAATTAAATGCTAATTTGATTGAAAATATACATTTCTTCCTGCTAATTGTTCTTTATGTTTTTTTCCTAATTTTTTCAATATCTTCTATTCTTTTAATAAGGATATCTTAATCTTTAATAATCTTAATATTGAGGAGCTAGTACGTGTGGTAAATAATTTTAGTTACTTCTATTTCGATTTTTCTTATTGAGATGGTGGAAGTTAAATCTGAGATCAGATTTATTCTCCCTTAAAATATTTTTTGACTAATAAATCTTAAAGTTAATCAATTTTAATTTTTAGTTTATGTAATTAGTTAAAATTTCTCTTATCTAATTGAAATGATTAAAGATTATTTCCTTTTGCTTATCAATGACTTATTTAAGGTTTTCAAATTTTTCCTTTACAGGATTAGCAAGTTCGGGATTTACAATGCGCTTGTCTTAAGAAGGAGATGAAGAACTTGATAAATCGATAGCCTACGTTTTTTATTTTAATATCTTAAGGGGTTTTCTTCTAATCTTCTTGATTTCTCATTTGGTATAATGTTGTCCAATATTTAATTCCATATTTTTACCTTCAGTTAGTTTTAAATCTCCTTTTAGTTTCATCTACATAATAGTAATTTATTTCTTATAATTTCCTTTTTTTTTGAAAAGCATTTTTTCTATTTAGGATTTTATTATATATATTAAATAATTTAAATAGGGTGGAAAGCCCTTTCCTTCGGATGTTGCTTGGAGGTCCAGCTAGGCAACTAAAAAATGAGTGCGTACGGAGAATAAATCGGAGGAAGAGAAACCAATTACAAGAGAAGGAAGATGTGATAAGCTGGAGAACTCTGAATGCCAGGAGGAAACTTTCTTCATCATAGGTCGGGAAAATGTACCAGTAATCGCATATTGCATCTTATGCTTTTAAAGGAAAAATTACAGGGATGTACTACAGGAAGAGGAAGCAAGAAATGAGAGACCCATAAAATTTTTTTTCGACATTAAATAAAATTAATTTAAAGAGTTGCGAATCAACGAGAGTGCTACGGGCTCTATAACCCAATTGATTTATTTATAATGTTTTTAATTTAGTTTATTTGAAATACATTACATAGATTTGTTAAACATAAAATGATTTGGATATAAATTTTAAAAGTATTTTGTATTCACAGCTTTTGTTCAACTTAAGTTTTTATTCTTTTTTAAATTTTTTATAATTTAAAATAAATTCTGAAGTAGAAAAAGTGACTATTTTTACCTGCCAACGGACATTCTAGATTCAATTTTCGGCATAAGAGTTTTTAATTTATTTTAAGCATTAACTTATAATTTTTTAAATGAATGCTTAGATTTTTTACTTAAATTGAACATATTAAATACATTTGGCAATTTATTTGAATAACTTTTTTATTTTCTTTAATTAAAGATTTTCAAATATTATTATGTCTAAAGCATTTTTTTCTATTTTAAACATATCTAATATAGTGATATTTTTTATGAATGAGCAAAAGCTTAAAAGATAAAAGACATTTCACTTTGATGTTTTTTATCTGATTCTGAATTTGTTTTTTATTTATTAGAAATAACTTTTCTTTCATTTAAAAGAAACTTAGTATGTTTTACTTTATTATCCCATTTAATTATTTAGATCCTTTTTAACTAATTTTTAATTCTTTAAAATTTATTCTTAATAATTAATTGAACAATAGCTTATTCCTTGTTTTCTTCTATTTTGAAAAGTTTATATTTCAAGGAAATGGATTTTTTAACTCTTAATTTTAGTTTGTATTTTGGAAGCATTCCCAAAGCCTATTTAAAAACTATTTTTTAGCATTCTTATTTAAACCTCTTGATTTTTTCCAACTTTGCTTCCAAAATTTTCCTGTAGTGTAAAATTCAGAGCAAAAAGCTTAAATAAATTTTTCACTTTTTATGTTTTATAAACTCTTTTTTCTCTTTTTTCACAACCTTTAAATTGAGTGAAATTCTAAAAAACAAAAAAACTTTTGTCGCAAAGTTTTTTTATTTCGCTCGAAATTTTTCAAATTTTTATACCAAATTAAAAAAATTATTTTATTCAAAATCATAAACAAAAAAAATTTTTTCCAAATAAATATTTTCCTTTAAATCCAAAAAATTTTCATTTTCACAATTAGTATTAAAATTCTAGCTTCAAATTCAATTAAAGAATATTTTATTTATTCCCATTTCATTAAAAATTACCCTTTATATTTTGAATCTATTCTTGAAATTTTATTCCTTTTTTCATTTTTTCATCCAAATTTCACTAATTTTAGTCAGTCAGAAATTTTCCCTTTTTTGCTAAACGCTTAGCAAAATCAGATTTTTTTATTTTTGTAATTTTTTAAGTTTTGAAATAACGAAAGATAATGCTAAAAAAATGACTTAAACATAAATATATACAAGATCAAATCTATTTCAGAAGCAAGTAATTTAAAAATTTATTTAAGCATCTCGAAAATAAAAAAGATATACTTAAAAATAAAAAATAAACTTAGTATTATTAAAAATTAAATTAATATTATGATACTCAAAAAAGTGTCTTTTTATTTAAAAATTCCTAAGTCTGAAATTCTATTCACTCAAATACAATAAGAATTTAACTATATAGAGAACATACTCAATAATTGAAAAAATTTATAGGAATTTTAGTTCTGAAATATAAAAATTTAATTAACGTCTTTAACCAGTCATCACTTGATGTATCAACCTCTATCTTCAGCTCTCATCTAAGTATTATTCATAATGCAAGTCTAAAATTTTAATTCATAGTAAACAACCTTATTCCAATCCAGCTACTAAATTATTCAAATTAAATACTAACTTACCTAAACTAATTATTATTAGCTAGTATTATTCTAAGAACCATTTAATAATTTACATATGTTACATCTTCTAACCAAGTAGTCCTCTGTTGAACTTTGTTAACACCAATGAACTGTACTAGATACAAACCAATTATTGTCCTTTGATATTAATATATTACCCATAGAATCAGTTTTACCCAATAATTCACATAATTATTAAACAGAAGAATTATTTGATACTCTTATAGTATTATCAGCTGATCCAAGATATTATAAACTTTTCGTCAGATGAAGATATAAGCGAATACACAGAAGAAGAATGTCTCGAAAGAGCCTTAATACAATGTAATGCTTTTATGTCTCATAGTCTCACTGTCGTATCATAGCTTCCCGATACGACGAACTCTTAATCATTGAATAGCCACAGTATTTACGTAACTTGTGTAATCCCTCATGGTCTTACACGAACTTTCCTATGTTGTAAAGACTTAAAGTTTTTTCTAAACTTCCGGATAATATGGCATTTCTATCAGAGGAAATCGGTACGGAAGTGACGTGACTAGTGTGTACGGTAAAAATATGGGAGTATTCTGTTTAGATGGAGGTGAGGTTAGAGTTTTCTAAATTGCAGTTAACAAATTTAGAGTTTCTTAGGTTTGTAAAGGTAAAATTTATGTTGGTGAAGGTTGTATCCGATAAGTTTGTATTCGATAAATCGATGTTCTGGAAGTTTTAATTGATAAATACGAAATTAATAAAATTCAATATAGTTAGAGCAATAACAGCTGCTATTTACATATTTGGCTAATTCTTCGCTAGATTCAAGATATTTAACATGTATTGTTGGCTCTTCTCAGATTTTAGTTGAAATAACTTGTAAAGAATCATTAATTTCTTGCAAATATTGACCACATTCAATGGGAAATTCAAGATGAAATTCATATCTATTGCCTTATTTTAAAATTCATCGAGATTATTTTATAGCTACTACAAACTTTCTATTTTTATTTCCTAAGGGAGTTACTTTATGATTTAGACTGATTAAATTTATTATTATATTTGTTACTGAATTTATTATTAAACTTATTATTAAACATTCTTCTTAAGGTTATCTTTAAACTTATTCCTGATATTAAACAATGATATTTTATTAGATAATATACTTGTTTATTAAAAATGTAAAATTTTAAATATTTGCTCTTTACTCTTGCTACATATCCATGATCTCTTGCAATACTTGAAATGTAAACTTCTTAAATGATCTTATAATTCTAGTTGTTGTTATAATAATGCAAAGCACTTATTCTCTTAATCTCATTCTACAATCCTTCAAATTCTTTAGCCAAGTTATTTAAAGCATTTATATTTCTATTGCATTCCTAACTGGCTGTTACTTTGAGAGTCTTATATTGCAAATATCTCTCACTGATTGCATTAATCTTTTTTAAGACTCCCTCTATCTAATATAAGATCCACTAACATCCACTTACTTCTTTCTAACATAATATTTGCTTAACCTATCTCACTACTTCACTAAATACTGCTAGAAATTCATTGTAGCCTCACCTTATCCTTGTAAATTTTACTTTTAGCCCTTTCGCTCAATCTGATAAGTCTTTAATTAGTTGCATCAAATTGTTTTGCTTCTCGAATTTACTTACTTCTTACATATTAAAATCCTTCAGATTAGACTCTTCTATTTTCCCTTATCAGCCATGAATTCTGCATTAATATGTATCAGTTATTAAAGAACAAATTTTGTAAACATTTTGCACATTGAATACAACCACAGTTCATACCTTTTGTCAATCTTCGATTTTAGTCTTACAATTTTTTACAACTTGAGTAGATAGTTAAATCCATTACTTATAAATGCATTAAAAATAAAATTAATCAGAACTATGATGATATTTTGATTAAAAAAGGCTAATAAAAAAGAATTAATAAGATTAGAGAGCGCGTAGCATTTCAATAGCGCTCAGCTCTTTTATAAAGATTTTTAAAGAAAAAAAATTATTTTCTGGAGTTTTACACAGTGCTAGCATCCTTTTTGGAGTCTTGTCTTCTATAGGGCCGTGATTGGAATGCTACCTGAGATCTTAATATTTGGTATCTTTCATAAATAGCGTTGCTTGATGCCTCTTTAGTCTTTGTCTTCTCTCTTGGCTCCTACCAAGATTCTTATTCAATACTTCACCCATAGATACTTACTTATCTCAGATCTTGCCTCAATATCAGTTGGACAATCATTCCTTTCTATTTATATTATATATAAATAATAATAATAAATAAATAAATTTGATTATAGAGCGCGTAGCCCTCTCGTTGGTGCGCAGCTCTTTAAAAAAAATGTTTCATACTGACAAGAATGTTTGTTACTGATAAAATTATCAGATACTGATAAACTTTGTTCAATACTGGTATAATTATTCAGTACTGATAAAAATGTTCAATACTGATATAATTTTAGAATACTCGTAATCTTTAATACTTGCTGGAGGTCCAAGGACATGGCAGGATTGTGTCTCATTGCATCACCAAAGCAGAGGGCGACATGTGTCAATTATGGGTACTTAAATTCCCTACCTCTGATGAAGCTCACAATATTATTTCTTTTTTGTTCCAGTATTAAAAATAAACGAAACCTAGTCAAGCCAACGTCGAAGGTCTAAGAATCTTATGTCTCGAGGCCAAACCAAAGCAGAGGAAGACATAACGTCGATTATGGGTACTTAACTTCCCCAACCTCTGATGAAGATGGCCTTGTTGTTCACCTTCGAACAACTATGGCGGTTTTAAAGAATAATATATAATAAAAAAGAAATATTAATTAAAATTATAATTAAAAAAATGCATAAATAAATTGGATTATAGAGCCCGTAGCACTCTCGTTGGTTCGCAACTCTTTAAATTAATTTTATTTAATGTCGAAAAAAAATTTTATGGGTCTCTCTTTCCTTGCTTCCTCTTCCTGTAGTACATCCCTGTAATTTTTCCTTTCAAAGCATAGGATGCAATATGCGATTACTGGTACATTTTCCCGACCTATGATGAAGAAAGCTTCCTCCTGGCATTCAGAGTTCTCCAGCTTATCACATCTTCCTTCTCTTGTAATTGGTTTCTCTTCCTCCGATTTATCCTCCGTCCGCGCTCATTTTTTAGTTGCCTAGATGGGCCTCCAAGTAACACCCGAAGTAAAGGGCTTTCCACTCTATTTAAATTATTTAATATATATAATAAAATCCTAAATAGAAAAAATGCTTTTCAAAAAAAAGGAAATTGCTTCATTATATTAAAATAGTTTTAAATTGATTTTTTAATATAATTCAAAGAATATAATTGAATACCTTAAAAATACCTTTGACACAATTTTTTTTTAAAGTAATATAGCACTTTTAAACAGTTAAAACTACACACAAATAAAACTTAATAAAAGCTTAATAAAAATAATAAAATTAAAAGTTAAATTTATCATTTAAACAAAAATTAAAAATAATAGCAACTTTTAGTGTTTAGAGGAATTGGAACAATTTAATAAAGCAAAACTTAAAATAATGAAAATAAATATTTATATTCTCGTTTTAAATATCTGATTTTTTATTGATAGCTATAAGGTATACATTTAAGTATTTAAAATGATAAATATTTCTGCTTATAGAATGTGTTTTTTATTAATAAATTAGAATCAAATTTTTTTTCATAAGATGAAAAAAATGAAAAAAAACTAATATTTTTTAATATTTTAGTATAATTTAATAAAATATACTTGATGTTCTGATCAATTTAAAAAATTTAAAGCCATTAAAATTATTCAATATCTTGGGAACGCTGGTATAGTAAACTACATACTTCGAAAATAAAAAAATTACATCTTAAAGTTATGAGTTATAAATGATGCTTAAAATTAATCTTTATAATTTCATTAATTTGAAAAATTTAAAACCAATTTAAAGTGCAATTTTACAAAAAGAATAGCAAAGTTCCTTTGATTCAATGCAATTAATTATCAAAGAAAATACAGCGTTAAAAAAGTAAAAAAATCAAAAAATTTATAAAATGAAAATAAAATAAAACTTATTTGTCTAATTTTAGTAAAGGAATGAAAGAAAGCAACAAAAATTGTTATGCTAATCATAAAAAACAAAAAATAAATGCATAAAGAAATTTAAATAAAGACGAAATATTGAAAATAAAATTCTAACAAAAATTCTGACAATAAAAATCTTAAAAAATAATAAAATTAATAAAAAATAAATCCCTAAATAAAAATTAAATCTTTAAAAATATTAATAAAACATAGCAATTTAAAAATTCTCCTATCATGAATAAGGGTAATAAAAATTATAAAGCCTTTGAATGGATGACTTTTATGAAATAAATCATAAAACTTTTTATTATACTTTTTAGAAATAGATTAAATTAAATCTTATAAACTTAAGACACCTTATTTTATACATATCTAAAAAAAGTAAAATCATTGAATTCGCGATATTTATTTTATAGTACTTATCTAAAGAGCAATGCTTTGAGTTGATGATGACATATTAATTTATTGAATAAAAATATTTGCAGTTTCCATCAGACTGCTGCTTAAGTAAGAGTTTAAAAATTTGAGGGACCTAGTTTTTAACGAGTTTTAGAACTCAAACATCTTTCCCATCGTTCCCTCCTTCTCTTATCATAGTTTACTCTTTTTACCTCTAAAAGTTCTTCCAGTTCTAGATTCCTTTTCAGTCTGTAAACTGTTCCATTTCCCCTAAATCATATCTGGTTCTTTTTTCTTGTCTGCTATTAAATTTATTTTCTCCAAAACTGTTTTTTGACCTTTCAGAACACGTATCAATTATTCCATAAATGTCATTGACTCTTGCAGTAGTAGCACATTATCTTTACTATCTGTGCTTTTACGTTTTCTTCACTGTTAAAGGGGTTTTTTCTTTTACATGTTGTCAATAATTATCATTTAGTCAGCTTAATTTTGCTGAGTTTAGGAGTTCTTCTAGCTCTGCATAGTTTTCAATTTGATAATTTTATTATTGGATTTTCTTAAATTGAGAGTTCGTCAAACTAAATTATTCTCCTTAATATGTTTCTTAACCTCTTCATTGAAGTTTTAGACCACTTTGATACTTTGATGAGCTACTCTTTCTCATCTGGTCAGAAGGGTTCAATTCGGAAACCTGCTTGCTTAGGTAGACTTCAGCTGTTTCCATGGTTTCTCCTCCGACGTAGGCGTTTCCGTGTGAGATTTTTCTAGTAATTATTTCTGTTCCTTTAGCTTTGCTGTACTCAAGATTGTTACTTTTTCGTGCAGGGAAGAAATCTTTTCTAAAGTCGTGCCTTTTTTAATAGCTTAATGCTGACATATTTTATGGTATTTATAAAATCCAATAATTCAATTAACTAAAATTGTTGGATCTGATCAGAAATTGAAAATTTTTCATAGCCATAACTGCTAATATACGGTCTTTTAGTACTGACGATTTCCGATGATATGTGTAAGGAAAGGTAGTTGATAAATTGATATCTGCAGTTAGAATGTACAAACACGGAGGACTACCTGTCGTAAAGACCCTATGATGTTAAAATTATATCTTAATTTGTTATTTAAATATGCCACTGCATTTATGCTAGATATTCATAACCCATAAGACAAGAAAACTAAAATAAGAAAAAACTTTATATTCATGATTATCTCAAGGAGACACTTTGAGTTCATGATAACTTAATTTAAAGTACTTATTATATATATTTTTTAAATAGGAAGGAGTATACTCCAAACGAGATTAACTTAAACTCAAGTACCAGGAAGTACTTCAGGAGAGACGAAATGAACAAGAGTCCTGACAGGAGACAAGCAGGAAAGAACTGGAGGCATTGAGCAACTTTTATGAAAGATGTCAGACGATTAGGTCTCTTGGGGTATCACTCCTATCATAACCGCTTAGAAGTCAGAATTTCCAAGGGAGTGAATTCCTGGAGAAAGCTTCCAAGGAGAAATTTTTGTTACCAATAAATAAAATTAATTTAAAAAGCAGCGCACCATCGAGAGTGCAACACGTTCTATAATCCAATTTATTTATAAGAAAACACTTTGAGTTCATGATAACTTATTTTATAGTACTTATCTCAAGTGAATGCTTTTTGTTCAGAAAAACTTGTTTTATCTTCTTCAAAAAATATTAAATCTCGTTTGAGAAAAAATTTTTGTACCTAAAATAAGCAAAATCATATAATAGCAAAATATTTTCAATCGTTTTATCTTTGTTCATGCAATGCTTTTTCTTAAAGAATTTTATTCCGTTCCACATAAATCCTATGTTAAATTGGAAATAAGTTAATAAAAAGCTTCTATTAGAAATATTTAATACAATATCTCCATAAGTAATCATAAAGAGCTTATTTCTAAGTATATTTTAGGGCTGAAGAATACCTTTATCAGTGACATGTAAAAAGGATGTGTGTATGATGTAAATGTAGTATAAATTTGAGTAGTGCTCAGTTTCTCTTTAGCCAGGATACAGACTCTTCCTCTTCCGTTAGTATTTTTATAATAGGTTCGAAACCCATGTACTATAAAATGAATAAACTATTCTTTAGCACTTGGTTAAGTTAATTGAAAAAATGCCAAAGTCGTTTTCAATGATGAATTCCTGAATAGATAAAGTTTTAGTTACAATAGCATCTAAATTAACATAAGCTAATTTATTTATTTTGTTTACAGATTTGATTAATAGATCCTTTCAGTCTAGGTTCATAAATTGGAATTTTCTTTTTAATCTATTAATTTCAGTATGGAGATAATTTTTTGATGCTAATTATGTTCATCAAAAATTATTTTATTATGTAGATGTACCTTTGGCCGAACTTTTTCAAGATTCTCTAATCAATGCTAATTTTAACTGGAAGTCTTTCAATCTATCCTTTTTCAAGTTCTTAATCAATTAAAGCGTATCTATTATAGACTACTATTTGGTAATTTTTTCTTATTCAGAGGTTAGATAATATAAGAAACGGAAGATATGAATCTGGAAATTATGTTTTCAATTCTTTTATGGATTCTTCTTTCTAAATATTTTGTTACGCTCCCTAGCTTATAGTTTGAGGAAGTGAATCAACAAAATCTAAAAGGATTATTTGCAATATTTGACTGATAGAGTTGTTAAATTAGAAGAAGTCCATTACATTGAAATTTAAATAAGCTTCAGGCTTTCCATTAGACCTATAGTTTTTTTGAGCAAGGGTATCACAATCTTTGTCTTAAATGATAAATTATTTATTTAGATGATCATTTTTATTCTGCAACTTTGTATACTTCAAATCAATTAAATCGCATAAGGTAAATTTATCCAAAAAATAAATTTGCGTCAGTAAATGAAACTAAAGTAGAAACAGTTGTCGGAGTTCTTTGATTTTTTTTTTTAATTTCAATCTATGTTTCTTTATCCTAATATCTGAACAATATTTTTTAATGTAGATGTCTTTATCTGATCTGATTTTATATGCTTTCTTTTTTGTAAGTTCAGTTCCTATAATATCTATTGATTTTCCTTTTGTAACATTTAAGATTATGCCTGCTATTACTAGCAGGGGACTGTGAGTGAATTTAGCTTTTAACAGATCTGATATATTTTATTTAATAAATGGAAATTTTCCCCGTTAAGATTTTAATTAAGTGCTTCCACCTACTTAAGTTATTAGCATACTTCCTTATATCTAAACTAGCATCTACTCAGATCAGCTCGAATGGATTAAGTTTGAGAAGCTAGATTACTAATAATAATGTACGTTTTTACTTAGAAGCAATAATAGCCTCATTTTGCAGTCTAAAAGATTGTGTCATGTTTATTAACTCCTCACAAAGCACAGTTTGCTCTTTGATATTTTGCTAGCAAGTCTAAATGATAAATTTGACTCTAAGTCTCCAAGTCTTATATTTAAGTAAAGGAGAGATCAGTATTCTTATTATTATTATTATTATTATTATTATTATTATTATTATTATTATTATTATTATTATTATTATTATAAACTAAAAGTAATAAAAAAGTTCTGCCTCCCCTGGGATCTCAACCAGATACGTGCTGCCATTTTGGCTTCATGGATGGATACCACGACCATTTTTTCCTTGTGGATGGTGTCCACGTTTCGTGCTCTGGTTTTGCAAAAATTCTTCTTTTAAAAACTCCTTACTAGTTTATATAAAGTCAGTTGATTTCCTTTCATCTTTTATTTTCTTCTTTTTTTATGAGAATTTTTCATTCCCTACAATATTTTAGTAAATGTCCCTTCGATTTGCAATAAAAGCAACTTTTAACTTAGTTTTACTCTTTTCTTTTTGGAAAATTTTTTTTCTCTAGGACTCCAATTCGTTTTAATATTTCTTAGTTTGAACCTTCTTCATTGTTCATGCGATTTTGTTAAACTTTAGGTGATTGATCTTCGATTATCATTCTATTTGATGTCTTAAAACTTTTTTACGATTATAAATACAATTCTTGCTCACTTACTACTTTTTTTTCTATTAGTTAGTTTTTTAATATTATTATTTCGTTATTTAAATCTTCAATTTCATTTATAAAATTGCGAATTCTCTCTCCTTAATTGAATATAATTTCGTCAAAGTCAGATATTCTTTTATTTAGTTCCTAATATTGTTCCATTGTTATTAATACTGTTTTAGTTTAGTTCTCTTCCTTCTCTAGAATACCCACCATAATCTTACCTTAGGAGGAAGAGCTCGATTCGTTCAATTTTTCTTATTGTCTAATAGCCTTAGCTGCTTTCTTTTTAATCTTTCTGGCTTAGTTCTTAGACATTCTTATTGACTACTCCATTTTTTTATTGAGATCAGTATTCTTTTATATTGACCATTGATTATATTGGACAATCGGACTAAAGAATTAACTTATTTCAGTAACTATCAAGCCTCAAAATTTAATTTTTTTACCTGATTTTCTCAATTTAATTATAAGCTTTAGATAATCAATTTTGACACTATTCAAAGTGTATTTTATATTGTGATCAAAGGTTCAACCATTTTTCTTTATGCTTTTCATTTATTTTTGATTGTATATATATTTAAAAAGGAGGAGCAATCCTCCAAATGAAATTAACATAACTCATAGTATCAGAAAGTTCTTCAGGAAATTAGCAAGAATCTTGGCAGGAGTTAAAACGAAAGAGCTAGATGCATTGAGTAACGGTTGATGAAAGAAACCAGACGATTAGGTCTCTTGGGATATCACTCCGACCATGCCTTATTAGAAGACAGAATTTCTAAAGGAGTGAAGCACTGGAGTAAACTTCCAAGGAGAAATTTTTATTAGCAATAAATAAAATTAATTTAAAGAGCTGCGCACCATCGATAGTACTACGCGCTGTATAAAGTGTCTCTGATTTTCATAATTTTAATTAACTAATAAAATTTTATTTTATTTATTAATTTTTATCTTTGATTTATAGCTTTACAATAACAATAATAATAAGATCAAAAAAGTTTCAATACTTCGTGTATTGGGATATAATTACACTACTTATAGTTATATTAATGTGAATTATATTAAGTATAAGAGTTCATGTAAGTTTATAATCAACCTCTAGTTAATTCTTCCTACTCCTGCTCTTTTTTTCTTCTATATTAGTTCTAAACTGCATTCTCGCATTTTCTTCTTATTCACTTTTCGCCTAGCCATTACTTAAGTTTCTTTCTTATATTACATTTTTTTCTCCCATTAATTTCTCTTTTTCTTCAAACTATTAAATTTTCAAATTTCTATCCTTTTTGGTGAAAATTTATAATATATTTGTCAATCTTAGGGATTTCACTTTTTGCAATATTCGAATTAATATAATTTTAGTTGTACAGAATTAGTTTTTAAAGCTTTACATTTATACAATTTTGAAAGTTTAAAATACTTTGATTATTTTAAGATTTTTTCTAAAAAGGAAACTAAAAAAGAAATTTGAAACCAAATTTAAATAACTCTGGTAATTTTTATTTCAAATAGGGTATTTTACGAGGTTTGAGCTAATAGCTGATTCATTGAAAAGCTTTGACAAATCTAAATTAATTGACTTGATTTAGATCTCTCGAAAAGTAAACTGTAAAGTCATTTATTTATAATACTATGTTTGCTCTTAAATTTCTAGGAGTAGCATGGATTTTTAAGAATGCTAATCAGTAGTTATTTACACAAAAAATAGTCTCTGATATTTATAATTTCTATTTATTAAATTAATAGAATAAAGCCTAATTCATAGCTATATCTAATATCTAGGAATATAAAAAGTAATGAAGAATGAATAAGATGAGTAAGGATTGATTAAATGAATAAGCTTCTACCATTTATAAATAAATCAAAAGAGCATAATTTGAAAGATTTTGATTTATTAGGCTATAAAGAATATATAAAGAGCTTCAAGAGAAATTTAATCTCAAGAGATAGTTAAAATATCAAAGATAATATAAACTTCTCTTAATTTGTTTGATTATAAAGGCTTTCTTAATAATAGTCTTTTCTATCTTCAGTTATTGAATATATTAGATGTATATCCTTAATAGCTTAAGATATAATAATACATCTAAAAGGTTATTCATTTTAAATAGGATAAAACAGCTATTAATCCTATATCTAATAAATTGGTTAGGTTTATTAACCTCTTTTAAGGTATTTCAGTTTACAAAATTTATCATTAAAATTGAATTTCAATAACCTTCACTAAACCGAAAAGTAAGATTATGAGATATTTTCATGAATTACAAGGTAATTAAAATTTAAAGTGCCTAGTCAACTCGTAAATAGAGTGAGATAATCCATCATTGTAATAGTACTCATATCTTTATAATTTAGATTCATTTAACTTGCTTCTATTATTAAAGCTTAGTATCTAAGTGCTTTTTTTATTTTATCCTTCCTTTTATATAAAGTTATTATATCCTTTATTCTACTTTGCTAGTTAATACAGTTTAAATTTTTTTCAAGGTAATAGATAATTTTGCGAAAAAAAGAAAAATAAAATTGAATCTTAATCTTAAGTAAATAGGATTAGTGAACTTAGTATAATAAAGGAAATTAAGAAATAAAATAGAAACTGAACGAGTATGTTCATTCTAGCTTCCAATAACAATTTTATAAAGGATGCTTAACTTAAAATATTCAAGATGATCTAAGAAAAATTAATGTAATAGTAGTTTTATTTTCATAAATAAAAGCTAATAAAATGTTATTAGCAACCTAAGATAAAACTCTATTTTTAGAACTAAGATCGTAAAATTGCTTCTTGTAAAAAGGAAAGTTGCAAATGTTTATCTATTATATAATTTATTTCCTTATTTGAAGAAAAAGTTTATAGGATAAAAAAGAAACTAAAAGATTTGCAAAAGTGGAAAAATAATTTAAAGAGAAAATACCATATTATTAGTTAATGGAAGTTCAAATTATTACGCTAAGAGACATTCTAGATTCATTTTTATTTCATTAAGATTAAAACACTCAGAAACTTAGTGGTGGAACCTAAATCCTCTGTATAGTACAAAAGATTAAATATATTTTATAAGCGCTTGGTATTAGTATAATCTTAATTTATATTCTTTCATCTAATTTTAAAGTTCTTTCCATGTTGATATAGAATCATCTTATATAAAAGCAGTCCTGTAATATTAAAGATTTGAAATAAATAGTCCATTTAGATAATACTCTAAGTAATAAATTTCTTAAAAAAGGAAATTGAAATGAAATTATGGCTGAGATAGTAAAACAATTATTCGATTCTCTAATTTATCCAAAAGATATAAAATTAGCTAGATTATTTTAATTTATTATTATAGTAATCTGTATGTTTAAGATATATAATCTAATATAGCTTACTCATTTTAAATTCAGATTATATTCTTCATTCACTTCTATCGCCATTGATAAATATTGTTAACTGGTATAAATTATAAAAAGTTTTATATAATGATGCTAAATTTTTAAAATTAGTGTTTGTTTAATTGACTAAATAAGGTTATAAATAAAGTATAAGCATAAGTTTAAAAGTAATGCTTAAATAGCAAGATAAAGCTTATGCTTATTTATTATATGGTGAGTTTAGAAGAAAGATTTTATTATTGTTTGTAGAAGTTCTTCAAATTTATCATTGGCTAAAATCAATCACATATCTGTATTTAGCCATGCTTTTGTCAAGTTTCTCCATAAACTAATTAACCTATGAAAATGGAACGAATTCACATTTTGGGTAAATGTTATGCTTTGCACATAGCTATAGCATCTCTCTTGTTTCATCTCTAGTTCCTAAATTTGATCCGCAAATTGATTTGTTTCTCAACAAAGCAAAGAGTTAAATTCCTGGATCTTAATTAGCTGGGGGAATTCCTACAAAGCAGAGTGTTCCACCTGGTTTAAGCATGTTAATATAATTAGTTAGTTTTCCTCCTGAGGCAGCGAACAAAATATAATCAAAATATCCAGTATAAGCTTATACATTTTCTTCACTTGTAACTAAAAATTTATGTGCACCAAAGCCTAAGCATTCCTATTCTTTTTCTGGTCTTCCTGACAAAGCAGTAACTTCAATATTGCTTACTATTTTATCTGCCAATTGAAGAGCTAAATGTCCCAATCCGCCAATTCCAGCAATTCCAACTTTGAAGCCTGGTCTTAAATGTTTCTTTAGAGGAGCATAAACTGTAATGCCAGCACAAAAGAGAGGAGCGGCTCTTGAAACATCCATTCCCTCAGGAATGGCGTAGAAGTAATCTGCATCTGCTTAGAAACGTTGAGCATAACCTCCGCTATAAGGAGGATAAGCCTCCTCTCTTTTTGGACAGACATTCTCTAAACCTTCTTAGCAAGTAACACAAGTTCCACATACACTTCTTATAACACCAAAGCCAACGGTTTATCCAACCTGGAATTTAGCTTTAGCTTTCTCTCCTAATTACTCAACAATTCCTATAATTTCATGTCCAGGAATTAATGGAAATATACCATCTAAAGGAAGCTGCCAATCATTTTTACCAATCAGTACATCAGTATGACACATTCCAGACCAAGTCATTCTGATTCTAATGTCATTTTCAAGAATAGCAGGTAACTTGATAAATCCTTTTTCAACATCAAGCTATGGCTTCGGAATAATCCAAGCTTATCCATCTGCCTCATTTTCAGGAACAATAGTCCAAGCTTTATCTCCTAAGACCTACTGAGAAGTTTTAGGTACCGACTACATTATTAATTATTAAAAGAAAAAGTCAATTTAAACTAAATTAAACAAGTCATCCTACACAGTTTTAAAGCTTACTTTTACTAAATATCAACCAAACTTTAGATTGCTATTTAAGTTAAACCTTCTTCACTATCAAATCTATTTTCGATAATTAACTAAATAACATATCCTCTAGGATAAAAATCAAGCAAGAAAGGTAGCTTTTCTTCAATATAGAAGTAAACTAATACTCACTTAAGCTAAACTTTATGAGTTAAAATCTTTATATTCTTTTTAGTAATTTAAACTAAGCAATTTAAACAAAAATTGTTGTTATTACTAATTATATAAATAAAGCATTGCTTTTCAAATCATTCTTAGGATTATTCAATTAAGTAAGCTTTATATAGAAGTTTTCAGCTTAATAAAGGATAAATTCTACTAATTCCCTTATTTTGAAGCTCTTGTTTAGTTTTGAAATTTATAAATCCATTGTGACTATAGAAATAAGGTTCTGTATAACTAGTATAATTAAAGCTAATAAGATAGTCATTACTTGCTTTGCTAACTATCTATCTTAAGGTATAAAATAATTAATTAATTTCAACTAAAAAAGTTTTTGGACCGGAAACTCCTTTCTGATTGCACGAACCGACGCTCTCTTTTTATGGAATAACGGAGATATCCTGTTGTGCTCCAGGCACAGCTGCTAGGGAGCTCCATCGCTATGAGCAGCCAGGCTTCAAGACCCTCCAAGAGCGGATAATCTCAAAGATAGTGTTCCCTTCAGAAAATGACTCTGACCAGGGACTTTCTCAGCGACAGGAAAGGAACTTGTTCCTACCCATAAAACCAGAAAGTGTTGTCACGAAGGTCATTCTCAGCTCCCGCCATCATTTCAATTAAGGTATAAAATAATAATACGTAATATTAATATAAAAAATGAGGATAGATGAAACTGATAGACTATAGTCCAATCTCTTAATTGAATCATGCTTTAAAAATTGTAGACGCATGAATTTTCTAGCAATTGAAAGGAAGTCTACATAATGATAAAATCGAATACTAATATAATTTCAAAAAAGGAAAATAATGCGCACTATAAATCTTTAATCTAAAAACAGTATAAGAATGGTCAATGCGGAAAAAAAACGTTTTTGGGATATTTGTTGATATTAAGAATGCTTACGACTAGGTGCAAAGGAAAGATATATGATAAATCCTAAACGATCTAAAAGCACCGGAATAGATAATTAAACTTCTAGCAAACTACTACTGTGAAGAAGAAATTAAACTGAAAATCAATGATTATAAAGCAAAATCATTCGGAGCAAATAAAGGACTAAAATAGGGAAGCATAACGAAGCACAAGCTATTTTACTTGATAATAGCAAGATTTCTCTATAGTTTGGAAGATGAAAAGCTAGGAATTACTAAGACTATAAAACGAAGAGAGATTAGCATAAGAAATATATGTAGGATGTTTTTCATACGCAGATTACTTAGCCTTAATAAGTGAATGGGAATATTTAGAGGAAGTAATCGAAAATTTAACCTAATGGGCAGAAAAGTACAAATTGGAAATTGCATAGATTAAGCAAAATGAAGGATATGAAAAGCAGCAGAAAATAGTAACCTAAAAATATTAGAAATACTATCGAGGTGGGAAATTTAAGGATCGAAAGAGTAACGACCTTTTTGTACCTAGGTCATATAATAGAAGAGAACATCAGTTTGAAAAACACATGGAGAATAGACTAGAAGCAGCATAAAAGATGTAAACATGAATGGTGGGAAAAGTAACAATGAATAAGGGATTAACACAATATATACAGGAATAATGATAAAAACCTTCGTAAGCTCAGTTTCCAGTTATGGGACAGAAACGATTCCATATTGCGAATAATTTATAGAAAAATAAGTGAAGGAGCATTAGAATCAATATAGAGAAGATTTTTACGGACAATAAAAGATGCTCCTTTTAAAGTGCAAAATGAGATATTAGAACATTAATTGTAGTTTATGAAATTTAAACATAACTTATGACACAAAAACGTTTAGATTAAGAGGCAGATTATTAGATTACTGAGGAAAAACAGTAGACGTATTAATGTTCGACCTAAGTAAAGAAGAAAACTTTATATTTGAATAATATTGCATGATTACAAAATTAGAATTAAAAATTAAGGACAAAGATATATTTATAGATGATGGTAATAAAAATTAAAAAGGGAAGAAAAACATTAATCGTGCAATTTGAGAATATAGAGTATACGTAGAAGATAGAGATAGAATGGAGTAAATGATAGCAACATTAAAATATAGAAAGACACGATTTGATGAATATGTAGTAAGACCATCAAACTACCTGAGATACAATAAAAATAGAGAAGAAGAAGTATGCTACATATTTAGAATAAAAATGAGATATAATGGAAGCTAAGATTGTATAAAAGAAAGACACCTTGTTGTGACAAGTCAATACCCTTTCTATAGCAATAGAAGAGAAAAAGAAAGGCATATCATAGAAAAATATTCAGAATACAAAGAAGGAAGTAAATATGTATTTAAAATCTAAGAGCAATAAGAGTAGAGAGATAAAGAATGGAATTACTTGATATAATATGAGGTACAGCCAAATTCGATAAATTAATTAAAACCTAAGAAGAGTAAAAAAAATCTAAAACTGACTTAATATTAAAGATTATATCAAAGATATACTAGAAAAAAGGATACATAGAAAAGAAAATTGATTGAAAAAAAGAATAGGAAAATACTATAGAGCAGGAAAAGGATAATTTATATGAGTTTATAAAAGATTAATTAAGAAGAAAAAATTAGAAACGAAAATTGACAAGATATGTAAGAAAAAATAAATTAAGCTTGCAGTAAAGAACTAATAAAGCGTAGATAGATAGAAGACAGAAGAACAAGAGATAGAGCAGAGGAAAATGATGAAGATATGTAATTAATAAGAGAAAAATTTCTATTAACTGAAGTCTTACTTGAAGAAACGGACATATATTGAGATATAGAAAGAGCTGCGTACCAACGAGGTGCTACGCGCTCTAAAATCAAATTTTTTAATTTCTTTGATAAAACAAAATATAAGGCTTTACTATTCAAAAATCTATATAGTTTACAGTGGCTAAAAAGTATACTTTTAAAATAAAAAATTATATGAGAAATTATAAATACTTTAAGAAGGAATATAAAGACTAACAAATTCACTTAAATAAACTTGACAGCATAAAAAAAATAGCGTGATACGCCATTGTTTTGTTCACCACAAAAAAATAAAGAAACCAATTTTAATTATTAATTATAAATTATAGGCTAGAAATATTTCTAGCTTCATCTGGTCTCTTTGCTTCTTGCCTTCTTCTCTCCGTTTTTATAATCAAAATTGATTGTCTTCACTCTTCAAATTCTTGTAATTCTTCCAGAGGCTGGAGTTAGAAGGGAATAGAGATCATTCCAATATTAGTGTCAAATGATCCAATTAGGTTAATTCTTCTAAGTAATAATTATTTTTGATCTCGTCATGTCTTTGTTATTTTATATTTCCTGATCAGAATAGCGAAGAGTAAAATTAAGATAACTCTGAGATCTAAATTTCGGTTCCCTCGAGTCAACCTCTCTTACCAATAGAGGAAACCCTCAAACAAATAAGGCTTATCACACAATGGGATCGTCCATACTTGTTTGTGGTGGCATCTATTGCAAGAGCACTTGCAATGCAGACATGACTACATCGGATTACCTACTCGTTCGACTAGAATCTAAAATCCAATTTAAAAATGAAAATAATAAAATATATTGTAATAATTTAAATTTAATAATTTAAATCTAAATTATAAGATTTTTATATTTTTCTTTATATCTTTATAACTATTTAATTAATTAATTTCAACTAAAAAAGTTTTTGGACAGGAAATTTCTTTCTGATTGCACGGCTCGACTCTCTTTTTTATGGAATAACGGAGATATCCTGTTGTGCTCCAGGCATAGCTGCTAGGGAGCTCCATCACTATGAGGAGCCAGGCTTCAAGACCCTCCAAGAGCGGATAATCTCAAAGACAGTGTTCCCTTCAGAAAATGACTCTGACCAGGGATTTCTCAGCGACAGGAAAGGAACTTGTTCCTACCCATAAAACCAGAAAGTGTTGTCACGAAGGTCATTCTCAGCTCCCACCATCTTTTCAATTATATTATAGCTATTTAAATTTATTTATTTTATACTTCATTAATTTTCTATATTTTTTATCTAAAACATGAAAATTTATTGAAAAAAATTGAAAGAAATAAACTTAAAATTAATTAAAAAAATTAAGTTATAGGATTAATATTTTAATAATTAGTATCAAGGAAATTGAAAAATAAAAAAAGTATTTTCAAAAGTTTTTTTCATAAAATATAGATATATTCATTTTGAATAAATTATAATGGTAAGGAACTATTTAATATTATCAAAAAATTAAAAAATCATAATTTAAAAAATCTAATTTTCTAATTTTATATTCACAGAATAAGCCTTTTAAAGAAAATTTAATTTCTTATTCCATAAAATTATCATAATAGTATCTGTATTATTCAAAAAAATAAAACAAATTTTAAAAAATTTTAACTTTAAATAAAGAAAAGTTTAAAAATATTAAAATATTTCTATTGGAAATTTAAAAATTAAATTAATTAAAAAATATAAATTTGATATAGAAAAAATTCTGGAAAACATGTTAAAGAGAAAAATCTTTAAATTAAAAAGTCAAAAAATATTTCATAAATAAAAAAAAATTAAAAATTCTTTATTATTTTTTATTTAATATACTTAAAGAAGCTATAAGATTTTAAAAAAAATCCATAATCTCAAAATATTAGAATGAAAATCAAATAAAAATTTGATAAGCTAAAAAAGGTAACAAAAAGATTACTTCTGTATAAAAACTAAAAAAAAATTTAATGTAAAGGTTATTAGACAAAAATTTAAAACATAAAAAAGTTTGAATCTCACTTGTGTTTAATCATCTCTATTCTTTAGATACACTACTTCTTTGATTTTATGTCTTAAATATCTCTATTGATAACATGTCGTTTCTATTATTCTTCCTATCTACATCCAAACTTATTCTCTATCCAAAACCACTTAATTTCTCTTCGTACTATGTTATCTATAACAATTATTCATCTTATTCATTTGTATTTCCATATTCCTTTTTTATATCGCTTATTCTGGTCTAAAAGACCTGTTCTTCATCCAACTCTATTACACTAATGATTTTGTTTATGCTTCTCTGTATTCTTCCTTTTAAGCTTATTAAGCAGCTTTTATTCTTGTATTATCTGCAAACACTTTTATATTTATATTCTACTCTACTTCGAATATATGCTTTGTCACTACCTATTACTAAGTTAGAAGTCTTATACATTTCATTCCTTCAAGAGTGTGATATTCTATGGCTAACTAGAAAGGAACTCTTTAAATTTCTTTCTTCCTTTTTTCACTTTTGACTGTATATTCGAATGTGATTAGAGTATCCTGATTTGGATTTCCTATATCTCTAACAACTCTCGATCCTTCCAGCTATAAATGTTCTTCGCTTCTCAACTTAAAAATTTTTGTAGAGTCATAGAAGCTCTCACATAAGTAGCAATAACAGGAGTAAATTAATTATTTGAGAAGTCGTTATGCATTTAAGTAGGATCAACTTTGGTTATTTCTCCTTTCATTTACTCGATAAAGGAAGCAAGCTTTTCAGTTTGCATTATTATCCTTAAATGCTGATAATAGAAATTTCAATTTCTTTACTCTTGGCCACTTCAGCACAAATCAACTAAAAGTCTTCTTTTATCTCTTCTAAATTTCCAAGACCAACGTTTACAATTCCATCAGGGCAAACTATAACCTTTTATCCTACTTTTCCTTAGCCTGCTAACTCAATTGCTACTAAAAAGCTTGTCCTAAAGCCAATGGACCTGATTCTTACATTTTCCACAATTTATCTATTAAATCCATTTTACAGTTTTAAATTTATTAGCCTAATCATTTCTAATGACTGCTTAGAACTATAGATGATAACTATTCGCCATCATTCATTCAATCACCTGTAATAAATCAAGGAACTCAAGCTCCATCTCCAATTATTTAAACTTCTCCAGAAAAGGAAATAATTCCTACATGTCTATTAGAGTGAGCTCCTAGGTTCTTTAGCGTATATATTTAATTTTTTATTATTCAATTATTTTAATCTATTTATCATGCTAAATGTATTTATCTTTATACGACTTAACTAAGATTAAATTTTTGCTTAATCTAAACTCTTTTTAACTTTAATTTCATTCTTTGCTCATAATTTTTTATATAACTTATGCTTGATTATAAAACTAAAAATCTTGGATAAAAGAAAATTTACTAGTGGCTTACATAATGAAAAGCATACCTAATTTTAATAGTTTTATATAGATTTAATGAAAAAAGTAGCATCTAGGTTGAAGCTGTCAAACAAAAAAGCTATAGCTCTAGAGTCAAAAAATCTAATTTTTAAAGTGCTAAAAAGATAAAGAGATAAAAAGAAAAATTGTTTGAGAGCTTTCGATTGAAGAGAAATAGTGATTCACTTTAGAAGAATTTCAGCTTCTTCTTAATAATATTTTTATTTAAAGGAAGATAAATTTATAATACCTTTCTCATGAGCTTTAAAACAAAAGTGTTATAAAAGAGCTCAAATGTATGAAAAAAGAATGAAAATATCTAATTAAACTTTATAAATTTAGTAGGTAAACATTTAATTTTCCTTAAAGCTATTATTTTAAAAACAGTTCAATGAAATGAATGTTCTTAAGTATCGAATTACCTCTAAAATTAATAAATATGAGCAAGTTCTTTAAACACATTTTTTTAATTTTTTGAGTCTTTAATTTAAAGCTAATTTTTATTGTTGAATTTTCATATCTAAGGATTAAAGAGATTCTCAATGATAAAAATTAAAGTTTAGAATAGAAAGGGTTAAGGTATTAAATGCTTATTTAACTTGTTTTTTTTAATATAATAGAAGAAAACTGAGATAATCAAAAATTGATTAACGATTATGCTGAATCAATTCTATAAAAAGATAAATAAATTGCATTAATAGCCCAAAAAGCTTCCTTCATAATTATTAGTTTTTAACTTTTTCTAACTTTGATCTAGTTAAGCATATTGCTTAGGCTAACATTAAATCAGTTCTATTAGCATAAATAAACTATACTTGATAGAATTGAAATTAAAGAGAAAATTTAATATCTTTAAGTCATAAATATTGCTCGCTTGTCTTACTAGAAATTGAATAAAATCAAAAAATAAAGTCTAAGTATAATCATACAGTTGGTTATCCTTACAAGCTTATAAACCTAAAACGAACTAATATTTTTTATTCTTAGTGCAGCACTTTAAAAATTATAACTAATAGTAGTTACTTTACAATATCGAATAAACTAAAAGTATTTTATTAGCTTAATCACTTTATTTCTTATTTATAACAATTTTTCTATTTTATGAGGAAGAATAAGTTAATGCAATTAATTATTTACCATCTTTATAAAATAAAATTGCTTCTAGAATTGTATTTATCATACGTCACATCGTATTTAATGAGCTACTATCATTTAACTTAAAATCTGATAATTAGATAAAGATAAATTATAATTATTTAAAATCTACGAAACATCGAGATTGCAATAAAGGTTATTTATTAACTAACGACTTTTGTTAAATTCAAATTTTGCATTTAAATATTTTTCTCTCGATTTACTCATATGATATTGTTCAAAATATTCAAATGTATATTAAATTATTTTGCTAGTGTTTTTCTCTTAATTCTTAATCAATTATCTAATTTATTAAATTAAATATCACTAAGATAGACTTATTTATTTTTGAGATTGATTGCTATATATTTTAATATTTTTTATTTCTACAAACTAAGTGAATATATTAGAGGCTTAATTAATATGATTAAGACTTTCTTAAGAAAAAGCAAAATAGCTTGTTTGCTTTACTTTCACAAAAAACTAGCTCTTAGCTTTCTATTATTTTACAGGTTTAAAATTAATAATTTTCTCTTATTTTATTAGTTTCTTAATTAAAAATTTTAAGCTTTTAGCTCTATTTGAAAGAGATATTATATAATAATAATTGAGTGTTTTAAATTACTTTTTGTTTAAATGAATTTCTAAATTGATAAGTTTCAATGTTTTCAAATGATTTTACATTCATCAAAACATCTTGGAGCTATATAAGTTTTTTGGGAGAAATTTAGTGGCTTGTATACGATTTATCCCTTTTTGCTAGTGTAATCTATTTTTATAACTTAGTAGTAATTTGTGCCTTTTACTCATGTTCATGCATAAATAAAATTGTCTTTTATCTTCGCAGGTGTGAGGCATATAAAGCTAAAAGGAAGTAAACCTTCTTCCCACTTATTTTCTTGAGTGTTGTAAACCCAGATTTTATTCATTTATTATGTACTTTATCAGGTTTAACCTCCAAAAACTACAAGTGGTTCGGACAAAACTGCAGCGCTACATAAATTTTATGGTAGCTATAAATCAAGCTTGCATCAATTATCTTACTTTATATTGTATTTATAAATTTAATTTGTTGATTTGAATGATTCATCTGCTCCTCCATATGAATATAAGTTTTATTCCTCTGGATCACTTTCTAAAGTCATATTTCTCAATTTTATTGGCAAAGAATTACGAATTATTCATTCATTGCTTTCATTGAAACTGAGGCTTTCAACACTATCAATTAACTTTCTTTGCTAATTAACTGCTCGGCTACTTTAGTTATAGAAAGTTCCTCCAACTACGTAAATAGTATCATTAGCTACAGCTACTCCACAACTGCTTCTACCTTGATTAAGACTCTTCAATTCACAACATTTGCCATCATAATGCACTTCCCATACTTTATCACTTTATTAAACTTGATTTTAACTATTCTAATCTTCTCCTCCTATTATGTAGAATTTCTCTTTGTATTAGATACTTCTATGATAGTTTGGCACTTTTATTTCAATTTTTATGCATTTATATAAACTATTTTCGTAGCAATAAGCATGAAGCTTATTAGACCTATACTCGAATCAGTGAATGATATTTTTAGTGTAATTTTCTTTCAATAATTGAATTTTTTTTTCTAGCCTCTATATTATTTCTTTCTTTCTTAATTTTTTATCACTTTACTAGAATATTAAGCAACTCTCTTCTGAAACTTAATTGTTATTCTACTATCACTCGCTACTTAACATTTCACCAAGAGACTCTTAAGATTCTTTCACAGACTATTTTGATTCCATTTAGTTTTTGATTTGCTCATTAAAGTTAATTAACTCATTTTGAAGCAGAACTTCTGATAATTATTTTCTTATTTCTTAGTAAATCTATTATTGCTCTTTTTATTCTATTCTTTCAAAAAAATCCTGGATATCTATATTTTGAGTCTATTAGATGTTATTTATAAGAACAGGGATATCAGTAATAAATTTATAATTCTAACTTTTAGCATTATCTAATATTTGCTAGAACTAAGCTTCTTTTTACTTCAATATTTATCTAATTTATTCCATTTTTTAGAATTTTTCTTGGATTATTGTTTTGAATTTTTCTTTGATGAAGTCTTAAATCTGAGAAATGATTTGCTCTTAGAACGAGTTTAAAACATTTCTAGTTAGGTTTTCTTATTATTGAATTACTCTTTCTGCTGCCTTTAGTTTCTTTTGCAAACTAAGTTTCTTTTCAGTTATATTATCTTCTAGTTCTTTTAGTTTATCTTCGTACTATTTCTTTAGTTTTCCGATAATCTCCTTTATTTCACTAATTGAACAAGTTTAATGTTACTGTCGTGTGCAATCAAAGCAAACTTCCAAGTTATGATCATTGCAATAGAACTTTTAATCTTTGCCATGTGTTTTGCATTTTTATAATTAAGAGAGATGAGCATGGGAGTAAAGAGATTCTGCAACATTACTTTGTGAGTAAATACTTTTCAAATGCTGAAGACAAATTTAGCCTTATGTGCATGTACATACTGACTAATCCATTTTATTATCTTGTAATTTAAGTTTAAATAAAGTTTTCTAGTCTTTTATTCTGCTTTTATACTATAACCAGCAATACAAGGAGTATATCATAATTATATTAAGTTACTCTTTATAATAGCTCAGCTTTATTAATTTTAGCTATTAATTTCTATTTACTTGCTTATATAAACCTCACGTTTATGATTATAGGATTAAAATTTTATGCTATTAAATCAACTCTAGCCAAGCATAAAGTAGATAGCTATTAGCCTTAAAAATTACTAGGGCTATCACGAGTCTCTTTTCTCTTATTAGTACAATTCTATTTCTTAAAAGTTCATCTAGAAATACTCTTTGATCTTATCTAAAATCGAAGATGTATAGCTTTCTAAATTCGATTGCTAAAATAATTAGAAATAAAAATTAAATTTTAAGATTTGCTAAGTAATTTGTATAAGATTGGCTATGCCTTTGCTATTTGCTATATATACTTCTCAAATCTTTTTTTGCTCCATTCTTCTTTTTATTACCAGGAGAATATAGATAAAAGGTTCCTTTCTAAAACCTTGTGATTGGCATATTATTTTTAACTAACGATTTTTTAGATATTTGAATGCTAAGAATTAAAATTGAAAGATAAATATGCTTTAGTGGGATTAGCTTTTGAAATATCTTTAGAATAAAACATGGAACTAGGTTAGATTAAGACTCATCCTTTATAGAACTATTCTTTCAAAATATTCTATATTTATATCCTTTTTTTCTATTTTATATTAAAGATTTTCTACTAGAAATAGTAAATCCATATGAGCATTTAAATTCTTCAAGCTAGTATAAGATCAAAATTAAAAAATTAAATTAAAAGTCTTAACTGCAAAATTTAAAGAAATGCGTATTTAAATTTAATTAATTTTAGTTTCTATTTTTTTAATTTTTTAATGTTTTCCCTTTATAGATTCAAAGATTGCCTAATAAATTTTTAGTTAAACCTTTTAGTTAATTAATTTCTTTTATTTCATAAACAAAAAAACTTAAATAAAAAGACTGATAAAAGTAAATTTTTGCTAGAAGTCGATAATTTTTTTTCCTTGTTTTATATCCTTTTTTTTAAACTTTATGGATATAATCCTTGCTTTTATTTTCTAAGCTTATTTAAAGAAAATTAGAAAAATAAATTGAAGATAGTAAAGATAAATCATTTTGTGAATCTTACGAAGAATAAATTCTAAAATGAAATTTTTAATTTTTTTTGACTATAAAATTGCTTTTTTAAAAAAATTCTTAAAACTGTAGCGAAAGTATAGAATATCTCAATATTTTTATATCTTAACGACAGTTCTAAAACACTAAAAATTATGAAAAGTTACTAAAACTTTTTTTCGAATTTAGTAAAAATTAAATTTACCTTTTACGAAAATAAAAAGTTTAAAGTTATTCGCTTTATTAAATATTTATTACTAATTATGCTTATTTAAGTTATCCTGCTTTTTATTTAAATTCACATGATTTTCTTTAAGTTGAATTATAGTTCTATTGTTGATGCTTATTATTCTAGTAATAGTCAATTTATGCAAATTTTCTCTATATTTAAAATAAATAATTATCTTAACTATCGAGTATGTCTTTCTACTTGCTCGATATTAATAATTTCTAATTAAATTTTTACCGAAATGATTCAAAATAATTTTATGGGTTGATATATCCTAATCCATCCATCCCTACATTCTAAATTTAATCCTTTTCAGATGAAATTACTATACAATTAACTTCATATTTCATTTTTTTGTTTTAGACTCAAGGAGCATAAATTATTTTAAAGCATTATAAAGATCCATAATTTTATTCCCTCAATTCAAATCAATTTCTGCTAGTTACTATCAAAGAGATAGAAAACTTGATATGCTTTTGTTATTGGACATTATAACAAGATTATACTTCATTAATGGAGCATTTTTAAGAAAGCAGCAATAATAACGATAGGAAGATAATGAAATAAATCCACTTTTAGAGTGCGAAGTTAAAAGAAAATATGCAAATCTTTAAATATTTGAACATGATAGTTGGCTAAATAAAAAAAAGCCAAAAGGAAGATTTAAAGTTTATTGGGAAAAAAGGTAAAGAACTCTATATAAATTAATTATAATGCAAACCTCAATCTAACAAGTAAAATTCAAAATTGTTTAAAGAGACTACTATTTAAATTCAAGAACGTTCTTTATTAATATCGGAGTTTGATTGAATTTCCATGTTCAATCTTGACGATATTCGTCTTGTATTGAAGCTTAAAAAAATAGAACTAGAAGATATAGAAGAATGTGAAAATGAAGAAAGATTAGATAGTTTTATGGTAAATCATGGCTTGAATTAAATGCAAAAGTATTGATTACTCAAAGCTTTTATCAAAATAAAAGAGTAATTTAAATAAAATCAATAGAGTTAGTAATATAATAGACGTAGTAGAGGAAGATTTATAAGATCTAGATTTACGAATAAATCGCAAGATTGAAGCTAAGAATAAGGTTAAAAAATTCCAATTAATAGAGGTAGAAATATCTATAGAATGGGAGGAATAAGCAGGGATATGTAAAGAAAGGCAAATTCTGAATAATGAAAAAGCAAAGTTTACAATTTTGATACATACAGATATGCAATTTATAAGTAATGATTTGATGAGAATGAAAATAAATACGACTTAGACATCTAAATAAAAAGCAACTAATTAGAACTTAATAGACTCTATCTAGATATAGACAAAAAATGTTGACCTACTTTCTAACTCTATAGTTAAATACTGAAACAGCGTATAAGGATAATGATTCCTGAAACAACTGGCTGATTATAATGGAGTAAGCTGTAAATTAAATAGATAAATCAACTAAGTAGGGGAATCACAAGAATTATAATAAGATGTATATTGAATATGATAACGAGAAAGCAGTTAATGATTGGTTTTTAAATGGGAAGATTCACAAAAACTTGAAAAATAGATTAATAAGGATCATTCTAAATATCATTACAAGACTAAGATCAAGATAAAGAATTCATAGTTGATTTTAAGTAAATGTTATGACTAGATAATGAAATGAATCCGTATAGAAGGATAAAAGAAGTTTTGAAAAGTAATAAAATAGTAATACTAGCAAATAGTTAAAATGGAAATAAAAATAGCTTGAATATTGAATTTCTTACCCTCCTAACTGATAATAATCTATCGAATAAAGTTACTAAAAAAATCCTTTTGGTATTGTAAAAATTTAAGACGTATAATCAAGTCATAGACAATTTAAGATTTCGAGATCAATTTTGCTAACAAGGAAGTTAAAATATTAGATGCCAACAAATCAAGAAAAGTTTAAAGAATACCTTAATCACAAATAATTGAAGTTTAAAATTCAAAAACAAAACATCCTAAAGCTGAGTGGATGTATTAGGCTAGAGATGGTTAATGAATATCTTATCAACATTAACTATAGAAATAAATAGAATTTGCATGATAATATAATAGAAATTAAATAGGCAATGTAAAAGTGTGAGTGAATAAGCAAAACTGCTATGTTGACTGTAGAATAAATTTCTCTTCAATGTAATCAAAATTATAAAATACTAAAGTTTGAATCAATATTAAGAGAAACTAAAAAGAAGTAAGAGAAGAAGAAAATATTAATCAAAATGAAAAATAAAACTAATAAATTCAAGAAAAAAAAGTAGAAAAAACTTAAAAATAACAAACAATTTAAAAGAAGACTAAAATAGAATGAAGTTGGCTAGAAGATGGAAATAAATAATTCCTTATAATGAAAATGAGCAAATTTAAATAGAATAGAAATATAAAGAAAATACCAATGGAAAAATAAATTTAACTTTGAATTCAATTAGAAGAAAAATATAAATTTTATATGTGCTAGACTTCAAAAATATGATTCAAACAAACTCTTCAACTAATTATACACGTCAAATTCAAAGAGCTAGCTAGTCTATCGAAGAGGTAAAAAAAATAATAGTTCAAAACTAATGGACATGCAAAGAAGAGATTGGATTTGTTGACTATGAAAATTAGATAAATCAATAAATAGATTTTGCTTATTAAAACAAGTAAACTTCAGTTTTGATCTTCCAGTTTTTCAGATAATATTAAATTAATTTCTAAACAATGAAAAAAATTTTTTTTTCATCATTCTAGCAAAGAGAAATTATAAGAACGATGATTGAAACTTCAAATGGAAGCAAGGCTTAAAAGAAAATGCTGAATCTTGCATAGATTAAATTTAATCAAAGTAAACCAGCCTTCAGCTTTAAATACAAGTTCAGAAAAAATTTTAGAAATTGCTTAAAGTTTGGACTGTTCGTTACTTTTAATTAAAAAGGACTTTTAATTTAAGGATATTAAAAGGATATTTAAAATGCATTCGAATAAATATAAAACATCAACTAAAGAAAAATAAGCAATCTTTAAATACCAACATAATAGAAATAGAATATCAAAGCTATTTACTATGAATATGATTTAGATTAACTTAGCTCAAGTTATAATCAAATTGCATCTTAGTTTTATAAAACTGTCACTATCGTATAAATACTTAAAATCAACGTGATTTAAAACACAATTTTACTAAATAAATATTAGAACGAAATAAAAGCGTTGAATTAGATATATGGAAAAGATTCTAAGATTAAACAACTTTTCCATGGAACTAGTACAGCTTAACCTTCAGATATTTGTAAAAGTGAAATAGGCTTTGATTAAAAATATGCTTAAAATGGAAGATATGGTAAAGAAATTTACTTTGCAGAAAATGCAAAATATTCTTACGAAAATTTTGCTCATAAAAAAGGGAATACTCATTAAATATTTTTGTGTGATGTTATAGTAGGTAAAAATATATTATAGCCTGCTGGAATTTATTAACATCCACCGATAAATGAAAAGTATAACATTATAAATAAGCGCTATGATTCAATAACAAATGTATATTGTTTACGAAAATTAACGAGCTTATCCCTCTTTTTTAACTTCATATTACAGCTATGATTATCAACTCTCAAATCATTAACTCTAAATTCAATATTTTTCCTATTAATACTAATATTAAAAAATTATTTTTAACTTTATTTAAGTTTCAAAAGCTACTTAGATAGTAGCAGAATGAACATAAAACTCATAAAAAGTTAGAAGGTTTTAAAGATTGATTATGCCTTACTAATATTAGTCTATTAATCTTTAATTTATAAGCTTTACTTATAAACAATAAAATTCATCTTAATTTACGATTGTTATAGTTTTTCGATAACCATTTTTCATTAATAGTTGTTGCTTTTTCCTCATACAAAATGCTCTGTTTTTATTTAGATTATTTTCAAACTCCAACACTTAGAAATGAAATATTCAAATAATCTTACGAAGCCAGCTTTTTAAAAAGTTGAGTATATTTATTATATCAATCTAAGATTTTAATAGCTGCACAAAGCTAATCTAGAGCTTATCTCTTAAATAAAAAATCTTAAATCTTAAAGAATTTAAATTATAAAATAAATGAAAAAGTTAGAGTACAAAGAGTCATACAAATTTTTAAAATCCCTTGAAATGTTTTCAGTTTAAGAAAGTACTAAATTAAGGTAAATTGAATAAAGGAGAGCAAATAAAGCTTTAATTTATAATTTTATAACATGATAATTATGGATAATTTCTCTTACTTATAAAGTTGTAAAATGGATAATTTAAAAAAATTCTGGAAAATTTTTTAAGCTAATTTTGACAAGAAATTAGAGAAATATTGTAAAGTCTAATCATTTTTCATTTTAGATGAGAAGTTAATATCTTAATATGAGATTGTACCTAATTGTTAAAAAATTAGATGCGAAATGCTAACTTTTTAGATGTAGTTAGATTAAGAAATTATGCCCTAATTGCAAAATTTATGAAGTTTATTTAAGCCTTTAGTAGAAAAATAATTTAATTATATAACTAGAAAGAAAAAAAAAGGTATAATGTTTTAAAAAGCCTATGAAAATAACAATTTTCTTATTTTCTAATTAACGTTTTACCTATCTCAAGTATGTACTTTCTTAAAATCACCTTTTGATAGCTTTCCAAATTATTGCAACTTATATTTCAGTTTAAAAACATTCTTAAGCCTTTATTATATAAATTTAAGCAAATTAAAAAAAGAAAGATTGTTGACATAGTTTAAGTTGCGCAAGACGAAATTAATTAAAGAGCTATAAATTTTATTATAAAGATCTACTAAAAATGATACTAACGTTCTTAAAATTGATTATTTAAAACTTATGTGCTATTATAAAAGATAATTTCAATTTCTCAATGAATGGGTTGTGGTAATTTAATTTGCGATTGTAGGATTTTAAAAATTTTCTATATCCTTTTAGAGGATAAATTAAGTCTAGGAAGTCTATTGCTTAACTATTTAATTAATATGCTACTTATTAGAAATTAATGCTTTAACTTTATCTAATTTTGCCCATTGTTTCACTACTTAATAGTAGTCAAACTTCTATCTAGTTTAATTTAGATTATATTTAAAATCGTTTGTTATAATGAAAGCGAGAATTGAGTAATCAGACTTTAAAAAACATTTATAATTACCTAGCTATTGCTTAAAACATCCTTAACTAAAAATTTTTTTAACTTAAATCTAAAAATTGTTAAGTTAGTTTTT
The DNA here is from genome assembly GCA_946699065.1 of Loxodes magnus. Taxonomy (NCBI): domain Eukaryota; phylum Ciliophora; class Karyorelictea; order Loxodida; family Loxodidae; genus Loxodes; species Loxodes magnus. The sequence continues at coordinate 121,791 of CAMPDV010000614.1, forward strand.
AAAGCCAAAAATAAATAAAACTTAAGTTTTATGAATATTATAATGGAAAATACTCTAAAGCTTTTTAATCTACTTAGTCCTCATAAGTCGAATATGATTTTATTTTAGTATAACTATAAGATAATTCTTTCTCAATGATTAATGAAAATTATTTTGTACAAATAAATAAATAAAATAGCTTTAGCAATTTCATATAACTATAATCTTATAAACTATTATCTTTTTTTTCTTCATTTCATGAGAAAATTTTTATCAAATACCTTAATCTAATTTTTAAAGCAGTTGTTTATAGTTCATAAATAAATAAATCTCTTTCATTTAAATTTAATTTACCTTCCAATGTAAATAAACTTAAAATTATCAAATTTCTTCTCTGTTTGGCTTTAAAATAATCCTAACTAAATGAATCCTGCTAATTTCCTGATTTGTACTTTTTTTATTTTTTAATCTCAATTTAAAAAAATAGTAGTAGTCATTAAGAAACTTTAATAAATTAGACTAAGATAAATTCAAAATGCTAGAATATTAAATAATTTATCTTTTAAGGTTAAGAAGCTTTTTTCTTCTTTATTCCGCATGATTATTCGAAAGCCTTTGAAGAAGTTCTATGAATGAAGGGTAATAAAATAGAACAAAGAAATACTTTGACTATAAACTTGAAGTTATTAAGTATTTCTTTTTTATAGTTAATTAGATAGTAATTAAAACATATCATTACTAGATCAAAAGGAACCGTCTTAAAAATCCTTTTATTAAGCTTTATTTTATTCCTTTTAGTTCTCAGTTTATCTCTAGTAATAAGCTTAAATAATTCTAATAATTGTTAGGTTTTAATAAAGCTTACAGTGTATTTACACCTTTTTACTTAGATAATACTAAACAAAAATAAAATTTTAGAGGCTTGTTTAATCATTTATCTATCTAATTTTAAAAAGTCAGTCTTATTCGAAGAATCTCAATTTTAAAAGTCTTTCAAGAAGGAAAACTTTAAAATGCTAATATTTAAAAATATTATTGTTAAATTTAAATTTATTTTGAATTGATAATAACTTAATACCTTATTATAAAGAAAATTAAGCTATTTTTTTATCTTTTTTTATTGAATGAAATGATAAAAACAACTTATTTTTATTAAAGTTTCAAGCATAAAAGATTTTAAAAAAAAGGTTGTAAATATAAATTTCTTTAGAAATTCTAAAAAGAGTTTGATGAGAAAAATTTATTTTTTGTATATTTTAATGAATTTAAAAAGTTTAAAGCTTTAAAAATATAAAAATAGCTAATAATAATAAATAAATAATATGATTATAGAGCGTATAGCCTCTCGTTGGCGCTCAGCTCTTTCCATATTAATATCTAATATTTAAAAAAGTTATCTCATACTTCTTGTTGTCATTCTATTCGTCTAATTAATCACTTCAGCTTCTACAAATGGGGAATCTGCTTATTAAAGATTATTCTCAAATCTTGAACCAAATTCTCCTGTTTTCTTGAATAAGATCTTAATAAGAATTAGTAATTAAGTCATTAGTAGATTCGGTGGTATCTAGTGCGAGATTACTCTAAATACAGTATACACTACACGAGATTACCTATTAGTTCTCTTGACCGCACTCGACATTCATTTTTTATATAATATACCATAATAAATTTCAAAGAAAAATGCTTAATATTAAATGAATAGAACAATCATATATAATATTTTTTTTAATGGAATTTTTAGATAAAAAGACTTCATAAATTTAAGTATGAATAAACATCTTAAACAAGCTAAAGCAAAAATAGAAATAAAATTATGAAATATATGAAATTATATAATTTATCGACTATAGGGGAAACAATTTATTTAAATATCACATAATACAGATAAAAATAATTTTGCTTTAATAGTTAAGTCAAAAATACGAAAAGCTTAATAAAGCTTACCAAAATTTTTATAAAGTTGTACTACTAATAATTATTTAACGATTACATTTCTATTCTAAAATTATATTAAAGCATAAGACACTATCAATCATTATCGAGAAGCTGTGGCTATAATTAAAGAATAAGCACATATATTTATTTGATGCTTCCTTTTTAAGAAAGATTTTTAATTTCATCCTCTAAGCATCAAAATTTCTTAATGATTATATAAATTATTTTTCTATCAACTAGCATTATTAAATTTAAAATTCCATAAAAACTATTTATTTGGAGCTGTGGAATAGGATTTTTATATTCTCTATTTAAGCTTAAATGAAATAAGAAAAATATATAAACAATTAAATTTTTTCAAGCTTTCATTCTCATTTTATAACAAATACGTTTTTCACTTTAAAGTTAAGAAAAAGGAAAGATTATTTAGCAGCATCCATAAAACTTTGCTCTTTGTTAGCTTTAAAGAAATTAAAAAAGTTTTAGACGAAGGATAATAATTATTTAAGTTGCATACTTAAATTAAGCATAATCTTAGAAAGTATATTATCAAATTAAAGCAATTTACCAGTCATTTTATTTCAAAGTATTGAAAACTTAGAATTTATAAAATTGACTAGATATCTTCGTCTAAAATATTTTTTTTGCATAAATTAAAATTGTTAAATAAAGAGTTTATATTAGTTCTAAGCTTCTTAAAAAATTAAATCAAATCAAATTTAGAATTCACCAAGTATAATAGAAAGATTTATTAACAAAATTCTATTAAACTATTTATCTATTTTTTCAAATATCTTCCAAATTTTAAAGAAAACTATATAAAGAAAAATTAAAATAACTAATGCAATGATTTGTTACTTAAAATTTAAAGAGAGATTTTAAATATTAGAAGCGAGATGTTAGTTCAGATCTGATTTGTTTTCACAAAAATAGAAATAGAGATAAAAAGTCTATTTTTAATTTATTTTTAATTAAAAATCTCTTCATCCAATTTTATTCCATTTTTTTGCTTCTAGTTCATAGATCCAAAGAACAGATTCATAATCAAATTAATAAACTGTCTAATCTTGAATAATAGGCTGTGTGAATACTTGGCAATTAGTAATAAACTTTTTTCCATGTCTGAAAATCGTTTTATAGTCAAAAATTAATGTATCTATGTTTCCATAAGCATTATAATAAATTAATCCTAAGTTATTATTATTAATAAACCCTGCTGTATTTTCTGCCTTTTTTGGAAGTTTTAAATTATGTAAGCTTCATGCTTAAGTATTGCAATCATAGAATTATATTAAATCTATCAATTCTTCGTCTGATTCGCCTCCAATTACGTACAATTTCTTTTCTTTATCCATAAAAGCGCCAAATGCGCAAACTGGAGTTTAAATATCCTTTATTTCAGTGAATTGTTTATTGTTAAGATTTAAACATTCACATTTAGAAGTTCATGGATATATTCCAGAAATCATATAAACTGTCCAAGAATAGTCAAAAACAGTTCTATGACAAACTCTACCTGATTTCATATTTAAGTCAGTAATAAATCCTTTATCATAAATAGTTAGTCTCGTAGGATCCTCTTACTCCCCTGATAAAATCATTTAATATTATCCAATTTATTCTATTTAAGTTAGATTTGTTTTTGTAGGTTTAATTGCGATTTCTTCAATTTTTGAAATTTTACTTTCCAAATTAATTTCTTTTTTTATTTAAGTATCATGCATTATAGTAAGAGCGTTTTTTATTCCCTCTTTCAATTTCTAATCTTGAATTCTAGTTGATGGACCAGCAAATAATTGCATATTTTATTGATTATTTTTTCCCTTTGACTCTTCTATATCTATTTCCATCTCCATTTTCTATTTTAATAATTTAAATTCTGGAACTTCTAAGTAAGCAATTTTTTAATTAGTAAAAGATAACGAAGAATTAAAAAAGTAGAATGATGAAACATTAAAAAGAAGATTAGAAGATAACTCTTATGCATTTCTAATCCTGTTGTTGTTTAGAGGTTTTAATATTCTATACTGAGAGAAGCTTAACTTTTAAAGCTAATTACTAAAATGTGACTCGTTAAACCAACTTCAGTTCTAATTTTTCTTAAATAAACAGGTAGAAAATAAAGCGAAAGGAGAAAATAATTTCCAGAGCTATTGATTTATTTATAAAAAATAAAGAAATCACTTTGGCAAATAATAAGAGATAGATATCAAGCCTACAATAATTATAGATTATGCTTCTTGAAATGTTAACTATTATACAGTAATTATAAGCTAACTATTTTAAGCAAAATTGAATACACAAGGAGATATTAAAAAATTACAAGAGAAAGTTTAAGTCTAATGAATATGCTATGAAAAATCAGGATTAATCATCATAAATTTTAGTTTTAAATCTAAAAATCGGAACTTGAAGCAAGATTAATTAACTAAGGAATATCAAGACTAAAAATTCATCGAAAAAACAAATAAAAATTGGATATCTCACAGCAATAGTTAAAAAATTAATGTAATAGTAATTTCGTAAATAATTATATGATATTTCTATCATTTTGATAAGTTTTTGAAGTAAATAAGAAAGACCAAGATAATTTTTTTTATTTTAAGAGCAAAGGAGAGAAAACATGGGGATGTTTTCTATAAAAATCAAAACATAAAAAAAATTATTAAAGTTAATAAGCAAAAAGTAAAAACTTAAAATTATTAAATAAGTTTCCAAGTTACTTTGAAGATAAAAGATAAAATGGATCACTAAAATAATAAAGATTCACTATCAAGTAAGATATAAATAGAAGGCGGATGAACGAAAATAATGATACTTTGACTAGATTGTAATCGAAATTTAAAAACTTCAACTAACTTTAAATATTTATATCTCTCAAAAATAAAAAGCAGCTAAAGAAAAAGAAATATTCGATTGCATAAATTCTATAATTTGAATAGAAGACACTAAAAAGCTTTGATTATTTAAAAAGCTAAGAAATATAAATAATTTTACCTTTTACAAAATTAAAAAAATGATAGATATAATATAAAATTAATTTCGTTAAATTTAAAAATTAAAAGGTTCCCAAAAATAATTTTAGCTTATAAGCTACTATATTTGTATTGAAATGTTTGATTTACTTTCTAAAAAGGATTATTCTAATTTTCTTATATCATAAATATAAAAAAAGTATTATAAACGCTTAATTCCAACTAACTCCTTTAATATAATTTTCTTTATTTATATTACTTAATAAAGCTAAATTTATTCAACAATACTCTATTCACAATGATAGAATTTATATAATGTTAGTTATTAACTTTCTAAAATTTCATTAGGAACTGGTTTCAAAACTTCAGAGAAAACTATTAAGCAAAAATTTACTTAAAAGCATTCTAAAATCAAAATAGAGTATTTGTGTAAATATCTTGCCAACTATATAGTTCGTATATCCCAAAAAATAGTCAAAACATGTATGTAAATTTTGGTAAAATGCCAGTTAAACATCTAATATTTAATAAGTTTAGTGACATTAACAATAGATATATCTATTTTAGATTTGAATATTAGTTATATAAATTGACTCTTCTTGATGAAATATCTTTAAGTTATATATTCAAGACGAAATGCTTTCAAGTTTATAGTTATGACTATTAAAATGCTAACTTATAAAAAAGGATAACCAAAAGAAATGAGAAGAAGATAAAAATATAAAATCATAATAAATCAAAGGAAATAGCTATTTCTTTAATATTCAAGCATGTTATTCAAATCTTCTCAAAAATGAAATAGATGTTTTATCTAGCTTCCTGCTATTTTTAATAGAAACTTAACTAAAAGAGTAGTCTATTAATTTACTAAGACTTAATAGCGTAACACAACCACTCTATTCTTTTAGTGCTATTAAAAAGAAAATATACTAAAATCACGTTTGCACAAAGAAAATTCAATAGCTTTTGATTATAGAAAGAATAATTTCAGATATAATATTCAAACAGACATCTACCAAGAATAAATTTAAAGGATTTACAAGCAACTCATATAAAATATTGAAGCTAGATTTTAATTATATCTTTGATAGTTTACATCACTTTATAAATATATCTTTTCATTTGGAATATATCAAAAGTTAATTTTTAAAGGTATCTAACTTTTCTTAATTATTTCCTTTTTTACAGCAAAATCGCGAAAAGCATCACCTTATTCCTTCCTTTTAGTTTTTTTCTTTTTTTATTCTTGATAATTTATTTTAAGTTACTGGTAGATAATTATCTAAATTTGAAAGAATGAAGCTTTGGAAAAATTTGGAAACTGAAATTGCATAGAAATTTTTATTAGCTTCACTTCTATTCTTTTGCATCCAAAAGTAAAAATAATTCTTATCCTTTTTAAACTAAAAATTAGCATATTTCATATAAAATATATTTCATATCCATTCTCAGTATATTGAGAGTTCAACACCTTGCATTTCATATTTTATATTAAAATTAAAGTCTATTAATCCTTATAGCCAAGTTCTTAAGCAATTAAGTTAAAAAAAATGAAGAAAGATAAACTAAATAATCTTATAATCTAATCTCTTAATTAATAGATAAATAGTTCATATATTAGGGTAGCTTAAGTAATAGCAATAAGTTAACTGTAAGCTTAACTCTTAATTTCTTAAATTGGTAAATTAACTGAGATATACAAGTTTAAGTTCTTTTTAATATAAACTTTATATATCCTACAGATGCTCATTTTCTTATTATAATAGCTATATATTAAATAAAGGCAAAAAATAAAAAAGTATTAGATAAAAATGATTATAGAAGAATGAGATTAAGTGAAGGTGGATTATTGTCTTTTAGGTTTAAAAAAATAAAAAATTTTGCTTCGGTATAAAATATAATCTTTGGAATAAAGTTACAATAAATAGTATTTCAGATATTTTTCTATTAAATTATAAAGAAATAAAAATACTTTATATAAATGAAGCATTCATATTTAGTTATTTAAAAAGAGGAAAAATATTCAATTTTGCTTATAATCAGAATAACGTTTTATTTACTATCTTTTTAGCTTAAATTATTTCATTATATAAAAATATAGTCATTTGAAATGAGATAATTCCTTTTAGATTCTTCAGTTTAAGTATATTCATATATTAACTAAATTGCAAATATATATCATAAGATAGTTGATCCTTTACATTTTCATATTACTTTTCCTGCTTCTATTTAATTTTAATTAAATGTAAATGAAAGAAAGCTAAGTATTTCAATTATTTCATATTTTTTGTTTTAGTTACTATAAAACATTGATAAATATTCCTTAACAAGCATCTCATTTCTCACCTTAGCTTTATAAAAATTAACTTTAGAGATCGATTCAAATTGTTAAGCTGAATAAATTTAATCTTTCTAACGGAAATTAAATTTTTATACTTCTTTATTTCATCATAAATTTGTTATTATTAAAGAAAATTCGAAAGATACCTTTTTAATGGATTTGATCATTTTTATTGATACTAGAAAATTAAATTATTAGATATAATCAAATGAATGTCGACTGTGGTCAAGAGAACTAATAGGTAATCTCGTGTAGTGTATACTGTATTTAGAGTAATCTCGCACTAGATGCCACCTCGGGGAAGGGTGGATAATTCAGAAGAGACAAACCTAACTTACCCATAATTCTCGCTAACAGTATGAAAGTTTGACTGACGGATCTACTAATGACTTAATTACTAATTCTTATTAAGATCTTATTCAAGAAAACAGGAGAATTTGGTTCAAGATTTGAGAATAATCTTTAATAAGCAGATTCCCCATTTGTAGAAGCTGAAGTGATTAATTAGACGAATAGAATGACAACAAGAAGTATGAGATAACTTTTTTAAATATGAGATATTAATATGGAAAGAGCTGGGCGCCAACGAGAGGCTATATGCTCTATAATCATATTATTTATTAATTATATTTTCTAATTATTTAATTAAGAAATTTTGTTTTTTTAAAGATCTAAAATTAAAAAATTAATAAATTATATAAATTCAAATTATTTTTAAGTAGGATGCTAATTTTTTATTCTTATATTTACTGAAGATTTTTTATTTTTTATGACAATTTTCATATTTAAATGCTTTATATTTTATAAGCTTTACTCTAAAAAATATAAAAAAGTAACTATCTTTTAGTTATTATTCTTTAGTTTAATTTATACTAATGTGTCTATTATGTCTGCTAGTTTGATTATATCAAATAAGCATACCTGTTTTCTATAGTTAATTAAGCTTAATCTAATAGTTGCTTTATATTTTGCTATTATCTCTTGGTTGTAAAATCTTATCTTTTAAAATCCTAGCAACAGAATGAAAAAATTAGAGTGAAAAGGAAAGTTTTGCGATTTTGTAAACTATTTACTAGATTAAATAAAATCCAAACTTCTTTTTATAAAAAGCTAGCAAGCAAAGTCATGATTTCTATATTAGAACTAATTACTAAGTATACAGTATCTTATTTCTATAGTTACAAGGTACTTATAAATTTTATAAACTACTCAAATGTTTGGAAATTAAAAAGAATCAATAGCTTCTAGATTTTTTTAAGTTGATAGGGTATTTAATTCCCTCTTTTTTAATATTTCTTAGTACATTTTACAAACAAGGCTTCTTTTATATATTAACTAGTAATAGCTAATTTTTTTTTAATTCCTCTACTTAAATTGCAAAATAGAATAAACATGTTTAAGCAATAAAGTTTATTTAGTAAGCATTTAATTTATTTAATAATAGAAGAAGAAAAATAGCAGCATTTATTTATGCTTTTTTCTACTTTTTTAGAGTAGAAAGGAAAGCTACTTTTCTTACTTGACTTTTTCCCTAGAGGGATATAATTTATATTAAATTATCGAAAGTATATGAGGGCTAAGTTTAACTTAAATAGCTATCTAAAGTTTAGTTGATATTTAGTAAATGTAAACTTTAAAACCACGTAGGATGAATTGTTTAATTTAGTTTAAATTGAATTTTTCTTTTGATAATTAATAATGGAGTCAGTACCTAAAACTTCTCAGTAGGTCTTAGGAGATAGAGCTTGGACTATTGTTCCTGAAAATGAGGCAGATGGATAAGCTTGGGTTGTTCCAAAGCCATAGCTTGATGTTGAAAAAGGTTTTATCAAGTTACCTGCTGTTCTTGAAAATGACATTAGAATCAAAATGACTTGGGCTGGAATGTGTCATTCAGATGTACTGATTGGTAAAAATGATTGGCAGCTTCCTTTAGATGGTATATATCCATTAGTTCCTGGACATGAAATTATAGGAGTTGTCGAGTAATTAGGAGAGAAAGCTAAAGCTAAATTCCAGGTTGGATAAACCGTTGGCTTTGGTGTTATAAGAAGTGTATGTGGAACTTGCGTTACTTGCTAAGAAGGTTTAGAGAATGTCTGCCCCAAAATAATGTGGACTTATCCTCCTTATAGCGGAGGATATGCTCAATGCTTCTAAGCAGATGCAGATTACTTCTATGCCATTCCTGAAGGAATGGATGCTTCAAGAGCTGCTCCTCTCTTTTGTGCTGGTATTACAGTTTATGCTCCTCTAAAGAGACATTTAAGACCAGGCTTCAAAGTTGGAGTTGCTGGAATTGGCGGATTGGGACATTTAGCTCTTCAATTGGCAGATAAAATAGTAAGCAATATTGAAGTTACTGCTTTGTCAGGAAGACCAGAAAAAGAATAGGAATGCTTAGGCTTTGGTGCACATAAATTTTTAGTTACAAGCGAAGAAAACGTAAAAGCTTATACTGGATATTTTGATTATATTTTGTTCGCTGCCTCAGGAGGAAAACTAACTAATTATATTAACATGCTTAAACCAGGTGGAACACTCTGCTTTGTAGGAATTCCCCCAGCTAATTAAGATCCAGGAATTTAACTTTTTGCTTTGTTGAGAAATAAATCAATTTGTGGATCAGGATTAGGAAACAGAGATGATACAAGAGAAATGTTATAGCTATGTGCAAAGCATAACATTTACCCATAATGTGAATTCGTTCCCTTCTCAAAGGTTAACCAATTTATGGAGAAACTTGACAAAAGCATGGCTAAATACAGATATGTGATTGATTTTAGCCAATGATAAACTTGAAGAACTTCTACAAACAATAATAAAATCTTTCTTCTAAACTAAAAATATTGTAACTCTATAACTCACTATATAATAAATAAGCATAAGCTTTATCTTGCTATTTAAGCATTACTTTTAAACTTGTACTTATACTTTATTTCTAACCTTATTTATTCAATTAAACAAACACTAATTTTAAAAATTTAGCATCATTATATAAAACTTTTTATAATTTATACCAGTTAACAATATTTATCAATGGCGTTAGGAGTGAATGAAGATTATAATCTGAATTTAAAATGAGTAAGCTATATTAGATTATATATCTTAAACATACAGATTACTATAATAATAAATTAAAATACTCTAGCTAATTTTATATCTTTTGGATAAATTAGAGAATCGAATAATCGTTTTACTATCTCAGCCATAATTTCATTTCAATTTCCTTTTTTAAGAAATTTATTACTTAGAGTATTATCTAAATGGACTATTTATTTCAAATCTTTAATATTACAGGACTGCTTTTATATAAGATGATTCTAGAAAAATATATATCAACATGGAAAGTTAATATAAATTAGATATAAGAATATATATTTTTAGGGTTGTGCTTATAATCTAAACTCTCAAAAAGTATATGAATTTTTTTATATTAAACAAGCAGTTTAGACCCCTTAAGTTTTTGAGTGCTTTAATTTAATAAAATAAAAGCAAATCTAGAATGTTTCTTAGCATTATAAAAATCTTATAAATTGCAAGACAATTAACCAATAATATGATTCTTTATTTTTTCTCTTAAAATGCTTTTTCTACTTTTGCAAGTCTTTTTACTTCTATTTTATCCTGTAAAATTTTCTTCAAATAAAGAAATAAATGATATAAAAGATAAAAGTTTGCTACTTTCATTTTTACAATTAAGCAACTTTACGATTTATGTTCTATTCAATTAAAAAATAGAGTTTTATCTTAAGTTGCTAATAAAATTTTATTAGCTTTTATTTAAAAAAGACTACTTAATATATTTACTTTTCTTAAAGCATCTTGAATATTTTTAAAGCTTAATACCCTTTATAAAATGGATATAGAATGTTAGTATGAACTTATTGATTTAGATTCTATTTTATTTCTTAATTTCCTTTATTATACTGAAATCACTATTCCTATTTACTTTAGATAAAGAAAAAGATAAACTTTTAATTTTCTTTTTTTGTACAATATTATCTTTTACCTTGAAAGTAACAAAAATCTAATTCTATTGAGCTATAATCATTATTTATTACTAATCTAATGTCTAAACTGGAAAACTGATTTGCATTTATTAAATTTGATTTTTACAGACTTCAACATTTTCTTTCAAGCCTTCCAATTTAATACTTCCGATTGGATTTTCAATCATTGTTCTTATTACATCACTTTAAACAGAAGACAATAAGTCTTTTTGCTTCATTGTTTGGAAATTTACTTTGTATTATCTTAAATTTTTCGAGAACTAATATGAAATCTTCTTTGCTTAAAAATATAAATCAATTTTTTGGTTTATTTAGTTTTCATAAGCAACAAATTCGTTACCTTCTTTGCAGCCCATCTATTTTAAACTACTAATTCTTTTACTTCTTCATTTGACTAAATGTTTCTTTAAATTTTACGAAGATACTTTGTCTATGTATTTGTTTGAATCATATTTTTGAAGTCTAACTCATAATTTTCAACTTTTTTTCGCTTTATTGAAATTAAAGATAGACATATTTTTCCATTTCTATCTTCTTGGTATTTCTTTTCTATTTTTGTCTGATCACTTTCATTATAAGGTTTCCATATATCTCTATCTTCTAACCAACTCCAAATTACTGTTTGTTTTTATACTCTATATGTAATTTTTTAAATTTAATGTCTCTCTTCTAGTTCTTTTAACTCTTATTAACTTTAATCTTACTTTTGATTGTTTTTTACTTCTTCTATAGGAGCTTATTTTAAAAATCTTTTGACTTAGATTCAAAGTTTAGAATTATTTAAATACGGTTTCATAGTATCAAAATTTATTTTGCAATCATCAAAGCTGTTTTTTTTACTTTTACCAAATTTTTATCTGGAAATTTAGTCCTTATTATATTATCACGCATGCTCTATTTGTCTCTAAAGTTTGATTTAATAAGGAATTCAATTTCCATCTTTGGCCAAATACTTCCATTCAAATTACGGTTGCTTTAATTTTGTATTCTAAATCTCGTTTCTTTGTGAAAACGAAATTCTTCTTATATCCCTTGTCTTTTAGTTATTTAATGAACATACTTCCATTTCAGCAAAGTCTATTTTAAATTCTTAAATTTGCTGCTTAGAATTAATATCTTCAATTATTAAAGTACCCTAAGGATTATTTTAATAATTTTCCTCTATTAATTTTTATTTCTTAGAATCGTATTCTACTCAGTACTCAAACTGTTTCTATTTTCATTTTCATTGTTTGTTATTATTAGCGTTTTACTGCTTTTCTAAGACTCTTTTTATCATTTTATAAGGCTCATCGTCTAAATCTAGTAATTACATCAAATCGAAATTAACTTTTAGCTTTTTTCTTTGATTTTGTTCTTATATAGAAATAATAAATTATCCTTCGTCATCTTACTCATATAGACTATCGAGTTATTATGAATCTTCTCATTTAAATGGAAATCATTAGCTACTTTCTCTTTACCAAATTCACTATGGGTCTTTTTCTGATTCTTCTGTCTCTACGACATCATTTTTATTTTCAATTTTATAACTAACTCCATTATATTCAGCCAATTCTTTAAGTTGTTATATTCCTCTATTGCTATTTCAATATTTAAATATAGAGTTAGATAATAGATAAACTTTAGTCGTATATAATTAGATAGATTCTACAAAGCTCTAAAATTAACTTTTAAACTCCTCATAATGTCTCTTTTTAAATACTGCTACTTCTATTTAGGTATTCTACTAAAATTCTTCTTCAGACCATGAAAGTATATTATTAGCTTTTTTTTAGTTCGTTTAACTACTAATTTAGTTTGCTATTATTGCTTATAAATTGCAGCTTATCATTATCAACTATGAATTTTAAATTATTTCATTATTTAATATTAATTGTTCAGTCTTTACCATGTATTTTCTAAGTTTTCACTTTATCCTTCAATTATTAAAATCTTAATAGAAATTTTAAAGTCACAATAATCGAAATCTTTTAATAATTGCGTATAATTGTTTTGAACTTCTGTCTAGTTTAGATATTTATTCTATATCAACTAGAGTGATTACTTGCTCATTTCTACTTGTTTTTCTTTAATTGAGCTCAAAAATTTTCGAAATTTTTCTTCGCAATCTTAAACCATCCTATCTTATCCGGACATTGCTAATTTATTGTTGTCTATGTTAATGACTAAGTTAAGTTTGTTTTTATTCTAATCATGTTATTATTTATAAATCGGAAATTTGTAAGTATCGAAATTGTAAACTTTGCTTGATTGTTATATAAAATTTTATTATATTTAAACGTACCTGCTTCCTTGTATTATAGGATTTGATTATATTTAAACGTCCATGCTTCCTTGTATTATAGGATTTGACTAAATTTAAATATTCCTGCTTCCTTGCCTTCCTCTTATATTTTAAAAATTTTATATTTAATTGCTATTTTAGTCTTTCTATCTATTTTAACTCATTGGTCTGAATCTTCCTCGCCTCTGCCTCTGCCTCTACCCCTATTATTAAATTACTAATTCGATTGGTTTTAATTATATGAATCCTTGATTTAATTAAAAGCTCAAAGTAATTATCTTTATTAGAAGTTGTTTAAATGATAGCTTTCCATTAAACTATCTAACTCTTATTAGCTCATCACATTATAAAATTTCTTCTAGTTCTATATTTTTGCTCTCCAGACAGTTTCGAATATTGTTAAGATTAAATTTGGCAATCCAATCAATATTCATTATAAGTAAACATACGTAGTTGGTTTAAATTAGTAGTTTCTGTTGTAAATTGACAATAAATTCTAGATAGATCATAATTTATTTTAGTTACATTGTAATTTATATTGTTACACTATAAAATATATTCAATCCTTTTAATCTTACTCTTTCCTTTTACCTTAAGAGTAAGTAATTACTACTGCTGCTTTTAGTTCACCATTCTTAATTAAAATTATTAATTAAAATGTTTCTTCTCATTTATAGTTTACTTTTAACCATGTAGTTTAATATTTGCTATTCTTAGCAAAACTAAAGCTTTAGTATAGTAAAGCATGTACCCAAACTTAATATTATCATATATCTAAAGCAGCTTCCTATAACAGGAGTTTAGTAATAAGGTAATGGATATTCTATTTCCTATGGAGTAACTTAAAAGATCCTTTTAAATAAATTCTAATTAAGCATTTCAGTAAAGCTTATCTAGAATCCGATTATCCAAACAATGCTTGCATCTAAAAAGGAATAAATTTAATATAAATGCTTAATTTTAAATCAATTCAAGAAGTAATAAACTAGAAGTTAATAGCGAAGCTTTTACTCTTTAGAATATTATAATTCAATTTGCTCTATCTAGATTAGATCAAGAATAGCTAAAACTCAATTAATAAATCAGATAATTTTAGCAGTAGTATTAGAAAAGATGCAAGCAACAAATAAAACCATCACAAAAAAGTCCACATCAATTTAATTATTTTTTACAATATCTTTACTTATAAGTCATCTATAGAATTTCTAAAAGAAGAATTAAGACTTTTTTTTCTCGGTTTTACTATAAAAAAATTAATAAAAAATTAGATTTCTTTATAAGCTCACTTTTGATATATTTTAAATGAAAAGATATATTTATAAAAGTATTGCATATTATCAAAGATATACCTACAATCTGGCTTCAAAATTTTGTCTTCAATCTTCTTGTAAATTCTTAAAATTAATTCTTTTGTCTGTTTGAATATTATATCTGGAATTATATCTTCTATAGTCAAAAGCTTTTGACTTTCTCCCTATAATTATAACTTCAGTATATTTTCTTTTAGTAACACTAAAAGAGTGGTTGTGCTACGCTATTAAGTGTTACTAAATTAAAAACAACTCTTTTAGTTAGTTTCTTTAAAAATAGCAGGAAGTTAGATAAAGAATGTATTTCTGAAAATATTTGAATAGCATGCTTGAAGTTTTTAATACAGTTCATAAGGAAGATTTAGAAAATAACTAATATAAATTCTATGATTGCATATAGAGTATCGTTGAATAAATTTAGCATTATTAAGTGCTATAAATAATGAAAATTATATTAAAGAAATTAGTTGGAATTAAGTGTTTATCATACATGTATTTATATTTTAAGAAAATTAGAATAATACTTTTAAGAAAGTAAATCAAACATATCAATGCGAATATAGCAGCTTATAACTAAAATTATTTTTGCTATTCTTTTAATTTTTAAATTTAACGAAATTAATTTTATATCTATCAGCTTTTTAAATTTTGTTAAAGGTTAAATTATTTAATTTTCTTAGCTATTTAAGTTGTCTGATATTTTCAAAATTATAGAATTTATGCAATCGAATATTTCTACCTGCTTTTATTTTTGGGGGATATAAGTCTTTAAAATAAGTTTATGCTTTTAAATTTTTATCACAATCAAATCAAAGCACCATTACTATTGTTCTTCAATCTTTTATTTGTAATTTACTCGTGGTAGTGAATATCTACTATTTTAGTGATCCACTTTATCCCTTTATCTCCAAAGTAACTTAGAAACTTTATTGAGGGTTTTGTGTTTTTACTTTTAGCTTATAAACTTTAATATTTTTTGTGCTTGGATTTAAATGGAAATCTTCATCGTATTTTCTCTCCTTTGCTCTTAAAAGAAAATATTATTTTGTCTTTCTCATTACTTCAGAAATTATTAAAAGGATAGAAATATCATATAGCTATTTAAAATTACTATTACATTAGTTTGTTAGCTGTTGCTATGAGATATCTAAATTTCTTTGTTATCCTGATAAACTTTTTTAGTCTTGATAATCATTAGTTAATTAATCTTGCTACAAGCTCAAGTTTTTAGACTTAAAAGTTATATTAATTAAGAATGATTTTTCTTACCATGATAATTAAACTTAATTTTCGTATTATAATTATTTATATCTCCTTGTGAATTCAATTATGCTCAAGTTAGCTTATAATTATTGTAGAGTAGTTAAATTTCTTAAAGCATCTTTAATTATTAGTAAGCTTGATATTTATCTATTATTTACCAAAAGTGATTCCTTAGTTTTATCAAAATAAATTAGTTGCTCTGGAGATTATTTTTTTCTTTTGCTTTATTTTGGTACTTTCTTTTCTTGATTTGACAATTCTAATAAGTCAATGAAGCATTTATTATTTTCTCTTATAATATAACTTTTGCAGTTCTTTATTCTATCTTAAGCTTCTCTTAATAAGAATAAATAACCTGCTTGTTTAAGTAATTAGCTTTAAAAGTTAAGTTTGTCTTGGTGTAGAATAATAAAATCTCTAAATAATAGCAGATTTAGAAATGCACAAGCAGTATCTTCTAATCTTATATTTCATCGTTCTGCTTTTTTTATTCTTCGTTATCTTTAAGATTGCTTACTTAGAAGTAACAGAATAAGCAATTATTTAAAATAGAAAATGGAGATGGAAATAGATATAGACATAGAAGAGTCAAAGGGAGAAAATAATCAATAAAATATGTAATTATTTGCTGGTCCATCAACTAGAATTCAAGATTAGAAATTGAAAGAGGGAATATGCTCTTACTATAATGCATGATACTTAAACAAAAAAAGAAATTAATTTGGAAAGTAAAGCTTAAAAAATCGAAGAAATCGCAATTAAACCTGCAAAAACAAATCTAACTTAATAGAATAAATTGGATAATATTAAATTATTTTATCAGGGGAGTAAGAGGATCCTACGAGACTAACTATGATTAAGGAGCCTTTACGGAATTAAATATGAAATCAGGTAGAGTTTGTCATAGAACTGTTTTTGACTATTCTTGGACAGTTTATATGATTTCTGGAATATATTCATGCTAAGTGTGAATGTTAACAATAAACAATTCACTGAAATAAAGGATATTTAAACTCCAGTTTGCGCATTTGAAACTTTTATGGATAAAGAAATTGTACGTAATTGAATCAGACGAAGAATTGATAGATTTAATATAATTCTATGATTGCAATACTTAAGCATGAAGCTTACATAATTTAAAACTTCCAAAAAAGGCAGAAAATACAGCAAGGTTTATTTATAATAATAACTTAGGATTAATTTATTATAATGCTTATGGAAACATAGATACATTAATTTTTGACTATAAAACGATTTTCAGACATGGAAAAAAGTTTATTACTAACTGTTAAGTATTTACACAGCCCATTAGTCTATGAAATTCCTTTCTCAACTTGTAAAATATCAGGCATTGCTTTAGAACTTCAAATATAATGTTAATTATTCTCTTTATTAGCGCTAGTAACTTGAGTTAAAATACCATTATTTTTATACTAATTGCATAGTTTATCTCTCTCTCAGCTTTCAAAAAGAGAATAATATGTTTAAAGGGTAATAGAAGTACTTCTCTTATAATTGGAACTCTATATAATAACTACTTTTATAACTTAAAATATAAGAATTCTGTCTATTATATAATGGATTTCCCATAATTAGCTTTAGTTATTTAGTTTATTCTAATAAAGTAAATGATTCAACTTAATTTTATCTTAGTAGATATTTTCAACTATATAGCATCTTATTTTAACTTTGAGACAGTAGCTAGTTCATATAAGCTAGGCTATCATTAAATGAGAACTAAACTTTATCATTAAATTATAAGCTTTTATTAATAAAATAGTTTAACAACTTAATCCTTACTTTCTTAAGGGTTTTTCAAATAAAATAAGAGTTATAAGTATATAGGCTAATTATTATGCTTAATTAAAACCTAAACTAGAAATTAGATAAACAAGTAGATGTAATGAGATCCTCGAAAGTTAGCTAGGAAATAGAATATTGTACTAATATATATTAAAGAGAATGTATCCCTAATATATTATATTTATTAACTTAAGCCATTACATACTTTTATCTGCTTCTACTATTTTACCTAACTTTCATACTCTTAAAGCGTTAGAACAAACAATCTCTAAGATAATAAACTATTATCTCTTTCTCTTTTCTTCTATAAAGCTTAATATTATTAATGAAAGAATTACCATTAAGATGCTAGTTAAAAGCTAATAAATGAGATAATATTTTAATCTACTAGAGTATTTATTATGCTTTACCTTGAAAAATATTCATTTAAGTTAAGATTTTTAAGGATTTAATTAACTCTTTCTCAAATAAAATAGATTTAATTAGATCTTCATTGATAAAATGTTTGCTTGCATTTATTTAACTAAAAACTAAGAAATGACTGATAAAGGTAGAATTTTAAATAAGCTGCTTCAATAAATAGTTATATTGATAATAATTAAGCTTTATTAAACTATTCTACTTAAGCATTTATAATTCATCAATTTATTAAAATGTTGTTTAAATACATTCGACAGAGGTAAAATAGTAAGAGTATTTAAGTATAAAAAGTCATTGATAGCTTAACTAAAAAGTAGATTTTTGAATTGAAATGATTAAAAGCTAGATGTAATGGTTTTTAATTAATATGAAAAGAGTATTAAAGATAGAAGTAGCTATAATGATATTAGTTAGTTACTTAATAAATATTCTCTTATAATCTATTTAACTTTAGTATCCTGTTAATTTACTTGTAAGCCTTTAGTTTATTTAAATTTAAATGAATTTGATTTGATTCAAACCTAAAAAATAAATTGTTATATTTAAATTTAATTCTCAAATAGATATTTAAAGCTTATATTAACTAAGATTAATTATTAAGGAATGTATAAGCAGAAGACAAAGGGTGCATATCATGAAATATAAGATCATTATAATCAACCTTATTCTCTACATTTTATTATTGTTTTGCTATTAAAAATTTGACTAGAGTATATTTATTGAAATGAAGATTAGGAAATTATTTCAAAAATTAATATTTTTGAGAAAAGAAATACTAAAATTTGTAATATCTACATCAAAATTGGGTAGAATAAGAATTTTTATAGGCTTTATATCAGAAAATTAAGTTAAATGCTCTGAGCTTAAGACCTTTCTTACTTATTAGAACCTAGATAAAATAATACTGAAATTTAAGCTCGCGTTTTTAAGGTGAGAGATGATTGATATATCTGTTTTTAATTAATTAAAGTTGATTCCTTATATTTAACCTCTCTAATTATTTATACTAGGTTTTTATAAATTAAAGCATTGCTTATTAAAGTTCGATGCTTCTCCTTATTTATGCAATTCTTAATTAAGAATCTATATATTTATTTTCTACTATAAAAGATTTAGAAACCTCTAAAGATGAAAAATCTAATAATTTAACTCTTTGGTTTTTTAATAATGACAATTAAAACCAAAATGTTTGACTTTCAATCAGTTTTAGCTTAGGATTATAGAAATTTTGATTCTTATTCTTTAAATCCTTTCATAATAAAATCATTGATAGTGTATAATCCCATTAATTAGGCTTTTATATATCCTAACTAAACAGAAAGAAGCTAATTACATTTTTCCTGACACTCCTGACTTATAAATAAGAGAAATCTGAAATTATTAGATGTTTTATGATTGTTATGTTTATATATAATTAACACTTTTTAGACTTTAATTAATTGAGATATATCTTCATTGTGATGAAATAGCTTATATCTAAATTACTTTTTAAGCTTTATAGAATCTTAGGAAGCATAATTAGATATGCTGTTTGTTTCTTTTATAGAATTAGCAGTTAATTAGTAAATTTAAATATTTTCTCCTGACTGACTATTTAGTGATTTTCAGTTGTTTCAATATTACTAGCATAAACTAATAGAGCATAATTTGCAAAGTATTACAGAAGAATAGATAAAAGATTTAGGAAGACAAAAATATTATTTGGACTAGGAAAAATCGATATAAAAGTAAAGTTAATATCCTTCATAAAAAATTCTTTGGTTCATTTCTGTTCTAATTAATAAAATAATAAATTAAGAGTCACAAATAAACTCATTCAATAAGCTACTAGGATAATGCTAATACTTTTCTCAATAAGAATAATTACTTAATTATTAGGATATTATTAAATTGCCATAGTTGTTCGAAGGTGAACAACAAGGGACGGCTTCATTAGCGGTTGGGGAAACTAAGTACCCATAATCGACTTTATGTCTTCCTCTGCTTTGGCTTGGCTTCGAGATATCTGCTAGTTTGACCTTCGGCAATGGCTTTTATTTTGGAACAAAAGGAAATTATTTTTGTGATCTTCATCAGAGGTGGGGAATTTAAGTACCCATAATTGACACATGTCGTCCTCTGCTTTGATGATGCAATGAGACACAATCTTGCCATGTCCTTGGACCTCCAGCAAGTATTAAAGATTACGAGTATTCTAAAATTATATCAGTATTGAACATTTTTATCAGTACTGAATAATTATACCAGTATTGAACAAAGTCTACCAGTATCTGATAATTTTATCAGTAACAAACATTCTTGTCAGTATGAAACATTTACTAAAGAGCTACGCACAAACGAGAGTGCTACGCGCTCTAGAATCAAATTTATTTATTTATTTAGAAGGAAAAAACTAAAAGCGATATATGCAAAATCTTAATGGCTTATAGTTAACTAAAATGATAAAGATAAAATGAACTAAACAATTTAACTATTTAATATTAGGAGATATCTTTTGATGCTAATTAAAAATATTTATAAAGTTCGTTAGCTTTACTAATACCTAAAAGAAAAGAAAAAAGCAAGAGTGATGACTAGTAGTATTAATAATAGGAAATTATGGGCAATATATAGATTTTCTTTTGATGACTAATTATTTATCAAGATAATTCAAATGAAGCTGTATGCTTCAGATATTTAAGAGAAAAGATTGAGGTATTTCAACTTTAATTTGCTTGATTTACGATAAAATGAATAAAAATTAAAGAAGGTAAATCCAGAATAAAATTTGAATTTAAATATTTTGTTTTTCCTGATATAAAAACTATAATTTTATAATTTGCAATGGTTCAAGTCCCATAAAACCTATTCTTTAAACAATAAAACTTAAAGAAATAAATAAAAAATTCAGTTAACAAACCAACATTGTCATGATAGCAGCACTATACAAATATAAAAGTTAGTAAATTTGCAGTAGTTCTGATTTAAAGCTCATTAAGTCTTACTTATCTTTCGCTCCTTGAAGTTAGTGTAAGTGCACAATAAATTATGAATAAATTATTTATTTTATAAATAATTAATTAATAAAAATTATTATAGAGCGTGTAGCACCTCATTGATGCGCAGCTCTTTCAATGTTAATATTTAACGTCCAGAAAAATGTTCTTATGTTTCTTGTTAAAATTATAGAAGTCCAATGAGTCATGTCAGCTTCTCCAAATGGGGAATCTTCTTATTAAAAATTATTCATAAATCTTGAGTCAAATGCTTCTGTCTTCTTAAATAAGGTCCGAATAAGAATTAGTTATTAAGTCGGTAATTAGAAGGACCGTCAGTCAAACTTTCATACTACTAGAGAGAACCTTCGGGGTAAGTTAGGCATGTTTCAACGAAGCTTATACACCCTTCCCCGTGGTGGCATCTAGTGCGAGATTACTCTCAATGCAGTATACACTGCACCAGATTACCTACTAATTTTTCTGACGCTGCTGACATCCATTTTATATATAATAATTTTTTATAATAAAAAAGAAATTCTAGGATAAATTACAAAGGAATATACTTTTAAAAGTATTTAAAAATGTAGTTCAAATATAAATAGCTTATATGAAAGAATCAGCCTAAAATTTTGAAATCATTATAAAGGGATTATAGCATCTAATAACATGAAGGGATATACAGAACTAAGTTTAATGAAGCTTTCATACTAAAGATTTTAGCAATCTTAAAAAAATTATTGAAAAAGAAGGTAAAAAGACTCTAAACCATAAAATTCTAATTGAGTTGCTTTCAATCCAAGATTTTCATAAGTCATCTAGATAAATAGAAGATTTCTTTTATTAGCTTATGGCTCAAAAATAAGATCATCTTATTCAGCTCAATTAATCTTCTGAAACTTAGTAAGTCAAGCAAACAAATATGCAAACTTAAGATTCTATAGAGAGAGAGATGAATGGTCTCCTAATGAAGTTAAAGGAATTACCTATTTTAAATAGTAAAAATTAGCAGATATAGGATATATTCTTATCATCTAATTTCTCAACTATAGCTATTGACAAAATGAAAGAACTTAGCCAAAGCAATTAATTAATTTGTGTCTTTGGAAGCTAAAGCAGTAGATTTTTACAAAGCTTAGAGTTATACCTGAGTGGGTAGTATGAAAAATTTTAAGATAAAGGAATATCCAACTAAGTTTAAGTCTTC
Source organism: Loxodes magnus (assembly GCA_946699065.1). NCBI lineage: Eukaryota > Ciliophora > Karyorelictea > Loxodida > Loxodidae > Loxodes > Loxodes magnus. Next base: position 144,302 of record CAMPDV010000614.1, read on the forward strand.
TAACTAAAAAATTAATGCTTTTTAAATTTCCTTAGTACCAAAAATCTAAACAAACATAAAATGACTAGCATTATAAATAAATATGCATCTATTGAATCCAAAATTAAGTTTATCTTCTGTAGCAAACTCTAAGATAAAGATAAACTATAAGACTAATTATGAAACCTTCTAAAAATATTCGGTTTGGAAATGATAGAAAGCACATTGTTCATACTATAGAGTTTTGATCTAAAAAACAAAAAAAACCTTTCAGTAGCGAGGTCTTACATATAAGAATTAACTAAATAGGATCTTTAAGTTAGAGAGCCTAATATATTACTCTGGAACTAAATCTCTTCTTCAAGTGAAATAAAGCAGTTGAATATAATTGTGCAATTGCTTCTAGCTTCAATTAGACCATTTATCTAATAGTCTCTTATTAATAACGAATAACAAATATTAGAAACTGTCAAATAACAAACTTTAAGACTTCAAGGAGTTTAAAATTACAAGCCTAATTTAGATAAAAGCCTTAATAGCTTTTTATCAATGATTGATAAAGCAGAAAAAAGTTACCTACAAAATATTAAATTCGAATAATTAGGACTGCAAGATATTATATTAGCTCGAGCCATAATTGTAGGAAAATCAAGAATAGATTTCTATATCATTGCTAAGAGAAATTTATGAACAAATCAATAAGTGTTTGTTAAAATAGAACTATACAAAGACCTAGTTAATTTCTTTTACTAAGTAAAATCGAAAAGCTAGACAAGGTAAAAGCTGAATAAAAGTAGATTAGATCATTATTTTATACAAAACAAGTCATTTTCTGTTTAGTCAAATGATAAAGAAACTATTTTATTTTAAGTAGCTTAAGTTCCAGATTTCTTCATAAATGGTTAGCTGATATCTTTAAATCAACTAATTTAAAAGAGAAAGATTGAATAGAATCCTTTCACTTACTAGTAGTTAGAAAGATTTATTTACCATATTTTGAGAGTCTAAGTTGAACTATCTGCGTTAAACTAAACCATTTTACTGAATAGCGATACTATTTTAGTTAGTGAAGATTTAGAAAGAGTATTATTCTTAACAGAACCAATTTAAATAGATTTAGTAAAGGACACATGCTTACTAGTACTTGAGAGAAATCATTTAGCTTATTAATACATACCTAAAGAAATTATAGACAAAATGACTAAAAGCTAGGCAATAGATGATTTCAATTGAATTTTTGTTAAGTAACTTACAACAATAATAAGAAATCTAATATATCTAGAAGAAATTCCCAATTGATGGGAACAAAAAGAAAATCAAGTATTAAGTGAATTTGAAAGAATAATAGAGTAAAAAAGAACTCAATCTGATGAGAATTATAACTATGAACATTTATGAAACATTTTTAAGTTTCAAAAATAGTAAATTAATAAGAACCAATTTCTAAAGCTAATAATTTAAAACTTTTGTGAAGAAGCTAAATTTTTATAAGTTAGTGAGACTTATGAACTACTAGTTAAGTTTAATACTTAGAATCAAAATGAAGAAGCTAAAGAGGAAAGTGAAAATGATTAATAAGTGTATATAAAAACTAAGTAAAAGGAAAGAAAATAAAAGATTTCGTAATATATTATTGTAAATAATGCGATCAGAATGGATTAAGACGCTTTGAAACATTATAATAAGTATTAAGAAATAAACTAAATGTAATAGAAATAAAATGTTGATACTTTATAATTTATTTAAGAAAATATATAATTTTAAAACTAGAAATAGCTTGAGAACTTTATTTAAGTCACCTAAAAGATTTAAAAAGAAACAGAAATAAAATATGAGTCAAAATAAATAGAAACTTGGTAATAACACACAGAGTAATGGATGTAGCAAATGAAATAGTCTAACTTTCTTTATGATTAAAAACAAAATAAAAGTAATAAAAAGTTGATTAAAGGTATGATAGTTTCCATTTTCTAAAATACCTAATTCTAATAGTATTTAAGTTAAGAATATTAATCAATAAAGAAAGCTATGAAATATACTATAGATGAGATAGATGAAAGTCTTGAATCCTTTTAATAAAGTTAAATGCATATGCTTTATAAATACTTCAAACAGTAAATAAGAGATTTCTAATTAAATGGCTTTTAGATAGTAGCTTTATCTTAATATGTTAATAGGAAAGCTATATAAGAGTACTGCTAGAAAAATCCTCTAACAATTCCTATGGCTATTTTAATTGTTTTCCAACTTTTAAGAGATGATCACTTTGATCTTCATCAAATTTATTAAGAAATAATAAACTATGGAGGGTTTACAGTGCTTTTTAACTGGTATGTATATGGAATTATAGAATAAAGTTAAAAGGAGAATAAAAAAGATTTCATTGACTTTAGAATATCTAAAATTAACAAAAGGTACTCTAAACTCATTAAGCTAAGTACTTTATTTATAAAGAAACAAAACTGAAAACAGAAAGCTTAAAACATAAAATGGATTTAAATTATTAAAAGCTTAATAATAGACGAAGGAGATTAAAATACCTTTAAAACTAATATAAAAATGAACAACACACAAAATGACACTATATTTAAGATCATAAGCAGGAAGTAGATACAATTAATCGTATAAGCAGTTCAAAGAGGTAATAAAATAGCTTTCGTGAATAATTAAAAATAATAGGGATAAGTTTAATGGTTTGAACTAAATTCATTTGATCGCAAGTTGATTGTACAAAAACAAGATGAATACCTTTCAAGAGGTTTAATTAAAAATCTAATGGCAATTATAAATAACGGACTAATTCCTTCAAGTGTATTAAAATAATTTTAAATGTTCTTTCCAGTAGATTATGAAGATTCTTATAAAAGTATATAAGAAAATGAAAACGAAAGTAACATAAATGAAATTATCTAATAATTAAGCCCTGGGGAATAGAGTTCAGATACCAAGATATGAAGTAATATAAGAGAAGAATAAGAATATCCTTATTGGAAAAACAACTACTAAAACAAAGTACTTTGCATTGATCTTAAGTTTATTCATGAGTTGAGATATCTTTTGATGAACTTGACTAAATAATATGAAAGAAGGATGTCAGCTATTTAGACTCTTTCTTATAATTCAGTTTTTAACCTTACTTAGGTAAAACTTATTTAGGAAAATGAATTTGTAAATTTTTATATAGAAATCAAGTAAAGAATCAGACAGTAATGTTGAAAGCAATTGTAGTTATAGCGAAGAATACTAAAGTCCTTCAAAAGTGTAAGTTAATGAATAGTTTTTAACTTCTCAGGTAATAAAAGATAAAATATTTTTCTTTACTGTTATAGCAGACAAGTAATAACAGATGTAAAATGTATCTAGGGCATAAATTGGATAAATTACATAAGATGGGAATCCTGATTTCGAAACAAAAGCTGAAATTCATGATCTGTAACAAGCAATTAACTTCTAGTAATAAACATAAGGATTTAGAATTGAAAAAGGAAAACCTTAAGAATAAGAAGTTAGTAAGTAAAATTTAGAAAATGACTCGATTTAATAAATGGAAGGAAATGAAATAGAAAACGCCTAAGTATAATAATAATAAATTATAAATCAAACTAGAGATTAATATCCAGCATAATCATAAGTGAATAAAGAAATAGCTAGATAAATTTAATAACAACTAAGTAAAATAAATGAGAAATATAGAAAATATATTAACGTCGAGAACCGCAATCATAATTTTGTTGATTACAAAACCCTGTTTTATTAAAATGTTTAGTAACGCAAATAAAACACTTTATTATTAATTTTAATTAAAACACTAAAAATAAATACTTGTTTTATTTAGTATCAGATAGCTATTAGTTCATTTAATCAATTAGATTGCTTCTTTTAATTGAGTAAACTTCATTTCTTCTACCCTTTTTAATTTTTACTTTTACTCATTTATTTAATTTCTCTTGGGATAAAAAATCATTTAGTTTCTTATACTTCTAACTTTTAGATTAGTTTTAAGCTTTTTATTGATTGTGGATATAATAAAAGAGAGAAAATGCTTAATTATTAGATTTTCCTAGTGCTAATATAGTTAAAGACTAGTTTAAGCTAATAGGATCTAATAGGATATCCTTGTGGAACTTTATTAAAAGATTCTAGGAAATGAAGAAATGTCTCAAAGGTGGTTAAATAAATCCTCTTTAGTTTTAAAACTCTAAACAGAAAGAATCTAAATGTTAGGTGAAAAAACTTAACTAAAGTACATTTAGATTGATTTTGCCCAGTAATTTAAGAGAATCAGAGAAATGCTAGAGGATTTGGAACTGAATTTATAGAAAGAGAGAGAATTTACTTATATGGAAAACTTAGATTATGAATAAAGAGCTTATAAATTTAAAAATTTAAAGAGAATGATAAGCTTAAAAAGTTTTAATGTATAAATACATTAAAGCACTATTAAATAATTTGAAGTAGAGATATAAAATTAAAACTAGAGATATAATTTCAATCACTTCAAATTTTCTAATTTTGTTAGTTAGAGCAAAATAAGAAATAGTTAGAACGCAAATATTAAAATAATAAACAGAAAATGAAATCTTAGCTTGAAAATAATCTAAATGAATGTTGAGGAAATTTCTAGAAGAAGTATAAGATATCTTATGAAAATTGAATAACACTAAGCAACATTCTTAAGAAAAATTTAACTCTTAAATCTTTAAAAATAAATATCATTCTAAATAAACATCAAACTCTAATATTGAAAAACTCCCTATCTAAACAAGTTTCTGGAGATTTTCCATAAGATCACATCAAATAAGAATATTTTTACTTTATTCCTTTATATCTATCATCTAATTATTTCATATAAATATGATATAATTAAACAATTTCATGCATCAAGTTAATATATACCATTAATAATTAAACAGTCATATAATGAAATATTATACATTTTTATTTATAAACCCTTTAAGTATCATTACATTAAAAAATTTAAGAATAAATTCTCCTTTTAGAAATTAAATAATCTCATAAGGTTTTATTAGATAAGCATTGCATTTAATAACTTTCTATCTAATACTAGATTATTTTATTATAGAATAAACTTAATTTTTTAGATGGTTTAAATAAAAACATAATTAAGTATACTGAGAATTTTAGTAATTTTATATTAATTCTCAATTTAATTGAATTTCATTTTATATTATTATATAATGAAAACTACTTTTATGTATTAAGTATATTTTCTAAATTGAACTGGTTTTTCTCTTTATTTTATCATAATTTTTAAGTTGCTTAAATAACACTTACGTATATTATGGCTATCTTCTATTATTTTGATTTTATTTAGATTTTTTCTTTTTATAATTTTTTATTTAGTAAAATTTTTTCTTTTGAAAGTTCGAGATTGACTATATTATCCAAGCTTTTATAGTTTGTTTACTATAGAGGATTTAAATATTGTGTCAATTGTGACAGCTGATTAAATTCTCCTAAATAAAAAATTTTACAAACCTCATTCATACCTTTAGATCCTTTTAGTTCCTACCATTTTAACGATATGTGAAGGTTGGAGAACACTGATAACCGGAATTAAGTGCCCAGCGTTCCATGTATTGAAATAGTGTCCTAATCATTTTCTCATAACGATGGAGAGAATTCTCAAACAAGACATATCAAACAAAGGGCTCATCTTTATTTATTTTTGGTGGCATTATTTCAAGAGTACTAGTAATTAGACTATATCACGCAGGATAACCTACTTGGATGACTAGATTACATTGCCCATAACAAAATTTATTAATATTTAAAATTTATTATTTAAAATAATAATAGCAACACAACTTTAGGAACTGAGATCTTTTAAATATTTCTGTATAAAAATTTGGAAACACTTAAACAAAAAAAAAGGTTAGAGTTTGAAAATATTATAAAACTTGCTATGATAATAGCAAAATCATCAAACTCCTTTCTTTCTTATACAATTGTCTATACAAATTTTATTTATTTTAATTAAAAGCTTAATTTATTTATTAATCTTAACTATTTTTTCTATTCCGCAGAATTATAATATAATAAATAAATTTGATTTTAGAGCTCATAACACTCTCAATGGTGTTTAGCTCTTTAAATTAATTTTATTTAATGTTAACGAAATTTCTTCTTGAAAGTTTCTTCCAGTGCTTCACTCCTTTGGAAATTCTGTCTTCTAATAGGGCATGGTCAGAGTGTTGCCCCAAGAGATCTAATCGTCTAGCTTCTTTCAGCAATCGTCACTCAATGCCTCCAGTTCTTTCATCTTGTCTCCTGCCAAGATTCTTGCTCAGCTTGTCGCTCCTGAAGTACTTGTTGTTACTTGTGTTAAGTTAATTTTTTGTTGGAGGATTGGTCTCCCTATTTAAAATATAATATATAATAGTTTTATAAAGATATTTGAGAAATTTAGCCTTTATTAGTAAAGACTTAATGACGAAGATGAAATATATAAAGTTATAAGCATGTTTTACTTTAATTACGAAAAATTTATTAAAAAGCTCTGACAAATGCTATGAAATGGATTAGTGGATATTAGCCAATATTTTATAATAAAACTAAACGAATATATTAGCTAAATAAAAAATAATAGTTATAATGTAAAATTAGCATATCCTAATGATATCAATAGCTTGCTTTTTTGGTTGTAGTAATATAATAAAGTTAGAAGCTATTAATAATAAAATCTAATTTTATAGTAGTAAGGAAATAAGTAGGCTATAATTGAGTGTATATTATTGAATTAGTTTAATACACATAATAAAAGAATATTAAAGGTTATTGATTGATATTAGTTGTTTTTATAAATTATGATATAAGTTTTTATATTTGGTTATAATATACAACTAAGTTTCAAAGAAAGGAATAGATAAATTTAATTTAAATAGAAGTATAAGAGAATATTAATGGGTTAGTCAGTTTGTACTTGAACATCGGATTAAATTTATCCTTAGTTTTAACAAAATAATTAGGCTTATAGCAATGCTGAGGGATATAATTAGCAAGCTAACAAGAACTGAAGCTATTTTTAATTTTAGAAAATTTAAAGTTATTATCTTTAATCTAAAACCTTTAAGCATCAAGTTAAAATAACTTAACTATATCAAACTGAAAGGCACTCTCTCTATAAGTAAGCATATTGGAAAAACTTTGAATTTGAAATTATATAAACAAAAGAAATAACTATGAAGAAAATTTAAAATAAGAGATTATAGTATTAAGCAATAATCTACAAAATGTATAATATATTTACTATAAAATTATTTAAATTATATTAATTTAATTCTAAGTTTCTTATATTTTAAAAACTTATCCAGCTATAATTTCTTTAATCTAGAGAAATTATTTATTCTATTTTCTTTAACTTTTATCATTTTATTTATAGCTAAACTTTACTAGCCTTTTATATACTCCCATTATAATTTCCACTATTCAAAGAAAATAATAGAAAAGAAATAATTAAAGAAAGGTTATTTATTATATTAAAGCTTTTAATATTTTATTTATCTTATAATTTTAAGATAGAATGATCAATATTATATTAAAAGCTTTAAAAGTGCCAGATTAAAGAAGCTATATAGGTGAGTTTTTATTATTGTGGAAGTAATAAAATAAGGCTTCTAAAATTATTAAACGTAAAAATAGAAATCGTTTAGCTATAGAATCTTAAATTAAAGAGAAATTATTAAAAGGTTTTATTTTATAGTTAAATTTAAGAAAATATATGAATCGAGATTACCTATTCAAATATTTTATCAATCTTTATCAATCTTTATCAATCTTTGCTTTTAAATCAATTAATTACTTTTACCTCAAAGATTTTGGTTTTAATAAACCAGAAATAAAGTGAACACTCTTGAATTTAACTACGTTGTCTCATTTGTTTAAATGGTTTCTTATATTGAACTCTTAAAAAGAATTAAGAATTTAAAGTTATTATCTAAGATATTTATTTATTAGTTTTATTATTATTTAATATTTATATTAATTAAAATGCTTTAGTACCTTTATTTTATTTAATGAATTTAATTGAAAGCTATTAGCTCTATAATCCCCTCATAATTACTTACTTAATAAACTATATCTTAATTACATCTTCTCTATAGATGCTATACCCTACTATTCCTTACTCTTTAATCATTCTTCAATCTAAATTTTTCAAAATATTTTTTTAAGAATCTTATTATTATAATTTTTATAAGATAGTCATTACCTGGCTAGTATTCGATGAAAAATTCGAAGATATTACTAAAGATAGTGAAGATGAACTGGAAAATTTATAAGATAATACAGAAGATGGAAGGAAGAAGAACCTATTATGAAGCTGAAGGTTTGTTAGGAATAAAATATAGAAGATAAAAATGATACTAATGGCCTTTCCAAACGAATATAAAAAGGGAGAAAGAAACTTTAGTTTTATCATATAAAGAAGATTTTTGAAGAGTAGAGTGATATTAAATGAGAAAAAACAGAAATAAACAGTGAAAGCGAAATAGGCCTTGATTTTATGCTTGATAAAAATAGAACCTTACTCGAATAATACAAATTTGAATAACGGAAGTATGAAAATATTGAGTATGCTAAACATAATCAAAAAGAAGATAGAGAGAAATAGCATTTTAGATATAAGTGATACCGTAATATTCAAATGCTTTAAGCAAGAATAGTGAGATTCTTAAGACACAAGAAATTCTCAAATCACTGAGATTTTAAGAAGAAAAGATTTATTTAGATTTATTTTAATTTTATAAAGATTTTAAGCACTAAAAGCTTCAGCATTTTTTATTTGTTTTTTCAATTTAATAAAGCAATAAATATTTTGCTAGAAATTAATTATTTCTCAGTTTAACTAATTTTTAAGAAATTAAAGCAAAATATGCTGAATTTTTAACTTTTTATTTAAATTAAGTTTATCAAATGGCTTTAAGTAATTTATTAATAGCTTATAAATATTCTTGATAAAGGAAAGCATTAATTTTGCAGCAAAAGTAAAACTTAAAGCCTTTTCTAATAGATATAGCAATAAAAAGAAGCATAACTTTTTTATTATGCTCCACTATAAGTATTCTACCTTGACTAAGTTTAGATATTATTTTCTATGTCAAAAATTATTTTTATATCTATTTTTAATTTTTAAATTAGCATCACACTGGCTTCTACACTTTTAAAAATGTTGCGGAGAAACTTAAAGTATAGTAAGTATAAAGGAATTTTGGAATCATATAAAACATAGAAGATTATTTTTAATTTTCCTTTAATTTTTAAGTTTTAGAGTCACAGATATATATTCTTAAGAAGACTAAATCAATTTATACCTTCAAGTATATTTAATCAATATTATATAAATTTTAAATGAATCTTACACTCAAGCTGATAATAACTACTTGCTAAAAATTAGAACAATAAACCTTAAGAATTAGCTAAGCATAAACTTAAAAAATGATTTGTAAGTTTATTAAAATATGAAAAAATTTTAGTTTTAGTAAGTCTAAAAGAAAGAAAAATTATGATTAGGAATTTTTTAATTTATTAGCTAGTTCACTAAATATATTTGAGATAGATATATCTATTTTTACAAACTCAGTCTAAGTTTTTTTGTTTTTCCCCCCAAAATTTCTTAAATTTATGAAAAATTTTAATGAGATAATTGATTGAACAATTTCATTTAGCATTTAAAAAAAATTAAACAAAAAAGATAAATAAACTTTAATAATATAAATGGATAGTAGAAAGACAGATTAGATAAGGTAGAATTAATAATCAATTCCTTTTTATAATAAAACCTTATAGCTTTATCGGATAATGACTTTAATTTTGCTATGCAAGATTCTTATCTATTATTTTAAGATGTAAATTTCATGTTCTCAAAAGCTTTTAAACATTAGTTCAAATATTCAATGACTCTTAATAATTTATAAATACTAAATTGGGATTGAAGCAAGTTTATTTGTATTAATAACAAAGAACTTAAATATAATGAAAATTACAAGTAAGCGATATCGTTTAAAAGGCATAAAGTCACTCCTTTAAATATAACTTTCTCTTATATTAAAATAAAATTTTGCATCTTGTGAAACTTACTTTAAGAGACTTTTATCTTACTATTGATATTTTAAGATTAATATTAATGAAATTATGATATTTAGTCAGAGGAAATTCCCTTTTATATAAATTTGGCATACTGCTAAGTTTTGGAAGTGGAATTACCGAATAATTTGTTTTATCAATTTATTTCTGGTTAATAAAAATTAAGCTTACCAATTTCACAATTACTTAGTTTAAAATAATAATTTACTATAAACCAATACTGAAAATAACTAAGTTAATTTATAAATATCTTAATTAGCAAAAGCTATTGTCTAATTTAATATTTTAAATTAATTACTAGGAAGGATATTAAATTAGATTCATATAAACAATTTGAACCTAAAAACTACTTAATCAATTTTCAAGCTAGATAATTAGCAAGTTGAATGTTATATCTTTACTCAATCAGCAAATTTTTTAGAAAATTAAGTTTTTACTTTTTTAAAATTTTTTGCTATATTTTTATTTATTACTCATCTTATGTTTTTATTACTTTAATTCATTTATTTCTCTCTAAATTTAAGTCAAAACTTTTAAATCTTTCTTTACAATGAGTTTTTTAGTTGATTTTACGAAATTAACCTTGGTTTTTTATATAATGATAATTTACCAAAAAGGTATTTCAATCTTATTCCGATAATTCCTTCTACTTCTAAAAAAAATTTATTTTAGCTTTTTATTTTCTGCTCAATCCTTGATTTTTTTCTAAAGACTATAAAAATTAGATTTGACTTAAATAAAGTTATATAATAAATATTATTTAAAGAGATATTATAATTTTAAACTTTATTTAGCTTCCACCCTTTTATCTTTAATCTAAGTTACACTTCGAAGAATCTTTAGCTTTGATTCTAATGATAAAGTATATTTCAATCCTCAAAATCGAAAGCAAATAAATTTTTATCTTTTGGTTTAATATTCTATTTAAATAAATAAATTTATCTTTATGTTTGTCTTAATTAGTTTTGTTATTTCTTAATTTTATAAGTAACTAATATCTTGCTTCTTTTTTAACTTTTTAAGATTATACTAGTTATCTATTATATACCATTCGATTTCCTTAGTCAATTTGTGTATCTAATCATATCACAGTCCTCCTTTAATATTTTGCTTCCGGTTAGACTTAAAATTATTCTTCGCATCTTCATAGAGTTTTGAATTAATTGAATGCTTATTTAGATCCTTTTATAAGCCTTAATCTGAGAAAGAAAATAAATGAATGATGCTTGATATTTTGAAGAACTTATAAAATAGAAAATAAAAAAGTTGGATAAAGAAAATAAAGGAAATGATCCATTAAATTTACCCTAGTAACTAGATAAATTTAAATATGCCCATAAGTCAAATAATATTAAAGCTTTGATATCTAAACATTTATATTTTTATTTTATTTTCAAGATACTTTGTTGTCATTTATCTGGCTAAAATAAGATAAAATTAGAAAGGAAAAAAATTTATCTTTCGTATGGAAAGAATGTCTTTTAGATGATTTAGCATAATATGATTTATTTATTCTAATATTAGCTTACAACTTTAGTAGCTTATTAATTTTAAGATGGGGTTTATTAAAAAGAGCTTACTAATATTAACAGGATGATCGCTTTTGATATATTTGCTTTTTATATTCGAAGGGAAAGAAGTCTTGCTATTAAAGAGTAAGGAAATTAAAAATTTAGATACTAAAGAATACTAAAAGGATTTAAAAGGCTCAAAAGAGAATTTGAATGTGAGAGAAATTAGGCTTCTCTAGACTCCTGAGTAAATCCGAGATTATAAACTTGAAAAAATAAAGAAAAATGAATCAACATTTGAAAATTAATCTATCAAGTTACAAGGAAATTAGTAGTTTGTCATTCATGGCCCGCTCAATTCTTTTGATTTTCCTGAATTATTTATTTCGATTTGGATAAACTTTGATTTGGAAAAACTTAACGAAGAAATCAAAATATAAAGATAAGCTTTTATTAGAGAAAGTAACATTTCTTACAGCTAAGAAATCAGATTTGCAATACTTGGTAATAAAGTATAAGGCTGTAGTGAAAAAAGTGATAATTGAGGCTACTTTTTATACCTAACTTATAATCGAAATTTAAGTTAAGAATGGAGTATACTTTTAGAAACTGGATCGGATAGAGGCTGCTTTTTTATAAGAAGTAAAGTACAAATAAAAAATGAAAAGTGATATAACATATAACTTCTTTTAACTGCTTTAGGAACTAGCTTCTTTACTCAGCCTGAAAACGTTAATAAACCTAAAGCCTATTTAGGAATAGACGATCAGATAATTTCAATTTATGACTAAAATTTTTATAGACTTATCTAAACAGGAAGACGCTTTAGAATTGGCGCTCAAGTTATTGAGAAAAAGCCAATTTCTTAGAAAAGTAAAGAAATAATTGGCAACGTAAATAGCTTCGAATTTAAGAATTTCTATATAAAGAACTAATATATTCCTTTAAATATGAAACATGTTTAAAGCACTAAAAGTAGTATTATTAAATTTATAGAATCAATTTCCATACAAAATGAATTCATAGGCTTTTACTAAAGACATGAGAAAAGAAACTAGTTTTCTTAGCTTGAAAATGTTTATTAAATCAATAGGCATCATTATGGCCAAATTCAAAATTTAAATTACTACCCTACAGTTAACTACTGATAGAAATGATGTCTAGATTTATAAATCGATGAGTAGTATAATTAGATTAAGGAGCAAGTTAAGAGTTAATACTAAGACTTTATTGATAAAATGAAAATTGACATTGAAGAATTATATCTAATTGCTCTACCCACGTTTAAAAGAGCTAGCTTACTATAAAAAGTACTATATTCGCTTGAAAGAGTAGAAGATATTAATAAAACTATAATAATAATTTCTTAAGATTCTAATTTCTAGAATATCACTGAAGTAGTTAGACATTTCTAAGAAAGGAAAATAATGAACATCATACATGTTTTTCATCCAAAGCAAAAAATTGCTAAAGTTGCAAAATAAACTTTAATAGGTGAACTCAATGGAGCTTAAAATTCAATTTTTTTATTAAATTTAACTTTAGGTTATCTGTAAGCGAAATCAGTTACTTGATTAGAAGATGATATTTAGTTGGCTGTTGATTCTTTCAAATATATTAAATGAGTAAATAAAGCATTTTTGCATAATCCTAAATTTGGAAAAAGAATAGGCTATGTATAAATGACAAGCTACGCTAGAAATTTAAGTGAAATATAGAATTTATTTTAGTTTTAGCTTGATAACAGTTAATGATTTTGAAGTTTTATTATCCCAAATTATATGTGATCAGATCTTAAAAGTATCTTTATTTAATGCGACTGATAACTTAGAATGTAGTAATACTTTGCTAGAAGTTTGAGAAAGTCTATTTTGAATCCACTAATACCTCGAGGAAAACATTTAAGTTGATTTGGAGATGGAAATATTCACTAGAGTCCTGATATGTAAAAGCTACAAGAATTTAGTAAAAGTTTAATTCTAATAAACTTTACAGTCATTTACGAATAAAAGGAACCTGAAATCGTCTTTTTAAAAGGCTAGGAATTATATTCTTAATCATGGGATTACTATATGAAAGTTTTCAACAGCACAATTTGACTTAAGCCAATAACGTAATTTCAATTTACTTACAAGTTATATTAATAACTTTTATATTTTCACTATTAATAAGCCTTTAATATAAAGCTAAGACTTTTCTTTAAAATTAATAATTAATCTTTAAATATAGAGTCATAGCAGTTAATTTTATCTCTCTATTTCTCCCCAACAACACTAAGATATAATTTAATAAATACTTATTTAAAGAACAGGAAGAGTATTCTTAAAGCAAAATAGTTCCTCTATATTTATAGTCAATCTCAGATATTTCAATTTAAATGTTTTGTATAATATATTGCTACTTATTCAGTTCTCAATCTGACTAATATGTTAAAGGTTTTAGTAATCTCAAAAAGAATAAATATTTTCGACATATATTTAATCTAACCCATTTAATTTGTGGATTTAGACTTATATAAAATATTTGATTGCAGAGATAAAAACTTTTCCTTTTCCTTTAATGCATAATTTCATATTAAAATATGAGAATAAATGTAAAAAGGAAATATCCTAGATTATTGGCTTTACTAATATAATGGTTGCTTTATTTATTTTTATTTAATCTTAAATGTTTTTGATTCTATTTACTTAGAAACTCTTAAAGCTTTAAGCATTCCTTTTTTATTATATATTTAGCTATATCATTTTATTTTTTAAGAGTATGATACATGCTTATTTAAATCTCTTAATACATATTTACTTTTTAAAATAATGAAAGGCCAATATTCTAATATTATCATTTTAAGAAAAATGTAGAATATATCAAAATGATGGAAATAGTAAAGGATAAAAGCTTAAAGTATTAATAAGAAAAATGTTGTCTAGATTCAATCTTTCGCTACATAAAAAAAGCACTTTAAACCTTTTAAGAATATGCTTAACACTTTACAACTGATAAAACTTATTAGATTCTAAAATGTAAACAACTATAAAAAGCAAGATCATATTCTCACTTTAAAGAGAAAAAGAGTTTAGTTTACTACTATTAGCCTAATCAAAAGCATCTATTTAATTTCTTAAAATCAAGCAAAGCTCAAATTGTCTATATTTTTATTTAATTTACATTTTTCAGTCTAACTAGAATATTTAAAGCTATATTAGAGTATTAGTTATAAAAATAAGGCTCTTAGGCATGAATTTATAGTGATAATTATTAAATTTAATACTTTAGCTAGATTTATTTAAATCTTAACTTAATGCTTATTAAAAGTAATAATTAAAGCAAAAAGAATCTTATAATTGAATATTTTAAATTTAAAGTTAGATAAGTTAAGAAATATACTTTTATTAATTTCTAGATCTTCCAAGTGTTAGTTTTTATATCTTAAGAGCTGTATCTAATATAATAATTTAAACTAAGTATGCTTGATATTAATATCTTATTTAATAAATTAATAGTTCTTTTTATTTATTACCTATTTTTATTTAAAGTGGTTCTATCAATTATTAAGAAACAATTCAAACTTAATTATAAGAATCTTTAATTATAGCAATAGTAGGAATTAAATTGGATTAAAGAATGATAAAATAAATACAGAAAGTGATAGAAATAAATAGCTAGGTAAAAGCAGAATAGTTTAATTTATATCTTACTAGTAAATAAGTATAAGCATTTATTCTAAAAGGATAATTGTTTTATGACTATTACCACTTACAACCTTATTTACAAATCTTCTATGGATAATATTATCGAAGTTTACTAAAATGATTTAATTATAAAATCAAGAAAATTTAAAGCGATTATATTAGAGGCAAAAGTCTTTAATTTCTTTAACATTCAAATTTTATGATTTATCAAAAAGTAAAGTTTTAGAAGCATTAAGTATAAATCATATATAAAAGTTAATAAATAGAAGTATGAGGTTATTTCTTAATAATTACCTTTAAAATTAGATTCTTTTTGTACAATTTGCTTTTATAAAATTTGGATAAAGATAATAATAATTTTATATTCTAAAGACAAAAGAAATTTATTTATTCCCTTACATTATTTAAATATAAGCACATATTGATAGCTTAGTAATAAATTTAAGAGATTAAATTTTATAAACTAAATTAGGATAAATTCTAAAGTTTTATTAAGTCTAGATATAGTTTTAATTCTTTTTTCAACATTTATTAAAATTTATATCTTTGCTATGATAGATTTTAAAGTAATAAGGTAAGAGTTATTAATACTCATTATACTAAAATTGCTATTTTACCTTAGATATTTTATACATCATTTCTGCTTTCTTAATATAAAATTAATTTAGACTTTGAATAAATAATTTAGGAGAATAGCAAATTAATACCCACTTAATGATTTGTTTAAGTTCTATCATATAGAGTGACTTAATGATAATATAAAAATATCCATAGTTCTAGCACTTAACTATAAGAGTAACTAATTATATAAATGATAACTATAAAAGATCTAATTTAGTCTAAATAGATAATCAATAAAACTAAGATTATAAAGAAACATTTATTATTCATTTCTTCATTTGCTTCTATTTATTAAATCTTAAGACCAAGATTTTAAATATTTTCAGTTTAAGCAGAAATGCTAATATCATAGATATATAAATAAGTTATTGATAAAAAATAAAGATATAGTTTAAAAATATTGGAAATAAGCTTAATTTAGAAATATAATTTAAACAAAGATAAATATTCCGAAATCAATAAGAAAAATCCTTAAGCTGCCAAAAGTTTAGAAAAACTAGCTTTTATTGATAGTAAATATAAACAATTAAATGAATAGGACTTGACCAGTTTCATAGAAAGCTTCTATTTTCAAAGTAAGATGATATTTAAGCTAAAAACATTATCCAATAAATAATATCAATCACTTATAATGGTTTAGTCCCCTTAATATTGAAGAAAAATTTTAATTTATATTATATAGAAGACTTTAAGAATTCATCCGAAGATTAGCCTAACTAAAATTAGAAGTATTATGACTATCAAGTGAACAATCACTAAAATGATGTTTTATAGATAGATATAAGATTCATATTAGAACTGTAAAAGTTAGTCTCAAATCTAAAAGGGATATCCGAGAAAAAGATATAAGCTGTACAAATATTATCTTATAATTCAGTTTTCTAACTTTCAATTCTAAAATTTTGTGAGTAAATGGATATGTAAGTTATAATGTAGAAATCTAAATTTGAAATATTCAGTCTTAATGAAGAGGAAAATCTCTCTAATTCCTCATCAAGGCTTAAAGTTAACAAAAGAATTAGGAAAAGCAAAAAAGAGAAGTAAGAAGAGGGTGAAGTAAATTTATTAATTATAAAGTTTATGAAATCTCATAAGGAAAAAGTTGGAAATTTCTACAAGAAATATTCGAAAAGTTCCTGAAAAACTGTTTATAAGTTAATTAAATATTTATATGAAGAAAATTTATTATAAATACAATAATAAATTATAATTAATAGCTATTAGTTACTAAGCTTTTCATTATTAGCTTAAGTATCTATTTCTTATTTTAGTTTATTTAGCTTTAATACAGCTACTGATATATTTTAAAAAGGTCTAAGTAGATTTTTAGTAAAAATAAATATTTTAATGAAATTTAAATGTTTAATGTTTAAGCTAAAGGAAGCAAACGCAAAGATAAATAACTATTAAGTTTGAATAAATCTAGAGATGAGAAAATCTTATATATTTAAATAACTTCGCATTGTTAATTACTTCCCCAAAGTATTAATAGTAGATTATTTACAAACGGAAATCAATTTTAATTTCAACTTCACTAGTTATAATTAATTAACTGTATATAACTCTAATATTAAAAACTCACTGATCTAAGCTAGTTTATGGAGATGTTTAATAAAAGATAAGATTATTTTTCTTATATTCCTTTATGTCTATCATCTTATTATTTCATAAAAGCACAACAATAATATCAAGTTTTCTTAAATTTAGTTAATACATACCATTAATAACTAAATATTTAAGAAACAAAATTAAATATTATATCAATAAATCCTTTAAATATCATTCCATTTAAAATTTTAAGAATAAATTCTCTCCTTTGAAATTAAATAACCTCATAAGGTTTCATAAACATTGTATTTAATGACTTTTTATCTAAACAAAGTTAGTTATATTATATAATAATTTTAAATGATTTTTGAAAGGCTTAAATGAAAAAATATTTAGATTTAATTAAAATTTTAAAATTTTTTTATTAATTCTCAATTTAATTTAATTTCTTTTATACGATTATGAGTTTGAAAGTTAATATTATGTATTAAGGTTCTTTTCTAAATTAAACTGGATTTTCTCTTTATTTAATTATAATTTTTATACTGTTTTAATAAAATTTTCGTATGATATGGCTATCTTCTATTATTTGATTTGCTCAGTGATTTAGTTTTCTTGCTTTTTTAATTTTTTATTAGTAAAACTTTTCCTTTTGAAAGGTCTAGATTGATTGGAATATCCAAGTTTTATAGTTTTTGCTTTTAATAATGAGGATTTTAATCTTTTTTAGCACATCTATTCTTTTTCTTTGGTTCAATAATAATTTCTTTTTAAAGCTTATCTATCGAGTGAGTTTTTGATTTAGGATTATTTTAGTGAGAAATACCAAGGTATTTTTGGTCTAATCTAGATACAAAATTTACTTATATCTTTAGATAATTATATAAATATTTCCAAACATAGTAAATTTTTATACTAAAGCGAAAGTATTTTCCTAATGAAGTATCATTTTTCTAAGCAGAAGGATATTTAATATTCTCATCATACTTTTGTATTTTCTTCATAAAATTCTTAATAAATAAATAAATTTGATTATAGAGCGCGTAGCACTCTCGTTGGTGCGCAGCTCTTTAATAAATGTTTCGTACTGACAAGAATGTTTGTTACTGATAAAATTATCAGATACTGGTAGACTTTGTTCAATACTGGTATAATTATTCAGTACTGATAAAAATGTTCAATACTGATATAATTTTAGAATACTCGTAATCTTTAATACTTGCTGGAGGTCCAAGGACTCGGCAGGATTGTGTCTCATTGCATCACCAAAGCAGAGGACGACATGTGTCAATTATGGGTACTTAAATTCCCCACCTCTGATGAAGCTCGCAATATTATTTCTTTTTCGTTCCAGAATTAAGTCCAAATTAAGCCAGTGCTGAAGGTCTAAGAATCTTATGTCTCGAGGCCAAACCAAAGCAGAGGAAGACATAAAGTCGATTATGGGTACTTAACTTCCCCAACCTCTGATGAAGATGACCTTGTTGTTCACCTTCGAACAACTATGCCGGTTTTAAAAAAATTATATAATAAAATCTATTTCATTAAAAATCTCACTAATTTAATTACCAACAATTATAATATAAATATACAAAAAACAATTCTTATACCTTTATAAATTCCTTATAGCTTATTTAAATTATACTTCTACTTTTTAAATTAAATAACGTGTGCTTAACTAAAT
The DNA here is from genome assembly GCA_946699065.1 of Loxodes magnus. Taxonomy (NCBI): domain Eukaryota; phylum Ciliophora; class Karyorelictea; order Loxodida; family Loxodidae; genus Loxodes; species Loxodes magnus. Next base: position 163,435 of record CAMPDV010000614.1, read on the forward strand.
AATAATATAGGGAGAAATCATTTTCATTTAGTTTATATATATAGTAAATAAACTAGATTATATAATTATTTTATTATTTAAAGATAAAGTGCTGAAGCTAAATTGGCTCTATTTAGTTTAATTATATTTCTTCCCTACTTTTTTATTTTACATCCTATCTTAGATATTATATTACCGGTTTCTGTAATGCTTAAGACATTAAGTTAGAAAGGTAGCAATAAGGTATATTTAAGTTTAATCTTCATTTGTTTAACATATTAAGTATCCAGAAATACCTTTTACCCTTGAATCCCATTTAAATTTCCAATCTTAGCAACCATAGTAACTTGAACACAGATTGTATCTTATTTTTATACTATTTTATACTTTAGCACTTGTTCAAATATCTTAAAGAGAATCTCCTCTTTAAAGGGAATAACTTCAAAATTTTCTTATAATAGTAACTCTAAACTCAGCAACTTTGATTGGCTAAAAAGATAAAAATAAGTTAACTATAAAGGATTTCTTACAGTTCCCCTTAGTTAGTTAATCCATGAAAATGGGGTAGATATATAGCTTAATTTATCTTAATAGAGCAGTACTTAATTTAAATTTATTGTTTGAGGTATATATAAATTGATAGCCTTTAGTATTATCTAATTTTAACTTAGTAAGTTAATTTGATTTGGATCTATAACTCATATAAGAAAATAGAATTAGAACTATAAGATGCATAGCATAATTTGCTTAAATGAGTCAACTTATTTATAAGTTTCTCAGAGTTGTAAGCTTATAACAGATGAACTATACTTGCTTGCTTGAGTTTAAAAACTGAGTATTTTTACTTTAACCAATCTATAAACTTTTATATATGAATCAGCTTTATGAATTTAATCCTTACTTTCTTAATTAAATATTTGATTATAGAAGAAGATTTCAGGCATGTAGGGTAGTTATTATGATTAAAGAGAATTAGTCCGAGAGAAAAAAGATTGATGGCCTTAAGTTTTTATAATTTATCTAGTTAGATTAACTCTTTTACTCTTTAAGCTTAAATTAAAATAATAAAGTATCATATCTTGCTCTCTACATCTGAAAAAGCTAGCAAACTAATTTATTATTGTTATAAGAATAAATAGTAATTAGTTAATTATAAGCTAGTAACTTATCAGACTTTTTTATCCTCTCTCCTTTATTGACATTGCCTTTATCTTCAAATTGCTTTATTGAATCAAGTTTACAAAACATTTAGTTAACTCTTTCATAATTTAAAGAAAGTGGCTAAACTTTAACTGCTTCGCTAGATATTAAGTGTATTGCTAGTTAAATTAAGAATTGGCAATTAAGATAGAAAAGCTAATTAGTTGTTTAAATAAAATAGAGATTGTTCATACCAATTAAGCTTTATTATACTATTTCATTTAACCATTTTCAAGCTTATTAATGTAATATTATGCTGTCTAGAAACATCTGACAGAGGAAAAGTTACTAAGAACATTATAATAAATAGTCATATGATAGGACATATGAAAACTAGATTTTTCATTTCAAATAGTTAAAACAAGGAGCTAGCATGCTTATTTGCTTAAACGGATTTCTAAAATAAAAATAGTAATAGTTATATTAGTCAGTCAATCAAAGTATTGTAATTTAATAATTAAATTAGATATAATTAAGACTTTTATTTACAAAGTCTAGATATGTATAAAAACACTTATATAAGTTAATAATTACTATTTTAAATTTATTTCTAGCAAATCATTAAGTTGTCTCGTTATAGCAAAATAGTCAAATAGTACAAAATTAATTTCTTTATTACTATTTGATAAAGATTAATTATCTTAATTATGCTCTATTGAGTGAAAACTTAGTAATGGTATTAACGTCTGAAATCATAAAAGCTCTAATATTGAGGAAGGTTTTGTATTATCTAAAAAATTAAACTTTGTGGAGACTAAATTTCCTTCTATTGCATTAATCAGCTACTTTTGCTTTATACAAACCTAAAATTTATGAATATTTTCGATTTTAGAGGATTTATGTTCCACTAAAGTATTCATAATAAGCTTGATAATTACTAATTTTCAGTCTTAGAAAAAGATTAAATAAGTAACTTATTTTAGAAGCAGTATTAAATAAGCATCTTGGGAAGAATGATAAATTAAATCTTAGGATTATAGAAACGAGTAAATTATAGGATTTTATAGGCTAAATAAAATGTTAAATTGGATTATAAGCTAGCAATCTAAATCATTAATAAAGATAGGAAGACATATGCTAAATTATTTATTTAATTCCCTTCAATTTATTTTACCAAGCATCTAATACTTACAAGCTCTTATCTAACTCATAATTAAAAAAAGTTAATATTATGTGACTTGGTTAAATAACTTATTATAAGAGATTTAGCTAGCCTATAAGGATTTGTTTCTAGATTAAATTATCCAAGCTATTTATACTTCTTAGAAGCTTAATATTTAAAAGCTATCTATTTTTAAACTCCATTTTAAGTCTTTTGATACTCGATTTTTAGTGGGGGTGTAACTACTAAATTTTATTTGCTCTCAATGTACTTTTAGTTTAACTAATTTCTCTTTTAATTATTTTAGTTTTTCTTAAATATGCTTAATTGATTTCTGCACCTAAGATATTTTAGGAAAAAGAATCCTTGATTTGTGTATAAATAGCAAATAAGCTTAAAATTTAGCATCTTTTCATAAATCTACTTGAGTTTTCTCTTACTGATCACTTATATTAAGTGCATCAATTCACCTAAATCATTTACAATTTTCTAAGAATCTACCTACTTTGATATTTTTTCTCTTGCAAATACCTTAATTTCAGTGCCTATTAATTTATTTTTAAAGTTTAAAGTTTATTTTCATTTAAGTGAATTTGGTTTAACTCAAACTTAAAAAATAAATTGCTAGCTTTGTATTTAAATTCTCAAATAGGGATTAAAAGTCTGCATTTAACCTGAGAAATATATAAGCAGAAGATAAAAAACTTCATAAAGAATTACAAAGTTGACTGAAAATTTTTTAGGATTTATATAAGGAAGAATTTTGTTTTAGCTTCACAGTTTTAGAGTCCTTCTTACTAGCTTGAGACTTGGTAATATTTTATTGAAATTGGATTTTTATTATTAGTTGATTGATATATCTGACATTATTTGATTATAAGTCTGCTTGATATATCTCTATCGTTTAAGTGCTTATAAATTTAAAGCTTTGCTTATTTAATTTTAGTGCTTATTCTTATTTACTAAATTCTTAATTAAGGCTTTATATTCTCTATTTATTAATAAAAAACTTAGAAATTTCTAAATATCTTAAATCTAATAATATAAATCATTAGTTTTCTTTAACTTATGGTGATTTAAACCAAAATGCTTTATCTATGATCAGTTCTTAGCTTTTATTATCTGACTCTTATTCTTTATAACCTTCCGTTAATATGACCATTGATAGTTTATAATCTTATTTACTTTATTTTTTTATATTCTAAATTAAAGGAAGGAGACATTACATTTTTACCAGCGTCCTTTGCTTATAAGCCGGAATATTCTGAAGTTGTTAGATGTTTTATGATTGTTATATTTACTAAAGATTAGACATTTTTAGATTTTAATTAATTAAGATATTTTTTCATTATGATGAAGCAGCTTGTATTAAATGTGAGCTTAAAGTTGATGCGCTTAATTAAACTCTAGTAAACTTAAATGATCCTTATTAATTAGATAATTAAACTGCTAAGTAGCTACCTGTATTTCTAAGATACTGCATAGAAGGAGAAATATTATAGTCTTCTGTTTCTTGCTATAAGTGTGAGCAAACCAAGTATTCATTAAAGCTTAATTCTACTGAATGCAAATCCTAATGGAGCTGAATGTATTGATGGAGCCGATATTTTTCCGAAATCAGGATATTGAAGATCAAATAATAAATCAGACAATTTAATAAAATGTCCAAGATCTGAAAGCTGTTTAGGAACATAAATTCCAAGTTAGTAATAGATGAAAGAAAATGATTGACGCTAAAGCATGAATTAGAAAGGAGAATGCGCTTCTGGTTTATACTGGCAATTTATGTAATTCTTGTATTAGCAATTATGAAAGAATAAGTGATAATTTGTGTTCCCCATGTCCAGATTAATAAACTAATAAATAAGGATTTTTCTAATAGCTATTTTAATGATTGCTGTCTTAATAATAATCATCAAAAGCACTATAAGCACTGCTTAAATAGCAGAATAACTGCATTCAGTTTATTTCAAAATTTTGCTGAACTATATGTAGCATTGATACCAATTATTATACTTATTTTATCAATATTTTGCTGAGTCTTTGCAAGCATCTTATAAAAATCTTTGCTTCCATTAAAAAACTAATACATTACAATTGTTGTAGTATCAGTTTTTACATTCCATCTTAATATTCTAAAGAGCATGTAGTCCATATTTTCCTGAATGGATATTGATAGAAAGCTATATAACAATTATGATACTTAAATTGAATGTTGAACCCACATTAATTTAGTAATTTTTTAGATAAGAGTCAAGTAATATTAGATACATTATTGTAATCTAATTAAGTTGTTAAAAAATATCCAATCTTTTGCTTATTTTCATTTATCAGTTGCAGTTTCTGTTTTTATAAATTAATTTAAATGAGTTACTTTGCATACTTTCATAGAATTAATAAAAATTGGTTTAAAGTAATATAGTTTAGAGAAAATTAATAAATCTAGCTCCTGAGAATGTAATTCCTAAATTAATAATATGCTTTAAGTCATATACTACATTAGGTTTTTTAAAATTGTAGTTACTATGATGAAATAATTTATTAGAAAGTTGTAAATTGCTTTCTAGCTTTTTCTAAAAGTGATGCCTAGAAATTATCCAAGCTTTCTATTCGATACTCATAAACTTCATCAGTTTCGAAAAGTCTTTCAGCTAAACTATTATATTTTCCAAATAAGAACAAGTCTAAATAAAGAAATACATTTTCAAAATCGCCAACAGGAATTTAAATCGGTTTAATAATAATTAGCTTTTAAATTTAAAGATAGAGCAATTCTTATTCTTTGATAGTTAACTATTAATTATTGCCTGATATTATATAAGCAGACTCATTATTCATTTTATAATAATTCCTTGTATATTGCAACTTATAGTAGTCCACTTTTTAATTAGTATAAATTATAAATCTTCTCTTATCCAATCCTTAGCAAATTATTCTATCAAGCTTTCTTTCAAATCTACTCTATTTATTTATGATAATAAGAATTTTTGCTTGATATGATGATAACTTGATGCTAAATTGGTTTGACTAATTTTTGTAAGGTTAAGAAAGGTGATAAAATAATTCTGGTTAGTCTTAGTTAACTTGGATGGTTAATAATTTGATGGATGATACATTTGATAGTTTTTCCTTTTATCTTAGATCTTTCTAATTTGAATATAATTAATATTCCTTTATTAGTTAAATATTCAGCATTTTAAGTTATATACATTTTCCAAATATAATATAATGTTGGAGAATACAGATTAGGATGTAAATATCCCCAACTAAAGACCGTTAATAATAGTAAGTTTAACTAAGGAATATTAGTAAATTGAATTAGCTCACTATTGCATGTCTATCAATATCCTCTCATGTTTATCATACCTTCTCTTATATATTTACTAACATCACTCTATTAATTTTATTATATAGAAGCATGTTTTTTTTAAAAGTTAAGAAACTATTATATAACTTTATACATCTATAAATAACGGAAAACTACCTTCAACAAATGGAATTTTTAGTAAAGGATAAACAAATAAAGAGAGTGGCTGATTTAAGAAAATCTAAAATTAAGGAATTGCACTATCTAATGCTTAAATTTATATACTTTAGTATGCTAGATAAAAGCTAAGTACTTAATAGTTAGATTAAGTTTAACTAAATAATACTTTTTCTTTAAATTAAGAAAAAGATTCATATATAGTAATATCACTTAATTATAACTTAAACATTTTAAATTATTAGTGATTAGGAAACTAGGCTAATTAACTAAAAAGATTTAATTTATGTATATTTAAAACTTAATAACTATTTAGACATTTAGAAAATTATTATTCTTAGAATCAAATCTTTAAGCATCAAGTATTCAATTTAGAGTAACTTCATTATATCAAATGAAACCAATTATCTAAGTATGTATAATTGGAAATCATTTAAGTTTAAGCATCTTATTAATAGTCAAAACTATCAGCCAGCTATAATTCATTTAATTTAAAGAAATTATTTATTCTTCCTAAGCTCCTATTATTCATTTCTAAAAGTAGTCATCTAAGTGATTTATATACCCTTATTTAATTCTCTCTCCTTTCTACCTATATATTGCTTATTCATATCTATTACTTTTATAAATAAAAATTATTTATCAAAGATAATCCTTTATACTTAGTAAATAAAAAGGTATTTCAGTCACTTAGAAACATGAAAACTTGATATGTAATTACTTAAAAAGTATAGCAGAATAAGTCTTTTTATTAATATCTAATTAATTTTGACTTAAGAAAATAAATAAGGTTGGAATCTAAGCAACTTAAGAGATAAAGTTGATGATAAGTCTAGTAATTGACATAAAAGAAATGATAAAACATAAAAGTTACTTGAATAAATAAAGAAGTAAATATGAATGTAACTCTATTATAATATAGTGGAATGTATAAAGTTAAATTAAAATGAGTTATAAATGGAATAGATATAAACTTAAAGTTTAAAATATTTAATATATTTATAATTTTATCCAAATTGATTATTTATCTTTGATTTAGTCTGGAAAGTATAATGAAATAATGAATAAAGGAATAATAATTTTATAATTGAATATTTGAATTTTAAAGTTAGATAAGTTAAGGGATATACTTTTAGTTAATTTCTAGATATATCTAAGTGTTAGTTTTTATATTTTAAGAGGTATATAAAATATAATAATTTAAACTAAGTATGCTTGATATTAATATCTTATTTAAAAGATTAATAGTTCTTTTTATTGATTACCTATTTTTTATTTAAAGTGGCTCTATCAATTATTAAGAAACGATTTAAACTTAATTATAAGAATCTTCTATTATAGCAATAGTTGGAATTAAATTGGAATAATTTATCAAAAAATAAACATAAAACTCCAAATCTTAAAAATAAGCTAATTAAAAGAATCTAATTTTATCTAAGATAAGTATATAGAACTTAATAATCAAAATCTTTAGATAAATTGCTAATAAATCAAATATCAACTTTTATTAAGAAAAATATAGATAATAATAGAAAATTAAGCAGGTAAAGGATAAATAGTTATTTAAGTTAGAATAAATTATGAATAACTTTAATAAATTTATCTAATTAATAACATTTTTAGATGTATTGATGAACCAGAGAAAACTAATTTTTCTCTAAGTTTATATCAAATACAAGCAAAATTAGTTTTTAATTGACAGAGCAATATTAATTAATACTTGTTTAGACAATAAAAATGTATTAAATAAATTTATTTAAGTGAGGAATAATAGAATCTTATAAAGTAAATCAGCAGTCTTCTGGAAAGGTAAGCTAAGAAAATGTATTTATTTATACAATTTTAGCTTTAAAATCCTTAGCTATTATTTCTAAAATATTCTTTAAATTGGACTAATGTAATTAATTTGAAAGCTCTCTTTTAACTAAAATTTATTAGGTAGCTTAAATTTTTACCTTTAAGCTTATAAAAATTATAATTGCTTGATATGAAATAAGCAAATGATATTAAAACTAAAGCTAAATTTAATTTATTCCTACTAAAGTATCTGAAACATATGATCTTCCAAATATTTGTTCACAACTATTATTTAAAAGATTTCAATCTGCCAAAACTATATCAATCTCATAAGACTTAGCAATTAAATTGCTAGTTCTTGACTAAATCCCTTATAATCTTAAATAACTATACAAGGATATAAAATTAGCACTAGCTTAAAGTAATGAATTAAATAGTAGTTGTAGATAGTTGATAATAGCAATGACTAGTTTAATTTCTACTTAATGAAATATTTAATTTTATCTATTTTATTTATTTTAAGCTTCGTTAATATGAAATTCATTATCCTATTCCCTTTTGTCTGCTTTATTGCTAACACTTGAGCGCAAATTGTTTTTTATGTTTATCCCTGTCCTGATAAAATAGCTTATGGAGGTAATTGTAGGTTAAATTAGCCTTCATAGTCTTAAAATTCTTATTTTAGTCTGATTGAAGCATTAGATGAAAATATTAACTAATGCTAAGATTAGATCTGCATCTTCAAGCTGCTAAGTGGAAAGCATTACTTGTACACTGGAAATCCTCAAACTTAAGGGTTTAAAACTGAAGGTGACTATTAATAGCATCCATTAAGAGAAGTAAGTAGTTCTTCCATCATTTAAATAGAAGGAGAAGGATAAAATACTATCATTTACTACTGAGAAAGCTCAGTTAGCTTTAGATTCAGTTATGGGATTGCTATTTTCAACAATTTGTAGTTTAATGGTTACAAAGCAATCGAAAGTTTAATATTCAAGGATGTATCTAAAGCTAATTTCAACCCCAAATTCGAATGTAAGGATATTTGATGTTCTCATTGTAATGATAGAGATTTAATGGTCTGTTACGATGAAGAAACTTAAAGCATTAAAGAAGTTAAATAAATTAGTAACTGTAAATATCAAATTCTTACAAGCTTCGGAGAAAATTTAAAGCTCCCTGTTATGTCTTAAATTTAGAGATTTTAGTGGAATGTAGATATTGAGCAGTGTGAACTAGCCTTTTCAGAATCAATACTGTTTGATATTGATGGCTATGATAACAAAGAGCCTGAGCTAATTCTTGAAAATGTTACTTTTGTTGGTTTCAAATTTAGACCCCCAGCTGTAATAAGATTTAATAATGGAAAGCTTACAATGCAAAACGTTACTTTCATAGATTCTGAAATTGGAAAGCCTACGTTAAATTCAAGATACAGCGAAGATAATAGTCATGGAATTATTTATTCTAAATAAACTTTCGGAACTAACGGTCCAATAATAAAATGGCACTCTGGAGGAGTATTTGAAACCAACAAGCACATGGGATTCAGTTAAAACTTCCAGAATGTTTATTCAGTTCTATAGCTTTATTCTCCTAATCTTGTACAGTTAGAGAATCTCACCTTTGAATATAACTTTTGGCCTTAAAAATATAGTGAAGAAAGTAAGAACTATGTTGGTGTAGTAGACTTAATAGACTTTAGAAGTGTGTAAATTAGAAGATCTAAATTCCTGTATAACTTAGCACCTTATGGAGCTTTACATACTGAAAGTAAATATTAAGATTCTCCTGTCCTTCTGATCTATTGCTGCGAATTTAAAGGGAATTCAGGTTATAAAACAAATACATTTTTGATTTCCAGCTTTTCAAATGAATCTAATTCTATTTGGTTGAGTAAATCAAATTTCACAGATAGCTATGGATATTCAGACTCCAATGCTTAAATAAAGGTAGAATACTAAAAAGATTGCTGTGGATTCTTAAAGATAAATAAGTGCCTCTTCTAGAACAATAAACCTTGAGCTTCTTTTGAGTGAAGAGGAAATGCTGCATTAGAAATATCTCATAACGATATTTAGATATCTGGAAGTTAATTCTCTGGAAATAGTTTTGTTCTAGGTATTCAAAATTATAATGATGGAGTTCATGCTCTACAAGTCTACTTAGACTTTATTAAAGTTCCCCCTTTATATTTAGAAAGTGAAATAGAAAAAGTAAATTTCTATCCTTATTATTACATTAACTCTAATAGCTTAAAGCTCTAAGGAGTTTAAAGTAACTTAGTAGTTTTAGGATGCTACAAATTGCTAATAGAAGAGTCTTTATTTATAAGGAACAAAGTGTATTAAGCAGGAGGAGTTTATATTAAATCTGCAAAAGATTCTGTCCAAGTAATGAGTTGTACTTTTGATTAGTTAACTACTTAAAAGAATGGAGCTATCTATGCAGTTAGTCCTAGTATCCTTATTTATTACTCTAACTTTACAAATATCACATCGAAACTAGAAAATGGAGTACTAAACATTTAGAGTCCTAAAGGTGTGTATGAATCTACTTGCATTAGATAAGATTTATTAGGAGAGTGTGCTAAATATTATATTCAGTAGAATTTCTGGTTTGAGCTTGTAGAAAGTACTTTTGAGAATATAAAGTCAGGAGGACTTTCTTCCATTCTATACCTTAAAACATAATATTCATAGAAGTCAAATGCTTATCAATATTTTATGGCTTTAGATAAAGTAAAAGCATATAACTTAACTACTTAAGTGTAAAGCTAGAAAGAAGCTGCTATTTATATTAAGCTAACCAAAGGAAATTTAATCATTAAGGACTCAATATTTAATAGCTCTTTTTCTGGTAAAGGGTAAGAACCTCAAGGTTAATGTTTCTTATATGCAGATATAACTAAAGATAGCTATATTTAGGTAGAGTCTACTACATTTTAGAATTGTAATAGTGATTAAATGATTTATAATAAGAACAACAAAGGAGCACTCAAAACTTCAAATTGTGTCTTTAAAAATCAAAGAGATAGCTATTTAAGTAGAGCCATTTCAAATAACGGAAATTATCAAGATACTTCCTCCATTTTTCAAGGTTTGACAAGTTAATATGGTTCAGTGTACTTTAGTCAAAACTATGGAAAAGCTTCTTTCTAAAAGTCTCTCTTTTTAAATAACATAGCTTTGTTATGAGGAGTTCTCTATGTGAGCGAAGTAGGCGTATCACTTTCAATGGAATAAGTGAATTTTACCAATAATATAGCTTGAAAATATGGTGGATGCATTTACATAGAGCAAAAGGCTAAAGTTCAAATTTCTTAAAGTTCTTTTCAACACAACTATGCAGAACAAGGATTCACTATATTTGCGACTTTTACTAAACCTAATTATAATGAAACAAACTCTTATACCACTACATTAGACAGCTGCTATTTTTATCGAAACGGATATTTAGAAACCAATTAAAATATGTTAGGCCAGAAAGCTACAATTAAAGTAGTAGAAGCAGATATCTAAATTTACAACTGTGAATTCGTTTAGAATAAAGCTAAAATAACACCAGGTATTGAAGCTATTTTCAGTAATGTTTATAGTGATATGCTGTTATTTTAGTAAAATGAAGGAGAGACAGCTTGCTGTATTTTAATATAAAGCCAAAGTAATTGAAATGATGAAAGATCAAGATTTTAAAGCAACAAGTGCAAAAATACAGCAGCAGTAGCTTATTCAGTAGACTCTTAAATTTACATTAATAACGCATGGTTTAACGATAATTCAGCTAATAAGGGAGGAATCTTTTTCCTGGATAAAAACACTTAACTAACAATTAAAGATTCAAAAGCCTTAAGATCATCTGCAGAGAAGATAGGAGGGATTATGTATTTATATAGAACAAATGAAATTCTAATCCACAATTGTCGTTTTGAAGAATGACAAGGATCTGGAATTTTTATACAGGAAGGAAAGTAAATTGTAATAATAAATGATACATAATTTATAAATGGTTAAGCAGAAGGTAATGGTCTTCAATTTGACGATGGATATGGAGGAGCAATTGCAGTGCTAAACTCTCAGAGGAATGTCATAATATCTAATTGCCTGTTTTAAAACGTAACTAGTTCAGTTGGTGGCTGTTTAGCTGGTTTGAACTAAAAAGGCTTTTTAAACTCAAACTTTACTATGCTGATAAATTAGGCAACATTTAAGAAATGTGTTGCTTAGAAAGCTGGAGCTATTTACATGTAGAGGGTAGTTTTCACCATAAACGAAACAGTTTTTGAAGAAAATAAAGCAAAAGCAAAATTAAATTAAAGATTTGAAGATTAGTATGTAGATCATGGTAAAGGAGGAGCACTTTTTCCTATATGTGATATGGAACAAGTCAAAAATCTTGGACTCTCGTATTGCTATTAAATAGTGAATGGAACCTTCAAGAAGAATTCAGCAGATCGCGAGGGAGGAGCAATAGTATGATATTCTTCTTCTGATTTATTTTATATCAGCAGTGATACTAAATTTTCTTAAAATGAAGCTAAATATGCACCTGATATAACAGGATTTGCAATAATGCTAGAATTACTTTCTTCATCATCATATAGCTTTAATAATTAGTACACTTAAAGTCTTAACGGAGAAGATCTCACATGAGGAGATTATTTAGTACAAAGGTTTCTTAATAATGCTAAAATAGGAAATTTCAAGATTTTTAGAAGACTATAAGGTGATAATGGCACATCTATAAAAGAGGAGGAGATCTGATACAAAAAATTGGATGATGTAGCAAGTGGACATGTCACAACTTAAGAAATAGTAGCTGCTTATAAGGATATGTGAGGCTTTATAATTTCTACTGATGATAAATCATCAGCTACTCTTCAAGTTCCAGAATCTTAAAACTCATACTTAAAAGGAGATATTACAAAGTAAGCAACAGGAGGAATAATAAAATGAGATAATTATGAAATAATTGCTGAACCTAACTCACAATCTTAGCTAAACATTCAAGCTACTGTATTTAACGATCCTATTACTTAAATGGATCTAGATAGTGTGAAATAAATGTTTTCGGAAGTATGATTATAAATACAAAAAGAAGTTTAAACTAGCAGCGAATAACTATAAGCTATAAACAATAATTAGGAATAATAAAGCAGCTAAGAAAATGAGGGAGAGTAAGTTTAGAGTTTAAATTTTTCAATAGATATAAATATCACTGAAGATTATGATGAAGATTATGAAGAAGATATTTAAGAGGAAAATACAAAAGACTACGATGAATAAAATGGAGAAACAAAAACTGAAGATGAAAAAAATCAAGAAGAAAAAAATGATTAAGAAAAAGATTAAGAAAATAAAGAAGAGAAAGAAGGAAATAGTGATGAAGATAAAATTGAAAGTAACACATCAGGTGATGGCAATTCTTAAAGTTAAGATTAAGAAAGTAATAACGAATAAAATAACCAAAACTAAGCATAATAATAATCTGATACCAAGGATGCAAACTAAAACGATGATACTTAAGTAGATTATGATGTAAAATCTAGTAGTCATAGTACAAAAAGTGATGAAAAAGATGAAAATAGCTAAAGTGATACAAAAACTAATAAGGAAGTAGAATGCACATCTGGATGTAAGGATATTTATATTGGGGATGGAATTTGTGATGAATCATGTAATAATGAAAAATGCTAATATGATTAAGGCGACTGTGATTTAGAGTAATCAAAATGCTAGGAAAATTGTTTAACTAATTTATTAGGTAATGGAAATTGTGATGAAGAATGTAACAATGAAAATTGTAATTATGATGAAGGGGATTGTGATGAAAATGAAGAAATATAATGCTTTCCAGGTTGTTCAAGCAATCAACTTGGAGATGGAGATTGTGATTTGGAATGTAACGTAACTTAATGTAACTTTGATGAAAATGATTGCTAATATGAAAAAGTAAAAGATTGCTCAGAGGGATGCATGGAACTCATGCTAGGCAATGAATAATGTGATTAAAAATGTAATGTATAGGAATGCAATTATGATGAAGGAGATTGTAATTAAGAATATGAATGTAGTACTAGTTGCTCAAGTAATTTACTAGGAAACGGTTAATGTGATAAACAGTGTAACGTTACAGAATGCAATTATGATGCTGATGATTGTAACTGTGCATAAGGTTGTACTTATTCAATGCTAACAAATCAAGCATGCGATTTAGCTTGCAATGTTTCAAGTTGCTATTTTGATTTTGGATATTGTTATTGTGCTCCTTAATGTCCTAATACCTTATTAAGAAACGATTAATGTGATAAGCAATGTAATGTTACAGAATGTAATTTTGACGAATTTGATTGCATATAATGTAAAAAAGAAATGATTGGAAATTGGATATGCGATTAAGTTTGCAATATAAAAGAAATGGATTATGATCATGGAGATTGTTTAGCAATTTAACTATATTGCTATCCTGGATGTAATAAAAGTTAACTTGGGAACGGATTTTGTAATAACGCTTGCAATGTTACTTAATGCTAGTTCGATTAGTATGATTGTACCATACATTCATAATGTGATTATTTTTGTCCATCAAACCTAATTTTAAATAGAATTTGTAATGAGGAATGCAATTTTCCTAAATGTGATTACGATGGTCAAGATTGTATATGTGGAACTGACTGTAATACAATAAACTTATAAAATGGTATTTGTAATAAAGAATGCAATATACCATAATGCGATTATGATATGGGAGATTGTGAACAAGAGTAAATTACTTCATGCTCTGATGGATGTTTATAAACCATGTTAGGAGATTGAATTTGTGATTAAGTCTGTAATGTTTCAAGTTGCTCATATGATTTCAGCGATTGTTATTATAATCTTTAGTTTTGTCATAAAGGATGTGATTTTACTTGGATTGGAGATGGAATATGTGATATAGGTTGCCATCTTTCAATTTGTAATTGAGATTTAGGCGATTGCAAATAACGTATAGATTATTGTGCTTAAAATTGTACTAGCGCACTTCTAGGTAATTGAATTTGTGATCCTTAATGTAATAATGAAAAGTGTGAATTTGATCATGGTGATTGTAATCCAGATAATATTTATTGCTACTACGGTTGTAACAAATCACTGATTGGAAATGGACAATGTGAAGCTTATTGTAATGTACCATCTTGTAATTTTGATGGTGGTGATTGCTATTTAAATTTTTCAACTTAATGTAGCCCTAACTGTTCTACTATTATGCTTGGTAACTGAATTTGTGATTCTGCTTGTAATGTAAAAAACTGTGATTTTGATCATGGAGACTGTTTAAGTGAAAACAATTACTGCTATCCTGGATGCCTAAAGAATAAGATAGGAAATGGAATTTGTGACTTAGAATGTAATGTTACTTAGTGTTAGTTTGACAAAAACGATTGCAATAAAAATCAGCAATTCAAATGCTCTGAAGGTTGCTCAGAAGATTTATTAGGAAATGGAATATGTAATAGATAATGTTACGTTAAAGAATGCAGCTTTGATCATGGTGACTGTGACTGTAATTAAGAATGTCCTGAATCATGGATTGGAGATAAAGTATGTGATGATGTTTGTAATAATGAATTTTGTAATTTTGACTAATATGATTGTAATCAAAGTTAACCAACATAGTGTTCTACCAAATGCCATTATTACAAATTGAACGATTGGTATTGTGATGCTGTGTGTAATGTTAAAGAATGTGATTGAGATCATTAAGATTGCTACACTAACAGTCGCTATTTTTATTCAGGCTGTTTAAAGGAATGAATGTAAGATGGTTAATGTGATAAAATCTGCTTTGATTGAGATTATAAAGAAAATGAAGACTGCCTTTATCATTCGTAATACTGTAATTCTTCATGTCATTTAAGTCTTTTAGCAGACAAACAGTGCGAATCAAGTTGTAATAATAAAAATTGCGATTATGACCATGGAGATTGCTAATGTAGCATAGGGTGTACATCATTTATGCAAAACGACTAAACTTGCTAGCAAGAATGTAATGTAGAATCATGTAATTATGATAATGGATATTGTAAAAAGCAAAGAATATTAGATGAATGAAACAATTCAGATATCTAAATTTAAAAATTATTATACATATCTCACAGCAATTCTAAAGCTTGGGTAGAAACTAATGGTTCTTAAAATGAGTTTTTATAAAAGGAAGTATTCTTTAAAAGAAGTAAAAGAAGAAAATTAAATAATTTAGAAGCAAAGATTTAAACAAATATCTTAATATACGCAAATATGAGACTATGTTAGATTGGTGAATATGTTTTAATTAACCCCTCAAATATTACTGAGTGTCCTACTTGTGGCTCTTATTAATATTCATTAACAAATGATACTAAGTTTTGTTAAGTATGTCCTTCCGAAGCTGAAAAATGTACCGAAGGTTGAAAAATTTGGTTAAAGTCAGGATACTGGAGATAAAATAATAAAACAAGTGAAATTCACGAATGCTCAAAAAAGACATCATGTCAAGGACATTTGAATTATACAAACTTAATGGGAGCTTGTGAAATAGGATATTCTGGTAATTTATGTGGTTCTTGTGATTAAGGCTATAGCAAAACAGGAATAGTATTTACTTGCAAAAAATGTCCTGAATCTTGAAAAAACTCTCTTTTGTTAGTGGCATTATGTTTAGCAGTTTCGATTTACGTTTACAAACTCGTCAAAGATACAGGGAAAGATGCTGAAGAAAAAGCTAAAAATTCTAATTCGGCATATATGCGTATTTTAACTAATTATATTTAGATAGTTTCTCTAATGACTTCATTTGAATTCTTATAACCAGAGTTTGTAGATAAGTGAACAAGTTTTTAATAAAAAGCTTCAGAAGCTCCTAAATAACTAGTATCTTTTGACTGCTATTTAAAGTAATATTAAGGAGATTTATCAATCTTTTATAGGAAGATCATATTTTTTGCTGTTCTCCCCTTTTCCTTTATCATAGTATGCTTTTTTGTTTTCTATGCTTACTCATATGTTAAGAAAACTAAAAGATACATGTAGTAACACTGTGTTTCGAGTATCATTATTCTTATCTACATAGCTCATCCTCGTCTCGTTTAAATCATGCTTGAACCTTTTTCCTGCATAAAAATAGAAGGTAAATACTACGTTGAAGTAGAACCTGACATATAATGCTGAGAAGGAGATTACCTATGGGTAATTATACTGTTTGGTATCCCTGCCCTTATAATTTGAGGAATTTTCATGCCTATAATCTCAATGATAATCATTAAGAAGTAAAAGAAAAAGCGTACTGAAAAAGAAATTTTGGTTGCGTTTGGATTTTTGTTTAGTGGATATAAAAAGGAAGCATGATTTTGGGAATACATTATCATCCTAAGAAAAGTACTCATTGTGTTTATATAAGTATTTCTATAATTTTCAGGTAGTCTAGCTGGTCTATCTATTAACATAGTAGTATTTTTGAGTATATACCTTCAGTTTAGATTCAAACCTTATAAAAAATAGGAATTAAACCAGCTAGAAGCAAATTCTCTAGTAGTAAGTTGTGCAGCTATTTGATGCTGACTGTATTATGCAACAGGAGATCTTAACAGTTCAGCATAAAGATTTATATTTTCAATTATGGTAATTTCATCAATCATTTTCCTTATAATTTGGATAAAAGAAATTATCAAGTTACACTAAGAGCTCTTAATCAAGAAAATTCTAAAGAACAAGTCTAAGCTACTATTCAGATTTCAGCAAATATTGAAAAATAGATGCTGCATGTGAATATCTGAAGCTATTGATAAAAATGTTAAGTCTTAGATACTAACCAATGTTGATGATATTACTGATAATGTTTCTAAGTTCCTGAAATTAATTAAAACTAACTAAGCTTAATCTCAAATTAAACCATAAATAAGACAGCAACAGCAGAGTTTAATAAACTCCACTCTAAATGAGTCTTAAGCTTTCGTATAAATAGGAACTAAAGATAAGTAGGCTTGTGGCTTCTCTAATGAGTTTTATAATCTAAGTTATGTCTCTGAAGTTTAATAAAAATCATATGAGATACCATTAGATCCGATAATCAATTCATAGAAGAATCAGGATATGACTTATTAGAAGAAATCTAATATTTTATCTGAAGAGTTAAGTATATAGGCAACTGTAAATCAAGAAAACATAACTTGGATTGATAAAAACTATAGACATTTTGATGAAGAACTTAAAGTTGAGCAATATTCCGAAGCACAAAATAGATGATAAGCTTCGAATAAAAAAACTTAAGATTAATCAAAAGAATTTCATATATTAATATTGTAGCATCATTAAAATAAATCCTCTAAATTGCTTTTTTAATAATTTATTTTATTTTTTCTATTTTTATTAATTTGGAGAAAAAGTCTATTATATACCAATAACTGAGTAAACTCCATTTTAATAAGTATTAAGATCAGTCAATTTTCTCTTATATATTTTATTTAGTAGTATAATAATAAAATTATTTACATGGTACTATTGTTGGTAGGATCAACACGATTAAAGAATTCAGTGTTTAAAAAAGTATGCACTTCGAATTTACTTGGAGTTTCCTTTTCGTTATTTTTGATTGTTTTAAGATTATTTTTCTTTATTTATTCCTATAAATAAAATCCCAATTGTTTTTTATTGAATTAATTAATTGCTTATTAGATATAATGAACTTCTTTGATTACTTGAAGCATTTTTTTTGTAAAATAGGCTTTCTTAATTGAAATAAATGTTTCCCTTAATTTTCTATTACTCTATTTTTTATAAAAATTGGTAACAATTTCATAGTTTTTATTCTGAACACTTGCAATATCATCATATCGTTACTCTTTGGCAGAAAGTATATTTAGTTATAGGTTGTTATTCTATTTCTATTAGGTCACTTAGTATTTAAGAATGTTATGAATTATAATTTCTAATATTTAAAATTTCAATTAAGATCTAATCTGGCTATAAATTTCTCCCTTTAATTTGCTAAATTGTTGGATTTAGAGCTAATTCCTATCGTAGTGTTGAGTTTTCAGATTTTAAAACTTTATAGGAAATAAAATTATTTATGGTTCTTTAAAAGCAAAATATTCGCGGGAATGCAAACTATAATCTATCTCTATAGGAATTCCGTGAACTTAAACGAAAACAACAAAAAAGCATGATCTTCTAACCTCTGTAATGAAAAATCATAGTACTGTACAAATTACTTTTAGATTATTATATAAAATAAAATGGCACCTAAGAAATAATAGACCTCTATTAACAAATACTTGAAAAAATAAGAATAACCTAATTTAATTGAAGAATAGCCTTAATAAGATAAAGATTAATAATCTAAGGAATCCTTTGCATAATCAGTTCAGCAAAGGATATCAAATATCCAATATGACTTGAAAAAGCAAAGATAAAAAATAGAAAATTTAGAAAACTTACTAGAAAAGATAATGGAATAATTAAACCTATAATTCCCATCCATAGATGAATCATTAAATAAAATCTAATCGTAAATAGTAATTAAATTGGAATAAATTGATAAATAATTTAAAGAAGTCCCTCAAATGTTCCAATTTCATTTTTCTTAAATTGAATATCAAATAAAGCAACTTTAAGAAAAACAAGAATAATAACAAGTAATAATTTTAAAATTATAAGATTAATAAGATTAATAATCAAATATCCCAATGGAAATCGAATCGGAATTCTAATAATAAGAAATAAATAAGATCAATTATTATCGCAAAAAGATTCGGTGCTATTTATGCTAGAAAAATCATTGCTGGAAGAAACAAGAAATTGAAAAAATTAACAAGTAATAAATATTAGACTAACTTTTCAGAATATGACCAACAAGAACAGGATAAGTATAAAGAAAGAAATTCTACAACTCAAGAAACAACGAGTTTTATAAAAATGGAAGAAGAAACTATAACGATAATTAGTGGATGAGGGAGAGACAAGGATGGCGGACTAATGTAGTCCTACGCAGTCCTTTAGTTCAGGAAAGAGAAAGAACAAAAACAAGTGAACCCTGGAGCTCTTTTCTAAAACTATAAACTTAATTTTATCCTTTTATCCTTTTATCCTTTTATCCTTTTATCCTTTTATCCTTTTATCCTTTTATCCTTTTATCCTTTTATCCTTTTATCCTTTTATCCTTTTAATCCTTTTATCCTTTTATCCTTTTATCCTTTTATCCTTTTATCCTTTTAATCCTTTTATCCTTTTATCCTTTTTATCAGCACTGAAATTTTTGGGTGGAATGGAACAACAAATATTGGAACATGCTAGAGACAAAAATTATATCAAAAAAATTGCGTAGAAGCAATTAATCTGAAAAACAATTATGAATGAATCATCCAAATAGTAGGAACTGAAAGCGATTTGGATCCCTAGTAAGCATATTATTAGGCAAGAAAAACTTTCTCAGACTGAGTTGGCATTGCTTATTTTAATAACTATGTGCAATAGTAATATAAGCATTAAGCAGAAAATGCTCGCTATTTGAAACAGACCAAACTATTAGGGAATTCATAATGCAAATAAACGAATAATTTGAGTATTAGATATCTAGAGTCAACCTCCTGCCTACAGCTATTCTGATGATTGCTTTTAAAATGAAAAGATTTACCAAGCTTTTGGAAATATTAAAAGATGAAAATTCAGAGATATTACAATCCCATTAGAGAAAAGAAATCTTTATGTACATTATAATTTTGAAAAATACCTAATTCACTTAAACCTAGACATAGACAATAACATTTCACAACGAGAGGAACAAATACAGAAATACGGTTAAATCACATAAATAAAATTTCACGCTATAAGTAATACAAAACTGATTAATGGTAAGGTTTTAATGTATCTCGCGCTGCAAAAACCAGAAGATAAAGAAAAAATCTCAGAATATATTAACATTTTAGATAAAAAATAAAACTGAGTCAACCGACTTGTGAAGCTGCAATAAGTATTAAGAAAAAGGACACGATATGGAATAATGCATAAAGTAACAAACTTTAATTACAATAGTTAAAGATGATAAGCTCTGTAAAGTAAATTAATGTAACTAGAACTAAGGTACAACAAAGTAAATAAAGAAAAATTATACAAATATATAAGGGGAACATGGAGAAGAAATTAAGTAGTAAAAAAGAGGAATCAACCTATAACACCAATCAGTAAATTAAAATAGGCTAGGGACAATTATGGGTTAAAGTGAAGATAAAAATTAGGTAAATAATAGTACATCTGTGATACTCCTAGTCTAAAATAATAAAAAAGAATCAACTAAGCGGTTTGATACAGAATGCTAGGAATTTTGATAGAAAGATATAGAATGAAATTACAGGAATAACAAAAATAGTCAAGTTAAATCGAACCCTAAGTAATTTGGAAAAATATAAGAAATTCAAGAATACTATGAAAAGATATAGGATCAGGAACCAGGGCAATGTGACAAAAAAGATAATAATGGCAAAAATAAAAATAAAAAAGTAGTAACAGCCTTCAAAACTCAAGCACAAAAAAAATTAACTTTGGAAGATTATGGTTTCACTATGCTAGGAAAAAAGTACAAAAAAGAATTGGAAAATTAAGTTCAATTTGAGTATAAATAAAAACATAGACTCTAACCCTGATAAATAAATTTAAAATGAACTGGAAAAACAAAGATAAAAAAATGATGCAAGCTAGCAAATCATTTCATAAAATAAAGCATATTAATATCTAAACATAGGCACTGCTTATATAAGAGGAATAATATCTAGCAAAAATCAATTATAAGAGTTTCTGAATAAAAAACAGATCTATATTATGGCATTGTAGGAGATTTACGTTAAAAAAGCTGAAGAAATGTCATACTTTTTTGGATATAAAGCAGTACTAAAATTAGGTTCCAATCACAGTAAGGGTGTTGCTTTCTATGTCAAAGAAAACTACTTAATTAGAGAAAAAAGATTTAACTTAGAAGGAATGAATTAAGAAGAACTCTTTAAAGGAGGCTGAATAATAGGTCTAAGCGTAGTTAATAAGTTAATCTTGATAAATTTGTATGAGCCCACAACTGTAAACCAAGTAAAATTGTCCTCGTTTTATGAATGTTTAAAATAATTTATTTATAAAGGAAAAAAGAAAGGACTAAAAATATTAATATTGGGAGATCTCAACGCGCACATTCCTTACTTTCTCCCAAATCAACTTAATATTGCAGGAGAACACCTCTTAAAACTCATTTGAGAGTTCAAATTAGCTTGCAAAGATCCAGCGGAAGATCTAACTTATATTACAAAATAGCAAAATACAGGATTTAAAATAGATTACTTCCTAACGGATGAATTTATTACACCCTATATAGTGAAAACAAAGTTTTATTTAAAGTGCAATTTTAGGTGATCATTAGCTAGGCGAAATTATTCTGCAAATTGAAAACAAAAGTAAGCAAATAAAAAAAGCAAGAAGGATATGCAACAGTAAATTAAGATAGAAAGCCTTCTAAGAGAAAGCTCAAACTTGATTTTAAAAAGTGGATGAAACAGAATTTGCACATTAGGACTATGAAGAATTTTATGACAAGCGACAAGAAAAGATATAATAAGGAGCAGCTCAAACCTGTGGATACGCTTCCAGTGTCACAAGAAAATTTTACTTTTCTGTGGAATCAAAGTAACTAAGGAGATTTTTCAAAAAACAAGATAAAAAAGTAAAATTGATCATAAGGAAAGCCTATCCAAATTCAACATTAGAAATAATGGCAAAGTAAGAAATAAGAAGAAAATTAAGGTTTTAAATAAAGCAAAATAATAAAAATTAAATGAATATGATGCTGAACTTAAAGAACTAATAGCAAAATTCTTTAGATTCAGTACTTCTATATGTTTATAATTTTTAGAATATTCATTTTTCAAAATATTTCAATTGATAGAGTCTAAAACGAAGCAAAATTGCATCTATAAAAATATATCAACTTAGAAAATAAATTTGCAAGTAAGATTGCGAAGCACGCTAAAAACCAAAGAGAGAATTTTTCTTTTTAATAAAGGTAATTTTATGATAGCTAGATTCGGTATTAAAGACTTCTTTAAGTATAGGAGTTTTGTAAGAGAGTGAAATAAGAACAATCTTGAAAATTTATCATTCAAAGCATCCTTGAACTTTGCAAAGCTTGGAGATATTTTTCTAAATTAATAATACTTAATTATTCTATATTAAACACATCAGTTAATCAAGGAAATTATATAATGCATTCCCTTTAATTTTCCTCCTAATTACTCTAAATGATTTAATGTTGTAAGCCCTTATTCAAAAATAGCTGATTAAAAAAGAGAATTTAATTAAATTAGACTTTGATTTAAGTAATTAAAGCTTTAATAGGCTACAATATACAAATTTAAATTTGATAGTTGATATATTTTCTTTAAATAGAGAAATACCCTTTAATTTATTTAAGTTTTTGAGTATCTTTAGAATATAAAGGCGAACTTGAATCTTATAAAGCAATAAATTAAACAAATCCCTCTTATTATTATTTATAAAAAGTGACATAATCAAAACAATTTTCTATTATGAGATATATCCATTAATCATTAAAAAACTATTCGCCTTCTGTCTTAATTAAAATTTTAAATGTATAATATCTCCATTCCTACATATTCAATTCATGCAATGCTCTTTTCCTTTATTTCTCTCTTTTGAATAATCTGAGTTGATAATTTTTTTTCTTCCAGATTTTCCCATTTCCCGATAGGAAGAATTCCGTCGCCTGCTACTTTAGTTGCTATTAGTTATCATTTCTCCAGATATTCATTCTTATTTTTTCTATTGGGGACATTTCCTTCTCTTATGAGATATTAAGAAAAAGCTCTATTATGCCTAGCTACCATAAATTTGGATATTAATATCCTTTATTAAAGTTAAGAAAGTAAACTAAACTTAGATAAGTTTTATAATAGATAAAATTTAATTTAAAACTTATAAAATTACCCTGATTTAAATACTTCCATAATTATTCTAAACATCATTTTAAATTAAACCTTTATGTGCTATTAAATATAAATTAGAGACTTTTTTCATACATTATACAATTAGTCTTATGCAAGCTAAATCTTTCAGAAAATTAATTGACACAAGCTGCTTCCCTTTAAATCTAAATTAAACGTTATTTAAAAGACCTTAATATGGTAATTTATTATATACTTTATTAACAAATTATAGCTATTATATCATTATAATTTTCGAAATATTCCAATCTCATTTCACTATATTACTTAAGAAATTGGTGAGGCACAGTATGTAAATTTCTACCTCTTACGAGAACGTTGTATTAATTTGCCTCTATTAATACTAAATGGACTGCCTATAAGGGATGCTAAAAAGGATTAGCATTTTAAAGAAAATTAAACTTTAGCATTTTATAAATAGTTTTTTATATTTGGATATTTTCCTTCATTAAAGTTTCTATCATTGAATAGCTCTTAATATTCCATTCTCTTTTATAATACTTATTATTCAGTTTCCTAAATAAAATAATACAACTTTCCATTTCTATTATATATAAAAATTAGTTGACTCTTTTGAATATTGCCTAGACTGATAACTCATAAGTAGCAAATATCTTAAATAGGATTTACTAAATAATAGTGATTTTGATTGAATATTCCTACACTGCATATTTTAGTTAATAATTAGCTTTTATTAGATTCTTAATATATTGCTCTTTTATTATCCATGCAGATATAATTTTGGAAGTTAGAAATTCACTATTCACTATATATTTTTAACCTTCTACTATTCTGATCTTGATACATTTTGGAAAGCTTTTCAAGTGCTCATTCTAAAAAATAATTCTTAAATTATTGAAGTTTTTGTTTTTTAGGACTATAGAGATACCCATTATCTTGGTTATTCTAAATCTAATAATTGAATAGAATTATTTTGAGTAATAGTAAACTACCTAATTGCTTTAGTATTAGCCAGACATTTAGAAGGGTAACTAAGTCATTATATTTTGGTTGATTTACAATAAATAATTAATAATACATTTCGTACTTTTTAGTTCATAAGTGATATTAATGATAGATAGTAGTTATATATGCTATTCTATTATATTATAGACAATAAACTTTAACATCTTACCCTTTTATTCTATGCCAAGTAAATAGGAATAGATAGAAAAATAAAAAGAACTTATAAAATATTTTAAAGGGATACTCTTAAATAAATAATCCATCTATAGAAAAATGACTTAATTAAAGTAATAAATTAATAAATCTAAGAATATTAATAAATAACTTTGAAGAGATTAAACTAATGCAAGTTAATAATCATAAAGATAGCATTATATAGTTATTATATTATTTATAAATTAGATATTAAGAAACTTTCTTAAACAATCATAACCTCAATTACATAATAATTTCTTGTTTAAGTTTTACACATATAAAGCAATCAAATTTTAAGAAAAATAGAAGTTAGAAGATGGTTGATACATTCTTTGATAAATTCATATTGCTTTTACTTTATTACACAATAAGCTTTATAATGTTGCTAGTATTCATTTACGAAAGTATTAATTTTAAGTTTACTCTTTTAATAAATAGATATAAATCAAGTTTCTCATCAACGATTATTATACATTTTCCTGTGTAAACGGGCATTTTTTCTTGCTTTTGGGTTCTTTCTCGAGTTCTTTTTACGGTATCTCTTGTGTTTTGCTACATTATGTTTCACTCTTGCCTCTCTAGGATTATGTTGTAACTCACTCAAAATCTGGATACTTCCGTTATCCTAGCTTGTACTACTTGTATCAGAGTCCGTTTCACCTGTACTGTTTGTATCTGTTTCATTACTCGTATTAATCACTCTTCTCTTAAGAAATTTGCTTTAAATGAAAGAACTGCTACTTCCGTCTTCATCATCTTATAAATCTTCTAGTTCATCTTCAAAATCTTCAACGCTATCTTCAACTTCTTCATCGAGTTCTAATTCATCAGCAAGAGCTTCAGAATGGTCAGAGTCTTGACTGTTTCTAACTCTGAGAGATTTAGATTGAACAGTAATAGGGTAAGGAATAGCAAGATAAAAGCTAAAGTTTTATTAATTTAGATTATAAAAAAAGGCAAGGAGCATGCTTATATACATGAAAGAGTTATAGGAACTACTAAAATGCTAGAAGTTTCTCTAAATGTTCACAGAGTTTTTATAACTAATAAAAATTCTTATTTTAGAATTTTAAACTAGCATCATATTATTTTACCTTCTAGAAGATAAATACCATTTTATTTCTTCCAAATAAAAGCATATAGTAAGTTTAAAGAGAGGTAGAGAAAATTAATGCTGCTTTCAGATAGTAAGAAACATAAATAGAGTGCTAAATAAAGACTTTAGATATATTCTATAGCAAGGTTATAGTAATCCTATTTACTAACTTAGCTCACATTGTAAAGTTTTATCAAATAAGAAAATAAATTAAAGCTTAATTAATATTTATATAATCAATTACTATATACTAAGCATTTCTTTATCTGGGTCTTAGCTTTATACCATTCATTAAGCAGCATTTAGCAAATCAATTTATTTAATGCTAAGAGATTAATTAACAATTATATACTTCCATAATCAAATCACCATAATAAGATACTTTAAAAATAAGATAAGGAAGGAATATAGAAAGCTAAATACCTTAGAAATTAATTAAACTTTACTAATTCAAATTTACATTTGAAAGTTATAAAGAGGTTACTTATATCAAATCAAGGCAATAAACTAAATCAACAACCAAAAGTACTAAGTCTTATTAAAAGTAAGCCTTCAAATGTTATTTGCAACACCATTTTAACTAACCATATTAAGATATAACCATAACTTCAGTTTTTAATCAATTAATAAGAGCAACAAATAAACCTGATTGAGCTATTTCTTATAGTTTCTTCATTTATACCTCCTATTCTAGCTCGGAAAACAATTATAATCAAAATAGTTAAAATCTTGGTACTATAATTAAAAGATTTAGCTAAGTTTTCCTGAAAATAATGTAGAAATATAGAAGATAAAATAAACAAAGCTCATATTTAAATAATTTCAAAGGCAAATTATTAATTGAAGCAGTGTTGTGTAATAGAGATAAAGTAAGTTAAACCTAAAATATTAAATATAATTAAGAACTAATTTATCTCTCTTAAATTTAATATTATATCTAATTTTAGATTTCTTTAGAATTTAAAGTTACTAAAATAAAGAAATCTCTAATTTTAATTATCTAAGAATTAATTAAATAAGCTAATTTCAAATTGTTTAGTTGTATTATTAGTAAATCAGTCTTTTCATTCTATTTAGTTTTATCAAATTTTGGTATCTTAAAACTTTTATTTATTTTATTGCAAATTTGCATAAATAATTATTATATAATAATTTACAGGTTGATAGAATGGATTTTAAGAGATTCATTAAATAGAAGCATTCAAAAGTATAGAGAAAATAGATTCCTTTCATAGTCTAACAACAGCATTTCTGAACTTATCAATAAGCAAAAAGATAAAAATTCCCTTTAGAGTTAAAGGAAATAGGTAAAAAATGATTTAAGGTAGATAAATTTAAAAATAAAATAAATAAATAAAGCTATTTCTTTAAACAATTACTTGCATCTTCAAAAGCTGGTTTATCTTATTTTAAATAAGTATAATAGAATTTAAATGTTTATTACAATTAAAAGCAAAGGATTAAAATTTAGGATGATAGAAAGGTAAAAGTTATGAAAAGGAATGCGATATAATTTAGAAGTAATAAAAGCCATAAATAACTTTAATTTAAAAGTAGAAAAAGTGGAAATAAAAAATGTTTAAATAAAATAATAAATTACCAATCAAGCTAGAGATTAGAATAAACCAATACCTTAAGTGAATAAGGAAATAGAAAGATAAATTTAGCATAATTTAAATAAAATAGATAAGAAATATAAAAAATATACAAACGTCAAAGACCTCTATTATATCTGTCTTAATTACAAAAGCCTATTTTCTTAAAAGGATAAAGTAGAATAAAATAATTTAATATGTTTAATTATAATAAAAAACTAAAAATAAATATTTGTTATATTAAGCATCAAACATAATTTCTCTTATCATTTAATTTAATCATTTGAAAGTTTATTTTATCTGAGTAAGCAAAATTTCTTCTACCTTTCTAATTTATTTTTTCTTAGGATAGTACATAATTTAATCTCTTATACTTCTAACTTTAAGAATAGTTTAAGCTTTTATAGCTTATTGATAAAATAAAAAGAGATAATTTGCTTAATTGCTAGATTTTATTAGTTAGATTGATGAGAAATATTAGTCTAAGTTAGTAGAATCTAATAGATATTTATTAGGCTTTATTAGAAAATGTTAGAAAATGCCGAAATATCTTAAAGGTAGTTTGAGTAAGCAATCTTTTTTATTTAGTAAACTTAAAAAAGAAAGAAACTAAATTTAGATTAAGAAATTTAACTAAAAATATTACCTAGTTAATTAAAAAGACTAAGAGAAAGGTCTAAATCATTTTAGAATTTAATTTAAAGAAAGAAAGCTAAATAAAACTATATGAAAATTTAGATTATGAATAAAGCTACTATTTAAATTTGAAATAGAACATTAAATTAAAGAGGTTTTTATGTATAAAGAAATTAAATAAAATACAAATTATTCTAAAATATAGCTATTAAAAGAAAGCTTGAGAAATATCATTTAAGTCACTACAATTTTTCAAATTTAGTTATTTAAAGAAATAAAGAAATAGTTAGAACTAGAATTTTATAATAATAAACAGAAAATGAAACCTTAGCTAGAAAATAAGCTAAATGTTGTGAGAAAATTCGCAAGAAGTTCATGCTATCTTTTGAAATAGATTCAACACTTAGAAACAATTTAAAACAAACTTTGTTCTAAATACTTCAAATAAATATCACTATAGTCGCATAAGTTATTAAATCCTTAAAAACTATTGAAATTTACAATTGTTTTAATCCTCAAGGATTAAATTAGATTGATTAGCAGTTTAAAAATAATTACAAGAGAGGAGCTTTTCTTAATTAATAGTCTCTTAAAGATAGATTTAACTATGATTCCTATATATTTTTCTAAGAAAATCCCATGTGATTTCAAGTATATAGGGAAGTTTGATAAAGTGAGTTTAGGTACTCAATTAGATTAACATTTTCTTTAAGGATTAAATTTAATCTTAATTATTTAGCTTTTACATTATAGAGTATTTTCAAAGATATTTAAATATCTCTTTGCTTAATCTTTATTCCGTTGTTAAATATTTAAGTTTAATATCTCAAAGGAAATAGAAGTTTGAGAATATGCTTATATTATTTAAGTAATTAAGATATTCGAAGATTTTACATTGAAACTTTAAAAATATTGCTTTATTATACCTATCAATTTCTATATAATAGTTCAGTTGTTCATTTAAGATAACTATGAAGTTTATTAACTGTACTAAGAAATGTTTTATTATAGGAATTTTCTATTTTGTTAAATATATATGAATATAACAGGAAAAATTATATAAGTAACGTCTAAATTAAACTAATACAAGTAAGCAATAAATAATGGTAGCTTTATTATTAAAAAAATGGAACAGTATTAATATCGCAAGATTGAATTCTTAGCGACTCTTCTTTATTTCGAAATAAAGAAGCTGCTATCAAAAGAGATAACATAGGTAGGTGCTTAGTTACCTCTAAAACATAGATTTTGAGTCTCTACAATTACATCCTGTTAGTTATATAATAAATTTATAAAGATAATTATTAAAGATATGTAGTAAAATACCAATTAGCAAATTCCTTCGAATTCCACTAAAATAACAACTAAATTCTCTAAATCAAGGAAAATAATTATAGAAAACTTTAAAAGTTTAGAAATATGTCTATAGATAAAAGAGTCAGAATGTCTCCTAAGACTCATTAATAATATTTCTAAATGCTCATAGAAGTATAATAATATGAAATAAATACCAGATTTTTAATTATATTAATCAGTTTGTCTTTATTTCATTTTATTTAATTATTGTAAAAAAGAAATCTGGTTGCTAGGACAGAGTAATTGAAGCCTATACTTTAAAATTTTAAAAGAGATAAATATCTTATTCTTAATCTAATTAATATCATCTATTCAAATATTTTAATAGCTTTACACTTTTAGTTTAATGAACAATAAAAAAAAGTTTTTTGGTTTTAAATGAAAGGTTGGTTATTGCTTTCAAAGTGTATATGATTTAATTCTATTCATATTATATTAAAGACTTAAAAAAGTTCTTTAAAGTTTTAATATATAGAAGGAATCATTTTCAGCTAAAATAGCTGAAAATAGTTTTCATATCTTGTAATCTTTTTTTCAATAGTTTTCATATCTATTTTACGAACTCTAAGTTTATTATTCTCTAAAGAATTGATTTATTATATTCTTAAGTTAACATCACCAATTTTTTCATTTATAATTAGATATGAATAAAATATCTGCTTAAAATATCTTTAGATTATAAGCTTTTACTTCTTAGCTTTTTTATTCCTTTCTCTCCTTATATTCTTGATTGAGTTTATTTTTTATTTCTAAAATATTTTTTCATATTTCCTATTCAATTTCAATCATCACAGCGCTTTATTTTTTCACACAATATCGCTGGCTTTCTCTTTTAGCTTACTTTTTTTCTTTTGTTTTTTTAAACTAAAAATTAGCAAACTATAAATATATTATATTCTCCTCTTCAGATATTTCTTTAGAAGCTTTATTTCACTTATATTTGCTTACTATTCTCTACTTATATATCAGATAATAAAAATTTTAATATATATAATAATTGTTTAAATTTAGAAAGACAAGGATTTATATTAATATAAATAAAGTATCTACTTGTTGTAATGTTTAGCTAAAAATGCTATATCTAAAAGTATAAAATATATCCTTTAAATTATTAAATATAACTAGTTATTACCATTTAACTATTATCATATTTTGAGTATGATGCTTAATATCAATTTATCTTATAACACTATTTATCTATAAATACTTGCCTTTTAATACTTATTGCTATACTCCGCTAAGGGATTTTTATTCTTTTTCAATTTTGATATAAAGATAAAAAGAAAGTTACTAATAAATTGGAAGGGTTTATTGCTAGTTATTAATAATACTTTATATTTATTTTACTCTTTCATGTCGTTAATGTATCTACTTTAAAGCATTAAGATAAATGTTTGGTATTTGCAACAGTGCTAAGGAGATATTCTTTTCATATCTTATAAAGAACTAAATTATTAGTAAGTTTATTCTAAACCTCAAATGGATGCTAAACTTACTTCTGAAAGTGAATACATTTTTTTAGTTTAAATAAGCATTAAAGGAAGATAGATTTAAACTTAGAGCTAATTACTATCTATTTAGAATAAACACACCATATAGCATACTTACAGCTACTACTGTAAATTTATATAAAATAAATTAAAAAGCTTATTCTTTTCATTATTATTTTATTATTTAAACTAATTTTAATAAAAAGAGCTTTATTTTTCTTAAAACATATGAAGAAATATTACTAGCTTTGCATTATTATGAGTATTAAAAACTCTAAGTATAGTTTTCTTTTAATATAATATAAATGCTTTTTATTACTATAAACCTTATTTTATTTTTAATTTTCTTATTCACCATTTAAGAATTATACTTTGACTAAACTCCTTAGTTAGTTTCTAATTATATTTCCTACTGAGATGATATTATGAAGTAGAAGCTTTTATGAGGCAGATGATTCTATTTTATTTTATAAATTTTAAATGATTTATATAAATAACTTTTAGTCTTTGGCTTACGTTAATATCTTAATGTTGTAAGTATAGTATATTTAGATAGCTATCACTAAAGTGTTATAATATCTTAGTTAAAGGAAATACTCTTATGTAACTATTTTAATAGCACTATTTTTACCAAAAGTTAATAAATTAAATATGACTAGCGAGTTTTCAACTTATATTATCAAGTAATCACCTTAAAAGCGAAAAAATCTTTTAAATGAGATGTTTAAGAATATGAATAATGGATCTGATAAATCTACACCTTCAAAAGGCAATTCACCAGATTTTAGTCCTATAAGAAGATAAAATTCTCTAATGACACCCTCAACTATTGATAAGGAAGAAGAAAAAATGTTATTTAAGAAGGCTTACAACGCTATTTTAGATAGTGATCTAGAGGCAATTGATTAAGTTTTGTATTAGTATCAAGTTTAGGATAAGAATATAAATAGTCCTCTTAAAAGATGCTCTTTTGATGAAAGAGCTTTAATCCACTTAGTTGCAGAAACTACAGATTAGAATGATGTTGTTATGAAATACATAGTAGAGTAAAAAGGCGCAGATGTCAATTTGCAAGATTCTTTTGGAAATACTGCTGTTCATTTAGCGTGCAAATCTGGAAAATTATCGACTGTTCAATATCTTTAACTGAAAGGTTCAGACTTAAAAATTTAAAATAAATTAGGTGACTACAGTGTTATTTTTGCAGTTCAATCTGGAAATTTAGAATTAGTAAAGTACCTTTAGAGCAAAGAAGTACCTATGAATTTGTAAAATTATAGTAATTTAAATTCTCTGAATGTAGCTCTTAATGGAGATTATATGGATATATCTGAATATCTTATAGAAAATTTTGAAAAGTTCTCTAAATAAGAAACCTGAAAGATATACTAGGTAAACTCTTTTTAATATTATATTCTTTAATCTTAGTTATTATTACTAACTCTTGCATGCTTTTATATAAATGTATTCTTTTAATTAAGAGATCTATTATAAAATAAAAGATCTAACCATATTACCTTTATATCTCTCTTAAATATCTAAAGTAACTAGCTACATAAAGATTCATTAACTATATGAATTATTAATTTGATGATCTATTTTGCGCTTTTATTTTAGTTTTTATAATTAAATTTATTTACAATTATTTAAGCAATTCTAAGAGTATTTAGTTACTTAGCTCTTTCATTACAATTTATTTCTAAAATTATTAACTATAAAAATCTCTAAATAATTAAAAGCTTTTAAATAAAATAATTTATGGTAATATTAGTAAAGCTAGATATAAAGATCTAGTATCTTATATCTAAGAGAGGCTTTGTATTGTATAAATATTCTATAATAGCTTTTATTTTATTTACATAGTTCTTTAATTATTACTTTAGACTCTTTATTTTAATCTATTTCTTTTTTATATTTTAAGTGCTAATGCTAGATTGACTATCTCTTTTTATAGCTAGTCTTATTATAAATCCTTTTGATTTATGTAAGAATTCAAAAGCTAGAAGAATTGAGATTGTTGGTATTCTGAGTAGCTCTATTCATATATTTATCTATAAAGCTATTTTTTAAATCTTAAGTTAAGAAAAAGTATAATAATGTGTTTAATATCCTAAGTACTTAGATATAATAAGGCTATAGTTAGAATAAAAGTCTTTTAGTAAAAAATGGAGTTTTAAAAATAAAGCAGATCAGCACAAATAACTTAGATTATCTATTTAAGAAAACTCCTTAAATCATACCCTTCTTAGAACCTACTCCCTTAAGCGATGGGATAGTCAAAAATACCTTTGATGGTGTTAAAATACGAAATTTTTCCTAATTTATTGGTTTATAACTACATAGCGCTAAAGGTGTATGGAAATGTTTCTGTAATTTACAATGTAAAAGGAAATAATTTTACTACTGAGGTACTTAATGTTAGTAACCTCAAAACTAACTCGAGTGAATTTATTTTGTAAAGATAGAATTATCTTATCATATCTGGGAGATCATGGAATGTATATAAGGAGTAGGAAGGAATAAGATTTACTATTTATAATAAAAAAGAGTAGATATTTTAAATGCCAAGTCCTAAGTGCTGCCATAGATGCTTAAATATTTCTGAAGCAGTACTAATTCTAGGAGGTTATTGGAAAGAATTAGCTATCGATACTACTGAAGCTTTTAATTGAAGAACAGGAAATTTAGAACTTTACCTTAAATGCCTCAAAAATCGTCTATGCATGGAGTATCTTTACACAAAAATTAAGCATGAACGTATGGGGGAGACTAATCGTGATATGAAGCTTTAGACACTATAAACTATTTCGATTTAGTAACTAGCCAGTGGAATAAAAGTAAAGTCACACTTCCCAATAAAGCTGCTTGTGTATATGCTGCTAGCAGAAAGCAAAATACCTTTATTTTTGATGATAAAGAAGAACTACAAGGCACTTACTTGTTTGACTAAAAAAGTATAAGTAGACATGGAGATCCTTTTATAGTAACAAATTATTATTTATGCATGCTTCCTTTTACAATCTAAAACAAAATATATATGTATGCATGGGTTGAATCAAATTACTAAGTCATGGAGTATAATACTAAAACAGGAAAATGGACTTCGGTATGTTAGACCAGCGTTTATGTTGAAAGTTGAAATAAATAGCTTTATACCAGTCTTAATTTTAATTCTCATATCATAAATAAAATATCTTTCAGCATATAGTAGCTTATTCTTAGCTTAAGGTTAAAATCCTTAAGGTTTATCTAATAAAATATATAAAATATAAGCTACAATCAAAGTTTTCTACTAATTTATATGTATCTCGATATATAAGGTACCATCTAAACTTTAACTTAAAAGGTTTACATTCTTTAATTTAAGATTTACTTTTACATTAATCTTATAAGCATTTTAGTTTGAGTATTATACCTTAATAAAATAACTAAAACTGCTGTCTAAACAACTAATTACTTTAATATCTTTTAAACTTTAATTTTAACTACAATTTATTAAATTAAGAACTTAATTTTATAGATAAAGTTTTAGGATTTAATTTAAATAATAGCTCTCTTTTAAGTAAAAGGTCTAAGTATTATATAAATACTTTAAAGAAACTAAAAGGCTTTACTTATTAATTTAGCTATAAACTTTATAAATGCAAACTCTATAAAAATATGATGAGATATAATTATTTATTATATCTAGTTTAAATAAAAGTACTGCTTTAAAATTAGGGGTAATTATTTATTCTATCAAATTACTAAATTATTATTATTATTATTCTTTTACTAGAGTCATATAAAACTAGAATCTATTAGGTTTATATTAAAAATTAAATCTAACCAGATTCTATTTTGCTTGAATGAATATGGCTAGACTAGAGAATTGGGGTTAGATTTGTTTTTTAGTGCATCAGATTATTATTATATTTTAAATGGTTTTACTTCATATACCAATGAAGTTTGCTTTAGGGCTTTTTTATTTATTTATGATACTAAAAGTTGAAAGATAGCCTGCATATAACAATGAATTGGAAAATTATCCTAAAGATTGCTATTAATATAGTTTTAGCTAATTCGCTTTTCCTTATAAAGGGTTTAGTGCCACTATCTAAAGAGATCCTTATAATAATAGTGATTCTTTATACTTACCTTTTGGACTTTCCTGCTAATTTGGAAGCTTAGGAAGATGCTAGTATTGGAAGTTTTAAAACGGAATATGTGATTAAGAATGCTAAGTTCCAGAATGTGGTTATGATTGATAGGACTGGTAAAATTACTGTATCAATATCACTATGTTCTGAGTAGGTGAAATATAAAACTGTTAAGACCAAAGCTGTTTCATCCTTGTAATAAAATAGTAATTTTTAATATTTATAGAATGATTAAGCTTGCAGTTAGAGTATGATAAGAGATGGAATATGCTAGCTATAGTGCTTTAGTTATTAAAATAAGTTTTATTATTCAGACTGCTGTTACTATCTAACTTAAAAGAGCGTGCTAAAATTATATTAATGCGATCAGACATTTAATTGACAGTTGTTAAAGGACATCTTTCTTTTGTTAACGTGATTATGGAAATGAACAACTATGTACAAAATGGTCTTGTAGATGGAAGTTATTGTAATAAAAGAGATTATTGAACATGCTATATATGTGCTTAAGGGTAATATTTTAAAGAAGATCCTTATAATTTGCAAGATGAATATGGATATCCTTGAAATTTCTAATCAAACACATCGTTATTTCCTTATGATATTGTGGTAGAATGTTAAAAACACACAAATTCGATATTTAAGATAATTCAAGGGAATTTCAGTTTAAGTAATGTTTGATTCCATTATTTTGCCAAAAGAAACTATAACTACATTGAATGCCAGACTTGTAACTTAGAGTTTAATGATACTGACTTTTAGTTTCTAGAATCAGCTAATTACTTTGTGAATATGTACTGCGTTTCTTAGCATGATAGATTTGATTGTGGAAGTTTGAAGTACAACAGAGGGAAAGTTAGTTAAATAGCTAACTTTCATTATTTAATTCTAGAAAATTACGAAAGATCTATAACTCCTTTTGCATTCCCTGGATTTTTGAAAGCAAATCAAACGGAATTGATTGAAATTAACGGAGTAACTTTTGAAAGCAATTTCATATGATCTAACTTAGAAAAATATACTAGCAGTGAGATTAACGCTTTGCTTTTCATTTAGAACTGCAAGTAACTTCAACTACTAAACTCAGTTTTCTACAGAAATGTCGCTTATAATTCAACCCTAATAAAGATAACTTATCCTAAAAGATTTCCAACAGAGGACTAAGATCTGATAAATATCACAGTGGACAATTGCACTTTTTAGGAAAACTTTGTAAGTAGAAACGGAAGCGTAGGACTTCATTTTCTCTTTTGTTACGATATTCCAAATATTTTAGTAAATAACTCTCGATTCTTATATAACACTGGAGATTTCTACTAAGAATACTCTGGATTAAATAGCACAGATGCATGACAATTATTTGCTACTCCTTCAGTATTTCTTATGAACTACGAACCAGGTTTTTCATTATTATACTCCACTACATAATTCGCTATTGATAAGCGAAAAAGTCTAAAGATTTATAATACTAAGTTTATCGAAAATTTCGTTACTAACGTTATATGGATTGTTAAGTACACTAATGTATAGTTAGATAACTGCTTGTTTGAAGCAAACTAAAGATATTCAGAGCAAAAATTCAGATAATACTCGCCTATTTCAAAGGTAATTATGAACTACTCAGAGCTTTATGGAATTTTCAAGGCAATGGGAGAAAAAAACTGTAAGTTAGATTTGCAACCTGAAGCTATAAATGAACTGATAGTATAGAAGCAAAAAGGCCTTACAAGTAGTTATTTCGCTACTATATTTCTAACGGATTATTAATACAACAGTATTTAATAGCAAATTTTTAATCTTATAACTATATTGTAAGAAGTATCCATTAAGAACTGTAACTTCACATCTAATAGCATTGAACTTAGCGATTGATTCATTGATTAAATAGTAGGTTCGGCATTTGATTAAGTTAGCAGTGAGATATTTATTCAATATTTGTGAAATTTTACCATGATAAATACCATCATTCAAAATGACCATAATTAGCACGGAGGAGGAATAGCAATAAAATGAGTTTAAAATGCTATTTTTGATGGTGTAAGTTTGGTTAATAACTCCAACTACTATCCCTAAATACAGACATATTTCTGAGGCAGTGTATAAATAACCAATTCATATTTCTCAAATATATCTAAGGCAGTATACTTATAAGATGGAGATATATATTAAAACAATTTCTTGTTCATAACAAAAATAGATTTAGTTGATGAAGTAGATAGAAATCTAGCTCCTTAAATAATAGTAACAAATACTACTTTTTAAGACAACATGAACAAATACTTTCCAGCTGATTTTACTCTTATAAATGATAACACTTAAAACTATGCTAATGTCTATCTTTATATCTCTGATAGCTATTTCTTAAGAAGTAAAAGTTCTATCATTTCATGCTTTTCGATTCAGTCTCATATCTCACTTATGACAGATAGCGTGATTTAGGACACTTAATTTGCGAATCAGTTAACGGAGAAAAATATTATAGTGCTAGAAAACTGGAATTACCTAAAGCTGAAGAGAGTCAGATTTTTAAACAACACACTAAATAATACCTAAACAAATAGCATAGTAATAGAACTGAAAAATACCATGCAATAAATCTTAAATCTATACCTAGAAAACTGCTAATTCATTTCTAATAACTAAGTAATAAAAAGCTAATAAAACTTATCAAACTTAATATTTTCTGTTTGATTAGGAGGCTTAAATATTAACTTGACAACTTCAAGATGCTAATTTCATAACAACTCTGTCTAACTATTGTGACTCTAGTTTGTGAATTATATGGATTATTATTCTAATTTTAGTTCCAATTACTACTAATTTTACTCCTTGATATACCTTGATAGTAGTAACTTAATATTTCGACTAATCGGAACTTCATTTACAGGCAATCTTTCTGAACAAACCCTTATTGTAATATAAGGCTCGATTTCTTACTTTGATAATGTAAGATTGACGGGAAACACTGTGTGAAATAGTGGAACGATATAGATCGAAAATTCCTATCTCTATGTAGTTAATTCGTTATTTAACTTGAATATTGCTAAATAGTATGGTGCTGTTATTGAAGGTCAATCAGCTACAGAAATAATTGTCGAAAATTCAGTTTTTCAGTAAAATGTCGCATCAGATAAAGCAGGAGTTATCTTATTAAGTGGATAGTAAGCTTAGGCTTAATTTAAGAACTGCACTTTTAATAAAAATGAAGCTAGTTTTGGCAGCGCTTTATATCTAACCTAAGGTTCGCAAGCATTTCTATCAAATTGCACAATTAAATAAAACTATGCACATAAATTTGGTGGGTTTGCATATGTGGAGGCTTAGTCTCTAATTTAGATAAATGATTCTGATATATCAGAAAACTTAAGTGGTGAGTTTGGATCAGTGCTTTACTTAACTACAACTTAGATAAAAAATAAAATACAAAAATGCATTATTTACTCTAACTAAGCTAAGAGCGCTTTTGTTTATCTATTAAAGTCTTCTGTCGAATTTGAGGCTGTTCATGTTTATTAAAACAAAGGAACAATAGACTCAGCTGGGATATTCGGAATTCTATCCAAAATTTCTGTGAGCAATTCAAACTTTAGTAACTAAAAGGATGGAAATGGAGCTTTTATTAATGTTTTAACTCACTGTAATTTAAGTATTTTCAACTCTAGATTTGATCAAGCAAAGCGAGATCAAGGAAGGGCAATCTATTCCTTTCAGAGTCAGATTTAGATAGAGAAGACTATTTTCTAAGCTGAAAGTAAGGAGGGAGGTATTATATATGGGAATAGCATTAATTTGGCTTCTAAAAGCAATATATATGAAAGTAAGGATACTTTTGGTGTAATCTACTGTTTTCAATGCTATATTTCTCATTTAACGATACATTCTAAAATTTTGAGCCTAGAGCAATGTATTTAGCCTCTTCAAAATCATCCTTTATTTAGAATTCCACTTTTACATCAGGATGAGGAAATGTAGACGGTGGTGCTATTTTCTTTTCTTCAGTAGACTAACTAGAAATAACCCAATCTACATTCATAAATATAACTGGTAGGTTTGGAGGATGCGTCTACATTACTAACGAGATTAAAAATAACTCCCTTTTATATATCAATCAATCCAAATTTTCCAACTGCAGTGCATCTTAAGAGGGAGGAGCTATTTATGTGCTTCAAGCTAGTTTAAGTTTAAACTAAAACTTATTTTAGTTCAATACAGCTACTAGGAAAATAAATAGGAAGAGGAGGGGCTATGAGACTATGATGCTTAGATCAATAGTGCACTTTTGATTTAAACTATAATCAATTTATAAATAACAAAGCCATCACTTAGGGTGAGGGAGGAGCTATAAGTTGAAAAAATAAAATTCCATAAATACTTCCAAATATCACCCTAAAAGAAGAGTTTTGCTAGTTTTTTAAAAACAATCAGGCTTAGTATGGTAAAGAAATAGCTTCAGAAGAAACCTTTCTAGGAGTCTTAAGAGATAAGAACTATAATAGCTATAATAAAATTCCTAACTGCTAACTATCTCTAAAAGATAATTAAGCAGAATAAAGTAACTCTAGTAAGTTAAGAAGATAATAAGATTTTAGTAATCAGCAAGTTTAATTTGCTCCTGGGTAAGCATAAACTGAAGAGTATTACTTTATACTTTTAGATTCTTATGGCTAACAGGTAAACAAGTAAAATATCTTAGAGTTATAGTTTAATATATCCGAAAATAATTTTAAAGATGCTTCTTTGTCTGGGTAAACTTAATTTTTTTCAGTGGAAGGTATATTTACTGTAAATGAAATTTAAATTCAAGGGTAACCAGGAACACATATTAAATGTGAGCTAAAAGTTGATGCGCTTAATTAAACTCTAGCAAACTTAAATGATCCTTATTAATTAGATAATTAAACTGCTAAGTAGTTTCCTGTATTTCTAAGATACTGCATAGAAGGAGAAATATTATAGTCTTCTGTTTCTTGCTATAAATGTGAGCAAACCAAGTATTCATTAAAGCTTAATTCTACTGAATGCAAATCCTGTCCTAATGGAGCTGAATATTTTGGTGGAGCCGATATTTTTCCGAAATCAGGATATTGAAGATCAAGTAATAAATCAGACAATTTAATGAAATGTCCAAGATCTGAAAGCTGTGTAGGAACATAAATTCCAAGTTAGTAATAGATGAAAGAAGATAATTGACGCTAAAGCATGAATTGGAAAGGAGAATGCGCTTCTGGGTATACTGGTAACTTATGTAATTCTTGTATTTACAATTATGAAAGAATAAGTGATAATTTGTGTTCCCCATGTCCAGATTAATAAACTAATATAATAAGGATTTTACTTGATAGCTATTTTAATGATTGCTGTCTTAATAATAAAAATTAAAAGCACTATAAGCACTGCTTAAAGAGCAGAATAACTGCATTCAGTTTATTTCAAAATTTTGTTGAACTATATGTAGTTAGCTGTACTGAATAAGTCTTTTTAATTTGAGTGACCAGATTCAGTTTTATCAGTATTTGATGCTCAATAATAAGCAGGGAATACAAGTTAATCTCTTTTTAGCGTTGATTGCTTTTTGCAAACCAATTCTTCAAGAGAAGCTTATTAAGTTTTTTACCGCAAACTTATTTTAATGGCATTTTTACCAATTATTCTACTTTTTGTATCGACATTTTACTGAAGCTTCGTAAGTATCTTATATAAGTCTTTGCTACCTTTAAAAAACTAATACGTTACAACTGTTGTAGTATCTATTTTTACATTCCATCCTAATATTCTAAAGAGTATGCAAACCATATTTTCCTGTATGGATATTGATGGAAAGTTATGAAACAATTATAATACTTAAATTGAATGCTGAGCCACCGAACACTCATTTTATGCTCTTTGTGTAGGCCTACCTGGTCTCATTATCTGAGGAATAGGAATTCCAGCGTTATGCCTATTATTAATTTACAGAAGTAGGGAATCTTTGCATCTCATAAAAGTAAAGTAAAAATATGGATTCCTTTATGTAGGGTATAAAAAGCAATTTTGGTTCTGAGAGTTTGTTATTCTATACCGTAAAATAATAATTTCCATAATTTCAATTCTACTTTAAAACTTAGATGTTCATATCTAAGCTTTGACTGTTTTACTCGTTTTGATATTCTCATTCTATTTCTAGTACAAACTCTAGCCTTTTTCAACAGTCTCTTTAAATTTATGTGAGTAGAATAGCATTTTAGTAAGTGCTGTGACTATTTATTGTGGACTGTTTTTTCTCTCTGGTTCGCTAAATAATTGAGCAGGTTTGATCTTTTTCCTGTTAATAGTATTGGTTAACGTTTGATTCTTATAGTTCTGGATAAGACAAATGTTTCATAGCATAGGATAGGTGATAATGTTTAAGTCCCATAAGGTTTACAAGATGTTCTGTTCATGCTTTAAAATAAAAAACATTCGTCTATTAGAAATGATACAAGAAATGGACTTAAACAGCTTTAAATTTCGTAAAAAGTTCTTAATGAAATCTATTAACAAAAGCTCCAATAGAGAGTCAAACTACGAAGAAATATTTGGAGATATTTAAAAGATAAAGTTGCTAATTAAGTTAGGGTCAATGAACAGAATTGATATGCTTAATTATATAAACTCAATATAGTTTAAATAAATAAGTATTTACTAGTTAAGCTAGGAAAGCCTTAATATTCTTAACCCTCCTTCCCAACTTTATGAAAAGCAGACAAATGAATACTCTTTTGAGAAAAGCAATAAGGAAAGCTATTTAAAAAATTTGGCTAACTTGATGTAGTTTAGCAAGTATTTTAATGCCCGAATAGCTTAAGAGCCTTATGATAATGACTTTGGGACAAAAAGTAAACAAATATACATTTAAAAACTGTTGTAAGGAAGTTTTAAATAAAGTTAGTTAAATTAAGATGAAAATTTCTCTCACCTAGCCAACTAGGAATCTATAGTATCTAATACCAAAAGGGTAGATAAAAAGGATAAAGGGAAAAAATAAAAGCAAGAAAATAAAACTAAAAAGCAATTAAAGAATAATAGCAAGAAACTGACAACTTAAGAAAAAAGTTATGAGTGTGAAAGAATGAATGAAGATTCCTCAAGTTTTCAAGATTAAGAAAGAAAGCAAATCCATAAGAAAAAGAAACTAATAAAACCTTCATAGAAAAAAAGACTAGTACTAAATGCTGAAAATAAACAGAAGCAGGATATTTAAGCATCTTTTTAAAGAGAAAAGAGTATAAAACCTTTTTAAGATGATATAAATGCCTAATAAACAGTAACTGATAAATAAAGAAATAGGAGAAATAATTAATAAAAAGCAAGTTATTCTTAATAAGAGAATTAATTTAAATCAATAAGATCCAAAAAGCAAAAGTTTAATTCATCTGTAAACAAAGTTTAGTCTAATCCTGAATTTAATCAAGAGTAAAGTCTTTCGTTATTTAAACTCAAATCTGAGAGTTAATTATTCTTAAATAAAATTGAGATGTAAGCTTAATTTTAAAGTTGCCAAGATAGCAGACAAGAAACTAGTAAAACTTAAATTTAGTAAAATAAATTGAAATAAGCTTAAAAAAAAGTCAACTAAAGCTAGGTTTTTTCAAGTGAAAAGTCATAAAAGATTAAAATTATGGATAAAGTTAATTATGTAAATGAGCGTAATTCCATAGATAACTCTCTTGCCCACTTACAAGAAAATTACTAGATTGCTAGTTAAAATTCGATGAACGAATTTAAAAGCATTTCAATAAAAAGTTTAAATTAAGTTTAAGCCTCTGAGGAAAAAAGAGCTTTTCCTTACAATAAGATTAAAATTCAAAATTCAGCAAAAAAGACAGGAGGAGACTTATCTAAAAAAATTAAATTCGTTTATTAAGAAGATTTTAATTTGAAGAATAAGCAACAAAAATAATAGTTGGGAAAATTAAAAATAATTGAAGAAGATAAGGAAAAATTACAAATTAATGAAGAAAATATTAAAACCGAAGAATAGGAGAGCTGAAAATTTCTAAAGAAAAGCTTATTTAACTTTTTTAATAATTGTTTGAACTATTTTACATATCTTAAGATTTAAACGAATAAAGTATTAAATATAAATCTCTTTAACCTCTTAACTCTAAAATCAAAATATCAATCTCTAATTCAAGCAACGTTTATCTTTAATAATTAGTTATATTTCTTTAGTAATTAAAGAACATTCCACACTACTATTTAATTGATTTTCTTTAGAAGTAGAACTTGAGATAGAAACCAAAACTAAAAATTCAATCTATGAAGATTTTTACTTAAAGAGCCTTTTATAAATAAGAATTTCAGACGCTTCAATTGGTTAAGTTAAGTATTCTAATTAGTTTTATAATTAAGCTTGCTTAGATTTATCTAGGTAATTGCTTTTATTATATAACTTTATGATTTACCCTTTATATGAACTTTTAATTCTTTCCTTTTATAACTATCAAATATTTAGGCTACATAACTCTTATACTCTTAACCTACTTTCTATGATTTTTGAAAGAGATAATATCTATATATTTCTATTAGGTTAGTGATTTAAGTTGATGAAAGCTTTAAGTAACATAATAGAATGTTTATTAGGTGAATAAAAAGTAGATATTAGATATAAGAATAAGAAAGTAGGTGAAATGGTGAGATTATGCTGAAACAATTAAATAAAGCATATATCTATAACTTGAGGTTTAAACAAATAATTTTAACTAGCATTTAACCATAGGGTAAATAGAGTATTTCTAGGTTTTTATTAGACTAATTTAAAGAATAACTAGATAATTGCTTTTATAATATTTAGTTGTTTAGTAGTATCCAAAGTTTAACAACATTTCACTAAGCTTTTTCCCATTTCTAGTTTTATAATCGAATAGAATAAATCACTTTAGAACTTCCATCAAATTATTAAACCTAGTTTTATTACACTATTGGTTATGTGTAATGTAGGGAGATTTAACTTCCAGAGAATTGCATCCCACAATCGTTCATATGCTTAATGTTATACATTTTAGAATTGTAGTTACTAAATATGAAGAAAATGATGTCTTAGAAAGTTGTAATGTGCTGATGTTCTAGCTTTTACTGGAAGTGATGTTTAGGATTTTATCCAGCTGTCTATTTGATACTCTTAAATTTAAATAATATCATGATATATATTA
Source organism: Loxodes magnus (assembly GCA_946699065.1). Taxonomy (NCBI): domain Eukaryota; phylum Ciliophora; class Karyorelictea; order Loxodida; family Loxodidae; genus Loxodes; species Loxodes magnus. The sequence continues at coordinate 207,652 of CAMPDV010000614.1, forward strand.
AAAAATGGTTAGCTTCAAGAAGGGTTTTTATACCACCTCCTCAGAGTAGGAGAGAAAACCTGAACCACTTTCTTTTACCACGTCTTTGCTTTAATTATTCCAACCTTCTTTATTATGCATGGAAACCAGACTAATAATGCAAGACCTTAGACTACGCAGGACCAAACTAACTGACCGAACGAACACGAAATAATAGAATGAATAATAGAAAAAAAATAGCAATATACCCATGATTGGTCGAACTGTACTAAAAGGAGGAGCACAAAATAAGAAAGGAATGTGGCAAAAAAAGTAAATAACCTAAGTAATAATTTAACAAAATAATGAACAACTCATTTCAGCCAACGTCCCTGAAGAATAAATGTAAAGGGTCTACTAAAATGCCTATGATGATTTATCAGAAATGGTGGCCGCAATTTACTTTAACCATTACTTGGAAAACACTGATTTAGTAGAGAAAAAGGCCAAAGACTAAGAAGTTATACAAGTGTTTAGAAATCAAATATGGAAGGATTACGGACAAGCAGTGGCGAAGTTCATAGTGAAATAAAACGGAATTGTATACTTGGTATTTAACAATGAAGAAAGATACTAACATTTCACTTAATTCGGGGAATGAACGTTCAAAGGAGTTAGAATTCCTATCTAAGCTAGAAACTAATTGGAATATTTTGACATTCATAACTACCCAATTTACTTCACAATCAACGAATACTCAAATATGAAGGAAGTAATGGAAATAATAAGATAATATGGAAAATCAAGAGGAGAGATATAGCATACATATCCAAACACAACAATGCTAACAGGGAACAGTGTAGTTTACCTAGATTTAAAGGATGTAGACGAAGCAAAGAGGATACCAGAAGTAATAGATTTGAATGGAAACAAAATGAGAATATAACACCCAGTAATTTTATCTGCTGCCTATGTAAAGTGAAAGGGCACACAGACCAGCAATGCAGAAGGGTAGAAGCAGCAAAAAGGAAAAAGCTACATACAAGAGAATTAGAGATGCTTGAAGGAGAAGTTATTTAAAAAATAAGCAAACCAGATTTTGAAGCAAATCAAGCAAATAAGAGGATAATTGGAGAAGAAGAATAAATGATTATAGAGGAATCAAGGGAAGAAGAGAAGGAAATAAAATGAGGAGAATAAAAAAATAATTAAAACAACTAAACAACTAAATAATAAAAAGTTTTTATGCTAAAAGAATAAATAAACATTATTTTTCATCAAAATGGAATTGGACATATGTAAGACAGAAGGATAGAAAAATGTTCAAATAATTAAACAAAATAGAAAACAATCAACTAAATAATAAGATATACCATAAAGCAAATTAGAGAAAAGGATAGGATAGGTGATGGTAAAAATGCTAAACTCTAACAAAAGAAATAAGAAATAAGCAAAATAGTATAATGGAGTATATCAGGAAAAACGTAAATAAAGGAAAAAAGCAAAAAGAAATAGAACAAACTCAAGAAGAAAAAGAATAAGATGCAAGATAAAAGTGAGAAGAAAGAAGTAAATTGAAGCAAACTTCAATGAGAATGTACTATGCTAAGAAGCCGAAAAACAAAAATGAACAATTATCCGACTTCAACTAATAGGAAAAGGAAAAAGAAGAAGATTAGAATAGATAAGAAGAAGGAAAAGGTAGATAATAAGATGAAAAAGATAAAAAAGGGGAAAGAACTAATAAAGAAAATAATATGGAAGCATAGAATGATAGATAAGAAGAAGTAAATGTGGAGAAGGAAGATGAATAAAAAGAAGAATAAGGTGAAGAGGAAGAGGAAATGAGTGTAAAAAAAGATTAAGCATAAGTCATAAGTCATAAAAATAGGGACAGCAAATGTTAGGGAGTAAGAAGTACAAAAGAGGCACTAGCCAAATTCATGACTCAAAAAAGTATCCACATAATGGCAATATAAGAAATTTAGATTGAAGACTAAAAAGATATGTGTAATATAGCAGGATATAAAAACTTAATAAATGTGGGATCAAAAAAGGAAAATGAGTAGCATTCTATATTAGAAACGACATATGTAAGGAGATCAGAGAGATATAGAATGAAGTAAACCAAATGACGCTTTTTGGAGGAGCGAGAGTAATGGCAATAGAAATAATGAAATAATCTAGCAGTAATAAATGTTTACGCTCCTGTTGCAAATGACAACGAACAGTATGAACCTTTCTATAATTTAGTGAATGAATTTAAACTATAAGCAATAGAAAAAGGACTTAATATAATGATAATAGGAGACTGAAATGCGCACATAGAAAAATGACTGCCAAAGAAAACAAACTCAGTAGGAAAGAGAATGGCACAGTTTATGGAACAGAATAATTTAATATGCCTAGACCCACCTGAAATAGGTACCTTTATTCACTAAAACAATGAGTATAAAATAGATTACTTTTTAATCGAAGAGAGAATGAGAGAAAAGGTGATAAAAAGTGATTTTTATTACTCATACGTAATAAGTGACCATAGGCCTGGTATTATATAGGTAAAGATGGGTAAAGAAGTAAGAAAGCCATAAAAGATAGCAAAAATAAACTACCTACTATTAAAGAAAAAAGAGATATAAGAAAAATTTGAAAGATTTATACAAGAAAATCTCTAAAAAGAAGAAATTGATAACCTAAATGGCACATAGACTTATAAATGATGAAAGAAAAAGATATAAGAAGGAGTTTAAATAGTATGTGGAAAATTTAAAACATAAAACTCTAAGATATATAAATATTCAGAAACAACAAAATAGTGTAATAAAATCTTTAGAAAATGCAGCAAACAATTAAAATAAAGGGTAAAGAACAGAGAACAAATAAATTAAAATCAATAAATTGAGAATCAAAGAGAATACCAAAGAGTAAGATAAGAATACATTTAATCAAGAAAAAAAGATAAAAAGAAACTAACTAAACCTATTTATGGACAATGTAAATAAAGGAAGTCTAACAGATATGTGGAAGAAACTAAAAAGCTTACTTAATAGAAAAAATAATTAATGAGTACCCTTATTAAAAGAAGATGTTAATACTTTCAGGGATGAATGGTAGAAACTGTATGAAGATGGCGATAATACGTTACCAACTAAATTCTTAAACAAGAGATAAATAGTGGTAAAAGAATATGAAATTTGAGAAATCATCAACTAATTGGAGAAATGAAAAGCAGCAGGACCTGATGAAATACAAGTAGGCACAATATTAGCAGGTGGGAAAAAACTAACAGAAGTAACATGTAAAATGATAGTTAAGATGATTTAAGAGGGAGTAATACCTTAAGAGATGAAATAATAATACATAATATTAATATACAAAAAAGGAGGACAGATGAACCCGATGATTATAGACCAATCTCTTTACTGAATCATGCTTTAAAAATAGTAGATGCATGAATTTTCTAGCAACTATAAGGATATCTGCATAATGATGAAAGCGAATATTAATATGGCTTTAAAAAAGGAAAATCATGCTCACTGAAAATTTTCAACCTAAGAACAGTATAGGAATGATCAATACGGAACAAAAAAGATGTTTTAGTAATATTTGTTGATATTAAAAAAGCGTACGACTCGGTGCAAAGAAAAGATATATGATAAATCCTAAAAGATCTAAAAGTACCGGAATAGATAATTAAACTCCTAGCAAACTTTTACTGTGAAGAAGAAATTAAACTTAAAATCAATGAATAAATAGCAAAATCATTCGCGACAAATAAAGGACTAAAACAGGGAAGCATAACGTCGCCAAGACTATTTAACTTAATAATAGCAAAACTTCTCCATAGCTTGGAAGATTAATAGCTAGGAATTAAGATAGACTTTAAAAACGAAGAGGGATGAACACAAGAAATATATGCAGGATGTTTTGCATATGCAGATGACCTAGCCTTAATAAGTGAATGAGAATAATTAGAGGAAGTAATCAAAAATTTAACCTCATGGGCAGAAAAATACAAACTGGAAATTGCAGATAAAACAAAATGAATGATATGAAAAGCAGCAGAAAATAGAAACTGAGAAAATATAGGCAATAATATTGAGGTGGGAAATTTAAGAATCGAAAGAGTAACGTCCTTTTAGTACCTAGGGTATATAATAGAAGAGACCATCAGCTTTGAAAAACACATGGAGAACAGACTAGAAGCAGCATAAAAGATGTAAACATGAATACTGGGTAAAATAACAATGAATAAGGAATTAACACCATATAACGCAGGAATAATGATAAAAACGTTCGTAAGCTCAGTATTCAGCTATGGGACAGAAGTTATCCCATATTGTGAATAATTTGTAGGAAAATAAGTGATGGAACAATTAGAAATAATATAGAGAAGATCTTTACGAGCAATCATAGATGCCCCTTTCTAAGTTTAAAATGAGATGCTAGAATACGAGTTACAGTTTATGAAATTTAAACATTGCCTATGGCAGAAAACGCTGAGATTAAGAGGCAGACTAATAGGTAACTAAGGAAAAAAAGTAGATGGATTAATGTTCGACCTAAGTAAAGAAGAGAACTTTATTTTTGAACAATACTGCACGACAATAAAATTAGAATTAAAAATTGAAGACAAAAATATATTTATAGATGATGGTAATAATAATCAAAAAGGAAAGAAAAACATTAATCGTGCAATTTGAGAACATAGAGTATACGTAGAAGATAGAGAAAGAATGGAGTAAATGATAACAACTCTACAGTATAGAAAAACATGATTTGATGAATATGTAGTAGGATCACCCAACTACCTGAGATACAATAAAAATAGAAAAGAAGAAATATGCTATATATTTATAATAAGAACGAGATGTAATGGGAGCCAGGATTGTTTAAAAGAAAGACACCTAGTTGCGACAAGCAAATGCTCTTTCTGTAATGATGCAAGAGAAAACGAAAGGCATATCATAGAAAAATGCTCAGAATACAAAGAAAGTAGATAAATATGTATTAGAAAGTTAAGAACAATAGGAGTAGAGAGACAAGGAATGGAACTATTTGATATAATATAAGGTATGGCAAAATTAGAAAAATTCATTAGAACCTAAGAAGAGTAAAAAAGAGCTAAAATTGACTTGATAATAAAAGATTATATCAAAAACATATTAGAAAAAAAAAGGATACTTAGAAAAGAAAATTGAATGAAAAAAAGAAATAGGAAATTATTATAGAGCAGGAAAAGGATAATTTTAATGAGTTTATAAAAGCTTGATTAAGAAGAAAAGAATTAGAAACGAAAATTAGCAAAGTATGTAAAAAAAATAATGGATGTTTGTAACAAAGAATCAATAAAACGTAGATAGATAGAAAACAGAAGAACAAGAGATAATGAAGAAGAAAATGATGAAGATATGGAACTAATAAGAGAAGAATTTTTATTACCTGAAGGCTTACTTGAAGAAATAGACATGTATTGAAACATTCATTAAAGAGCTGCGCATTAACGAGGTGTTACGCGCTCTATAATCAAATTTATTTATTTATTATTTATTTATTTAATATCTAATTAATTTTGACTTAAGAAAATAAATAAGGTTGGAATCTAAACAACTTAAGAGATAAAGTTGATGATAAGTCTAGTAATTGACATAAAAGAAATGATAAAACATAAAAGTTACTTGAATAAATAAAGAAGTAAATATGAATGTAACTCTATTATAATATAGTGGAATGTATAAAGTTAAATTAAAATGAGTTATAAATGGAATAGATATAAACTTAAAGTTTAAAATATTTAATATATTTATAATTTTATCCAAATTGATTATTTATCTTTGATTTAGTCTGGAAAGTATAATGAAATAATGAATAAAGGAATAATAATTTTATAATTGAATATTTGAATTTTAAAGTTAGATAAGTTAAGGGATATACTTTTAGTTAATTTCTAGATATATCTAAGTGTTAGTTTTTATATTTTAAGAGGTATATAAAATATAATAATTTAAACTAAGTATGCTTGATATTAATATCTTATTTAAAAGATTAATAGTTCTTTTTATTGATTACCTATTTTTTATTTAAAGTGGCTCTATCAATTATTAAGAAACGATTTAAACTTAATTATAAGAATCTTCTATTATAGCAATAGTTGGAATTAAATTGGAATAAAGAATATTAAAATAAATAAACAAAGTGATAGAAATAAATAGCTAGGTAAAAGCTAAATAATTTAATTTCTATCTTATTAGTAAATAAGTATCAACATTTATTCTAAAAGGATAACTATTTAGTGACTATTACCACTTACAATCTTCTTTTATGGCTAAATTTACTAAAATCATTCAATTATCAAGAAAATTAAAATTAAGTATGCTAGAGATAATAAAAGTCTATTATTTTCTTTATCGCTTAAATTTAATTATATTAAATATAAAAAAGCTTAAGAGTATTAAAATAAATCTTATATGAAAGTTAATAAATAGAAGAGATTATTTCTTAATAACTACCTTTAAATTAGATTCTTTTTGTACAATTTGCTTTTATAAAATTAAACAAAGATAATAATAATTTTATATTCTAAAGATAAAAGAAATCTATTTATTCTCTTACATTCTTTAAATATAAGCACGTATTGATAGCTTAGTAATAAATTTAAGAGGTTAAATTTTATAAATGAAATTAGGATTAATATTAAAATTGCATTAAGTCTAGATATAATTTAAATTATTTATCAACATTTATCAAACTTTTCATCTTTATTGTCATATATTCTAAGTCATATGGTAAGAGTTATTAATACTCATTATACTAAAATTGCTATTTTACCTTAGATATTTAAACATCATTCCTGCTTTCTTAATATAAGAATAAATTAGACTTTAATAAATAATTTAGGAGAATAGCAAATTAATACCCACTTAATGATTTGTTTAAGTTCTATCATATAGAGTGACTTAATGATAATATAAAAATATCCATAGTTCTAGCACTTAACTATAAGAGTAACTAATTATATAAATGATAACTATAAAAGATCTAATTTAGTCTAAATAGATAATCAATAAAACTAAGATTATAAAGAAACATTTATTATTCATTTCTTCATTTGCTTCTATTTATTAAATCTTAAGACCAAGATTTTAAATCTTTTCAGTTTAACCAGAAATGCTAACACTATAGATACATAAACAATCAATTTATCAAAAAATAAACATAAAACTCCAAATCTTAAAAATAAGCTAATTAAAAGAATCTAATTTTATCTAAGATTAAGTATATAGAACTTAATAATCAAAATCTTTAGATAAATTGCTAATAAATCAAATATCAACTTTTATTAAGAAAAATATAGATAATAATAGAAAATTAAGCAGGTAAAGGATAAATAGTTATTTAAGTTAGAATAAATTATGAATAACTTTAATAAATTTATCTAATTAATAACATTTTAGATGTATTGATGAACCAGAGAAAACTAATTTTTCTCTAAGTTTATATCAAAATACAAGCAAAATTAGTTTTTAATTGACAGAGCAATATTAATTAATACTTGTTTAGGACAATAAAAATGTATTAAATAAATTTATTTAAGTGAGGAATAATAGAATCTTATAAAGTAAATCAGCAGTCTTCTGGAAAGGTAAGCTAAGAAAATGTATTTATTTATACAATTTTAGCTTTAAAATCCTTAGCTATTATTTCTAAAATATTCTTTAAATTGGGACTAATGTAATTAATTTGAAAGCTCTCTTTTAACTAAAATTTATTAGGTAGCTTAAATTTTTTACCTTTAAGCTTATAAAAATTATAATTGCTTGATATGAAATAAGCAAATGATATTAAAACTAAAGCTAAATTTAATTTATTCCTACTAAAGTATCTGAAACATATGATCTTCCAAATATTTGTTCACAACTATTATTTAAAAGATTTCAATCTGCCAAAACTATATCAATCTCATAAGACTTAGCAATTAAATTGCTAGTTCTTGACTAAATCCCTTTATAATCTTAAATAACTATACAAGGATATAAAATTAGCACTAGCTTAAAGTAATGAATTAAATAGTAGTTGTAGATAGTTGATAATAGCAATGACTAGTTTAATTTCTACTTAATGAAATATTTAATTTTATCTATTTTATTTATTTTAAGCTTCGTTAATATGAAATTCATTATCCTATTCCCTTTTGTCTGCTTTATTGCTAACACTTGAGCGCAAATTGTTTTTTTATGTTTATCCTGTCTGATAAAATAGCTTATGGAGGTAATTGTAGGTTAAATTAGCCTTCATAGTCTTAAATTCTTATTTAGTCTGATTGAAGCATTAGATGAAAATATTAACTAATGCTAAGATTAGATCTGCATCTTCAAGCTGCTAAGTGGAAAGCATTACTTGTACACTGGAAATCCTCAAACTTAAGGGTTTAAAACTGAAGGTGACTATTAATAGCATCCATTAAGAGAAGTAAGTAGTTCTTCCATCATTTAAATAGAAGGAGAAGGATAAAATACTATCATTTACTACTGAGAAAGCTCAGTTAGCTTTAGATTCAGTTATGGGATTGCTATTTTCAACAATTTGTAGTTTAATGGTTACAAAGCAATCGAAAGTTTAATATTCAAGGATGTATCTAAATCTATTTCAACCCCAAATTCGAATGTAAGGATATTTGATGTTCTCATTGTAATGATAGAGATTTAATGGTCTGTTACGATGAAGAAACTTAAAGCATTAAAGAAGTTAAATAAATTAGTAACTGTAAATATCAAATTCTTACAAGCTTCGGAGAAAATTTAAAGCTCCCTGTTATGTCTTAAATTTAGAGATTTTAGTGGAATGTAGATATTGAGCAGTGTGAACTAGCCTTTTCAGAATCAATACTGTTTGATATTGATGGCTATGATAACAAAGAGCCTGAGCTAATTCTTGAAAATGTTACTTTTGTTGGTTTCAAATTTAGACCCCCAGCTGTAATAAGATTTAATAATGGAAAGCTTACAATGCAAAACGTTACTTTCATAGATTCTGAAATTGGAAAGCCTACGTTAAATTCAAGATACAGCGAAGATAATAGTCATGGAATTATTTATTCTAAATAAACTTTCGGAACTAACGGTCCAATAATAAAATGGCACTCTGGAGGAGTATTTGAAACCAACAAGCACATGGGATTCAGTTAAAACTTCCAGAATGTTTATTCAGTTCTATAGCTTTATTCTCCTAATCTTGTACAGTTAGAGAATCTCACCTTTTGAATATAACTTTTGGCCTTAAAAATATAGTGAAGAAAGTAAGAACTATGTTGGTGTAGTAGACTTAATAGACTTTAGAAGTGTGTAAATTAGAAGATTCTAAATTCCTGTATAACTTAGCACCTTATGGAGCTTTACATACTGAAAGTAAATATTAAGATTCTCCTGTCCTTCTGATCTATTGCTGCGAATTTAAAGGGAATTCAGGTTATAAAACAAATACATTTTTGATTTCCAGCTTTTCAAATGAATCTAATTCTATTTGGTTGAGTAAATCAAATTTCACAGATAGCTATGGGATATTCAGACTCCAATGCTTAAATAAAGGTAGAATACTAAAAAGATTGCTGTGGATTCTTAAAGATAAATAAGTGCCTCTTCTAGAACAATAAACCTTGAGCTTCTTTTGAGTGAAGAGGAAATGCTGCATTAGAAATATCTCATAACGATATTTAGATATCTGGAAGTTAATTCTCTGGAAATAGTTTTGTTCTAGGTATTCAAAATTATAATGATGGAGTTCATGCTCTACAAGTCTACTTAGACTTTATTAAAGTTCCCCCTTTATATTTAGAAAGTGAAATAGAAAAAGTAAATTTCTATCCTTATTATTACATTAACTCTAATAGCTAAAGCTCTAAGGAGTTTAAGTAACTTAGTAGTTTTAGGATGCTACAAATTGCTAATAGAAGAGTCTTTATTTATAAGGAACAAAGTGTATTAAGCAGGAGGAGTTTATATTAAATCTGCAAAAGATTCTGTCCAAGTAATGAGTTGTACTTTTGATTAGTTAACTACTTAAAAGAATGGAGCTATCTATGCAGTTAGTCCTAGTATCCTTATTTATTACTCTAACTTTACAAATATCACATCGAAACTAGAAATGGAGTACTAAACATTTAGAGTCCTAAAGGTGTGTATGAATCTACTTGCATTAGATAAGATTTATTAGGAGAGTGTGCTAAATATTATATTCAGTAGAATTTCTGGTTTGAGCTTGTAGAAAGTACTTTTGAGAATATAAAGTCAGGAGGACTTTCTTCCATTCTATACCTTAAAACATAATATTCATAGAAGTCAAATGCTTATCAATATTTTATGGCTTTAGATAAAGTAAAAGCATATAACTTAACTACTTAAGTGTAAAGCTAGAAAGAAGCTGCTATTTATATTAAGCTAACCAAAGGAAATTTAATCATTAAGGACTCAATATTTAATAGCTCTTTTTCTGGTAAAGGGTAAGAACCTCAAGGTTAATGTTTCTTATATGCAGATATAACTAAAGATAGCTATATTTAGGTAGAGTCTACTACATTTTAGAATTGTAATAGTGATTAAATGATTTATAATAAGAACAACAAAGGAGCACTCAAAACTTCAAATTGTGTCTTTAAAATCAAGAGATAGCTATTTAAGTAGAGCCATTTCAAATAACGGAAATTATCAAGATACTTCCTCCATTTTTCAAGGTTTGACAAGTTAATATGGTTCAGTGTACTTTAGTCAAAACTATGGAAAAGCTTCTTTCTAAAAGTCTCTCTTTTTAAATAACATAGCTTTGTTATGAGGAGTTCTCTATGTGAGCGAAGTAGGCGTATCACTTTCAATGGAATAAGTGAATTTTACCAATAATATAGCTTGAAAATATGGTGGATGCATTTACATAGAGCAAAAGGCTAAAGTTCAAATTTCTTAAAGTTCTTTTCAACACAACTATGCAGAACAAGGATTCACTATATTTGCGACTTTTACTAAACCTAATTATAATGAAACAAACTCTTATACCACTACATTAGACAGCTGCTATTTTTATCGAAACGGATATTTAGAAACCAATTAAAATATGTTAGGGCCAGAAAGCTACAATTAAAGTAGTAGAAGCAGATATCTAAATTTACAACTGTGAATTCGTTTAGAATAAAGCTAAAATAACACCAGGTATTGAAGCTATTTTCAGTAATGTTTATAGTATTATGCTGTTATTTTAGTAAAATGAAGGAGAGACAGCTTGCTGTATTTTAATATAAAGCCAAAGTAATTGAAATGATGAAAGATCAAGATTTTAAAGCAACAAGTGCAAAAATACAGCAGCAGTAGCTTATTCAGTAGACTCTTAAATTTACATTAATAACGCATGGTTTAACGATAATTCAGCTAATAAGGGAGGAATCTTTTTCCTGGATAAAAACACTTAACTAACAATTAAAGATTCAAAAGCCTTAAGATCATCTGCAGAGAAGATAGGAGGGATTATGTATTTATATAGAACAAATGAAATTCTAATCCACAATTGTCGTTTTGAAGAATGACAAGGATCTGGAATTTTTATACAGGAAGGAAAGTAAATTGTAATAATAAATGATACATAATTTATAAATGGTTAAGCAGAAGGTAATGGTCTTCAATTTGACGATGGATATGGAGGAGCAATTGCAGTGCTAAACTCTCAGAGGAATGTCATAATATCTAATTGCCTGTTTTAAAACGTAACTAGTTCAATTGGTGGCTGTTTAGCTGGTTTGAACTAAAAAGGCTTTTTAAACTCAAACTTTACTATGCTGATAAATTAGGCAACATTTAAGAAATGTGTTGCTTATAAAGCTGGAGCTATTTACATGTAGAGGGTAGTTTTCACCATAAACGAAACAGTTTTTGAAGAAAATAAAGCAAAAGCAAAATTAAATTAAAGATTTGAAGATTAGTATGTAGATCATGGTAAAGGAGGAGCACTTTTTCCTATATGTGATATGGAACAAGTCAAAAATCTTGGACTCTCGTATTGCTATTAAATAGTGAATGGAAACCTTCAAGAAGAATTCAGCAGATCGCGAGGGAGGAGCAATAGTATGATATTCTTCTTCTGATTTATTTTATATCAGCAGTGATACTAAATTTTCTTAAAATGAAGCTAAATATGCACCTGATATAACAGGATTTGCAATAATGCTAGAATTACTTTCTTCATCATCATATAGCTTTAATAATTAGTACACTTAAAGTCTTAACGGAGAAGATCTCACATGAGGAGATTATTTAGTACAAAGGTTTATTAATAATGCTAAAATAGGAAATTTCAAGATTTTTTAGAAGACTATAAGGTGATAATGGCACATCTATAAAAGAGGAGGAGATCTGATACAAAAAATTGGATGATGTAGCAAGTGGACATGTCACAACTTAAGAAATAGTAGCTGCTTATAAGGATATGTGAGGCTTTATAATTTCTACTGATGATAAATCATCAGCTACTCTTCAAGTTCCAGAATCTTAAAACTCATACTTAAAAGGAGATATTACAAAGTAAGCAACAGGAGGAATAATAAAATGAGATAATTATGAAATAATTGCTGAACCTAACTCACAATCTTAGCTAAACATACAAGCTACTGTATTTAACGATCCTATTACTTAAATGGATCTAGATAGTGTGAAATAAATGTTTTCGGAAGTATGATTATAAATACAAAAAGAAGTTTAAACTAGCAGCGAATAACTATAAGCTATAAACAATAATTAGGAATAATAAAGCAGCTAAGAAAATGAGGGAGAGTAAGTTTAGAGTTTAAATTTTTCAATAGATATAAATATCACTGAAGATTATGATGAAGATTATGAAGAAGATATTTAAGAGGAAAATACAAAAGACTACGATGAATAAAATGGAGAAACAAAAACTGAAGATGAAAAAAATCAAGAAGAAAAAAATGATTAAGAAAAAGATTAAGAAAATAAAGAAGAGAAAGAAGGAAATAGTGATGAAGATAAAATTGAAAGTAACACATCAGGTGATGGTAATTCTTAAAGTTAAGATTAAGAAAGTAATAACGAATAAAATAACCAAAACTAAGCATAATAATAATCTGATACCAAGGATGCAAACTAAAACGATGATACTTAAGTAGATTATGATGTAAAATCTAGTAGTCATAGTACAAAAAGTGATGAAAAAGATGAAAATAGCTAAAGTGATACAAAAACTAATAAGGAAGTTAATGCACATCTGGATGTAAGGATATTTATATTGGGGATGGAATTTGTGATGAATCATGTAATAATGAAAAATGCTAATATGATTAAGGCGACTGTGATTTAGAGTAATCAAAAATGCTAGGAAAATTGTTTAACTAATTTATTAGGTAATGGAAATTGTGATGAAGAATGTAACAATGAAAATTGTAATTATGATGAAGGGGATTGTGATGAAAATGAAGAAATATAATGCTTTCCAGGTTGTTCAAGCAATCAACTTGGAGATGGAGATTGTGATTTGGAATGTAACGTAACTTAATGTAACTTTGATGAAAATGATTGCTAATATGAAAAAGTAAAAGATTGCTCAGAGGGATGCATGGAACTCATGCTAGGCAATGAATAATGTGATTAAAAATGTAATGTATAGGAATGCAATTATGATGAAGGAGATTGCAATTAAGAATATGAATGTAGTACTAGTTGCTCAAGTAATTTACTAGGAAACGGTTAATGTGATAAACAGTGTAACGTTACAGAATGCAATTATGATGCTGATGATTGTAACTGTGCATAAGGTTGTACTTATTCAATGCTAACAAATCAAGCATGCGATTTAGCTTGCAATGTTTCAAGTTGCTATTTTGATTTTGGATATTGTTATTGTGCTCCTTAATGTCCTAATACCTTAATAGGAAACGGTTAATGTGATAAACATTGTAACGTTACAGAATGCAATTATGATGCTGATGATTGTAACTGTGCACAAGGTTGTACTCATTAGATGTTAGTAAATCAAGCATGCGATTTAGCTTGCAATGTTTCAAGTTGTTACTTTGATTTTGGATATTGTTATTGTGCTCCTTAATGTCCTAATACCTTATTAGGAAACGATTAATGTGATAAGCAATGTAATGTTACAGAATGTAATTTTGACGAATTTGATTGCATATAATGTAAAAAAGAAATGATTGGAAATTGGATATGCGATTAAGTTTGCAATATAAAAGAAATGGATTATGATCATGGAGATTGTTTAGCAATTTAACTATATTGCTATCCTGGATGTAATAAAAGTTAACTTGGGAACGGATTTTGTAATAAAGCTTGCAATGTTACTTAATGCTAGTTCGATTAGTATGATTGTACCATACATTCATAATGTGATTATTTTTGTCCATCAAACCTAATTTTAAATAGAATTTGTAATGAGGAATGCAATTTTCCTAAATGTGATTACGATGGTCAAGATTGTATATGTGGAACTGACTGTAATACAATAAACTTATAAAATGGTATTTGTAATAAAGAATGCAATATACCATAATGCGATTATGATATGGGAGATTGTGAACAAGAGTAAATTACTTCATGCTCTGATGGATGTTTATAAACCATGTTAGGAGATTGAATTTGTGATTAAGTCTGTAATGTTTCAAGTTGCTCATATGATTTCAGCGATTGTTTATTATAATCTTTAGTTTTGTCATAAAGGATGTGATTTTACTTGGATTGGAGATGGAATATGTGATATAGGTTGCCATCTTTCAATTTGTAATTGAGATTTAGGCGATTGCAAATAACGTATAGATTATTGTGCTTAAAATTGTACTAGCGCACTTCTAGGTAATTGAATTTGTGATCCTTAATGTAATAATGAAAAGTGTGAATTTGATCATGGTGATTGTAATCCAGATAATATTTATTGCTACTACGGTTGTAAACAAATCACTGATTGGAAATGGACAATGTGAAGCTTATTGTAATGTACCATCTTGTAATTTTGATGGTGGTGATTGCTATTTAAATTTTTCAACTTAATGTAGCCCTAACTGTTTCTACTATTATGCTTGGTAACTGAATTTGTGATTCTGCTTGTAAATGTAAAAAACTGTGATTTTGATCATGGAGACTGTTTAAGTGAAAACAATTACTGCTATCCTGGATGCCTAAAGAATAAGATAGGAAATGGAATTTGTGACTTAGAATGTAATGTTACTTAGTGTTAGTTTGACAAAAACGATTGCAATAAAAATCAGCAATTCAAATGCTCTGAAGGTTGCTCAGAAGATTTATTAGGAAATGGAATATGTAATAGATAATGTTACGTTAAAGAAATGCAGCTTTGATCATGGTGACTGTGACTGTAATTAAGAATGTCCTGAATCATGGATTGGAGATAAAGTATGTGATGATGTTTGTAATAATGAATTTTGTAATTTTGACTAATATGATTGTAATCAAAGTTAACCAACATAGTGTTCTACCAAATGCCATTATTACAAATTGAACGATTGGTATTGTGATGCTGTGTGTAATGTTAAAGAATGTGATTGAGATCATTAAGATTGCTACACTAACAGTCGCTATTTTTATTCAGGTTGTTTAAAGGAATGAATGTAAGATGGTTAATGTGATAAAATCTGCTTTGATTGAGATTATAAAGAAAATGAAGACTGCTTTTATCATTCGTAAATACTGTAATTCTTCATGTTATTTAAGTCTTTTAGCAGACAAAGAGTGCGACTCAAGTTGTAATAATAAAAATTGCGATTATGACCATGGAGATTGCTAATGTAGCATAGGGTGTACATCATTTATGCAAAACGACTAAACTTGCTAGCAAGAATGTAATGTAGAATCATGTAATTATGATAATGGATATTGTAAAAAGCAAAGAATATTAGATGAATGAAACAATTCAGATATCTAAATTTAAAAATTATTATACATATCTCACAGCAATTCTAAAGCTTGGGTAGAAACTAATGGTTCTTAAAATGAGTTTTATAAAAGGAAGTATTCTTTAAAAGAAGTAAAAGAAGAAAATTAAATAATTTAGAAGCAAAGATTTAAACAAATATCTTAATATACGCAAATATGAGACTATGTTAGATTGGTGAATATGTTTTAATTAACCCCTCAAATATTACTGAGTGTCCTACTTGTGGCTCTTATTAATATTCATTAAAAAAATGATACTAAGTTTTGTTAAGTATGTCCTTCCGAAGCTGAAAAATGTACCGAAGGTTGAAAAATTTGGTTAAAGTCAGGATACTGGAGATAAAATAATAAAACAAGTGAAATTCACGAATGTTCAAAAAAGACATCATGTCAAGGACATTTGAATTATACAAACTTAATGGGAGCTTGTGAAATAGGATATTCTGGTAATTTTATGTGGTTCTTGTGATTAAGGCTATAGCAAAACAGGAATAGTATTTACTTGCAAAAAATGTCCTGAATCTTGAAAAAACTCTCTTTTTGTTAGTGGCATTATGTTTAGCAGTTTCGATTTACGTTTACAAAACTCGTCAAAGATACAGGGAAAGATGCTGAAGAAAAGCTAAAAATTCTAATTCGGCATATATGCGTATTTTAACTAATTATATTTAGATAGTTTCTCTAATGACTTCATTTGAATTCTTATAACCAGAGTTTTGTAGATAAGTGAACAAGTTTTTAATAAAAAGCTTCAGAAGCTCCTAAATAACTAGTATCTTTTGACTGCTATTTAAAGTAATATTAAGGAGATTTATCAATCTTTTATAGGAAGATCATATTTTTTGCTGTTCTCCCCTTTTCCTTTATCATAGTATGCTTTTATGTTTTCTATGCTTACTCATATGTTAAGAAAACTAAAAGATACATGTAGTAACACTGTGTTTCGAGTATCATTATTCTTATCTACATAGCTCATCCTCGTCTCGTTTAAATCATGCTTGAACCTTTTTCCTGCATAAAAATAGAAGGTAAATACTACGTTGAAGTAGAACCTGACATATAATGCTGAGAAGGAGATTACCTATGGGTAATTATACTGTTTGGTATCCCTGCCCTTATAATTTGAGGAATTTTCATGCCTATAATCTCAATGATAATCATTAAGAAGAGTAAAAGAAAAAGCGTACTGAAAAAGAAATTTTGGTTGCGTTTGGATTTTTGTTTAGTGGATATAAAAAGGAAGCATGATTTTGGGAATACATTATCATCCTAAGAAAAGTACTCATTGTGTTTATATAAGTATTTCTATAATTTTCAGGTAGTCTAGCTGGTCTATCTATTAACATAGTAGTATTTTTGAGTATATACCTTCAGTTTAGATTCAAACCTTATAAAAAATAGGAATTAAACCAGCTAGAAGCAAATTCTCTAGTAGTAAGTTGTGCAGCTATTTGATGCTGACTGTATTATGCAACAGGAGATCTTAACAGTTCAGCATAAAGATTTATATTTTCAATATGGTAATTTCATCAATCATTTTCCTTATAATTTGGATAAAAGAAATTATCAAGTTACACTAAGAGCTCTTAATCAAGAAAATTCTAAAGAACAAGTCTAAGCTACTATTCAGATTTCAGCAAATATTGAAAAATAGATGCTGCATGTGAATATCTGAAGCTATTGATAAAATGTTAAGTCTTAGATACTAACCAATGTTGATGATATTACTGATAATGTTTCTAAGTTCCTGAAATTAATTAAAACTAACTAAGCTTAATCTCAAATTAAACCATAAATAAGACAGCAACAGCAGAGTTTAATAAACTCCACTCTAAATGAGTCTTAAGCTTTCGTATAAATAGGAACTAAAGATAAGTAGGCTTGTGGCTTCTCTAATGAGTTTTATAATCTAAGTTATGTCTCTGAAGTTTAATAAAAATCATATGAGATACCATTAGATCCGATAATCAATTCATAGAAGAATCAGGATATGACTTATTAGAAGAAATCTAATATTTTATCTGAAGAGTTAAGTATATAGGCAACTGTAAATCAAGAAAACATAACTTGGATTGATAAAAACTATAGACATTCTGATGAAGAACTTAAAGTTGAGCAATATTCCGAAGCACAAAATAGATGATAAGCTTCGAATTAAAAAAACTTAAGATTAATCAAAAGAATTTTCATATATTAATATTGTAGCATCATTAAAATAAATCCTCTAAATTGCTTTTTTAATAATTTATTTTATTTTTTCTATTTTTATTAATTTGGAGAAAAAGTCTATTATATACCAATAACTGAGTAAACTCCATTTTTAATAAGTATTAAGATCAGTCAATTTTCTCTTATATATTTTATTTAGTAGTATAATAATAAAATTATTTACATGGGTACTATTGTTGGTAGGATCAACACGATTAAAGAATTCAGTGTTTAAAAAAGTATGCACTTCGAATTTACTTTGAGTTTCCTTTTCGTTATTTTTGATTGTTTTAAGATTATTTTTCTTTATTTATTCCTATAAATAAAATCCCAATTGTTTTTTATTGAATTAATTAATTGCTTATTAGATATAATGAACTTCTTTGATTACTTGAAGCATTTTTTTTGTAAAATAGGCTTTCTTAATTGAAATAAATGTTTCCCTTAATTTTCTATACTCTATTTTTTATAAAAATTGGTAACAATTTCATAGTTTTTATTCTGAACACTTGCAATATCATCATATCGTTACTCTTTGGCAGAAAGTATATTTAGTTATAGGTTGTTATTCTATTTCTATTAGGTCACTTAGTATTTAAGAATGTTATGAATTATAATTTCTAATATTTAAAATTTCAATTAAGATCTAATCTGGCTATAAATTTCTCCCTTTAATTTGCTAAATTGTTGGATTTAGAGCTAATTCCTATCGTAGTGTTGAGTTTTCAGATTTTAAAACTTTATAGGAAATAAAATTATTTATGGTTCTTTAAAAGCAAAATATTCGCGGGAATGCAAACTATAATCCTATCTCTATAGGAATTCCGTGAACTTAAACGAAAACAACAAAAAAGCATGATCTTCTAACCTCTGTAATGAAAAATCATAGTACTGTACAAATATACTTTTAGATTATTATATAAAATAAATGGCACCTAAGAAATAATAGACCTCTATTAACAAATACTTGAAAAAATAAGAATAACCTAATTTAATTGAAGAATAGCCTTAATAAGATAAAGATTAATAATCTAAGGAATCCTTTGCATAATCAGTTCAGCAAAGGATATCAAATATCCAATATGACTTGAAAAAGCAAACATAAAAAATAGAAAATTTAGAAAACTTACTAGAAAAGATAATGGAATAATTAAACCTATAATTCCCATCCATAGATGAATCATTAAATAAAATCTAATCGTAAATAGTAATTAAATTGGAATAAATTGATAAATAATTTAAAGAAGTCCCTCAAATGTTCCAATTTCATTTTTCTTAAATTGAATATCAAATAAAGCAACTTTAAGAAAAACAAGAATAATAACAAGTAATAATTTTAAAATTATAAGATTAATAAGATTAAAATCAAATATCCCAATGGAAATCGAATCGGAATTCTAATAATAAGAAATAAATAAGATCAATTATTATCGCAAAATGATTCGGTGCTATTTATGCTAGAAAAATCATTGCTGGAAGAAACAAGAAATTGAAAAATTAACAAGTAATAAATATTAGACTAACTTTTCAGAATATGACCAACAAGAACAGGATAAGTATACAGAAAGAAATTCTACAACTCAAGAAACATCGAGTTTTATAAAAATGGAAGAAGAAACCTATAACGATAATTAGTGGATGAGGGAGAGACAAGGATGGCGGACTAATGTAGTCCTACGCAGTCCTTTAGTTCAGGAGAAGAGAAAGAACAAAAACAAGTGAACCCTGGAGCTCTTTTCTAAAACTATAAACTTAATTTTATCCTTTTTATCAGCACTGAAATTTTTGGGTGGAATGGAACAACAAATATTGGAACATGCTAGAGACAAAAATTATATCAAAAAAATTGCGTAGAAGCAATTAATCTGAAAAACAATTATGAATGAATCATCCAAATAGTAGGAACTGAAAGCGATTGGACCCCTAGTAAGCATATTATTAGGCAAGAAAAACTTTCTCAGACTGAGTTGGCATTGCTTATTTTAATAACTATGTGCAATAGTAATATAAGCATTAAGCAGAAAATGCTCGCTATTTGAAACAGACCAAACTATTAGGGAATTCATAATGCAAATAAACGAATAATTTGAGTATTAGATACTAGAGTCCAACCTCCTGCCTACAGCTATTCTGATGATTGCTTTTAAAATGAAAAGGTTTACCAAGCTTTTGGAAATATTAAAAGATGAAAATTCAGAGATATTACAATCCCATTAGAGAAAATAAATCCTTTATGTACATTATAATTTTGAAAAATACCTAATTCACTTAAACCTAGACATAGACAATAACATTTCACAACGAGAGAACAAATACAGAAATACGGTTAAATCACATAAATAAAATTTCAACGCTATAAGTAATACAAAACTGATTAATGGTAAGGTTTTAATGTATCTCGCGCTGCAAAAACCAGAAGATAAAGAAAAAATCTCAGAATATATTAACATTTTAGATAAAAAATAAAACTGAGTCAACCGACTTGTGAAGCTGCAATAAGTATTAAGAAAAAGGACACGATATGGAATAATGCATAAAGTAACAAACTTTAATTACAATAGTTAAAGATGATAAGCTCTGTAAAGTAAATTAATGTAACTAGAACTAAGGTACAACAAAGTAAATAAAGAAAAATTATACAAATATATAAGGGGAACATGGAGAAGAAATTAAGTAGTAAAAAAGAGGAATCAACCTATAACACCAATCAGTAAATTAAAATAGGCTAGGGACAATTATGGGTTAAAGTGAAGATAAAAATTAGGTAAATAATAGTACATCTGTGATACTCCTAGTCTAAAATAATAAAAAGAATCAACTAAGCGGCTTGATACAGAATGCTAGGAATTTTGATAGAAAGATATAGGATGAATTACAGGAATAACAAAAATAGTCAAGTTAAATCGAATCCTAAGTAATTTGGGAAAAAGACAAGAAATTCAAGAATACTATGAAATGATATAGGACCAGGAACCAGGGCAATGTGACAAAAAAGATAATAATGGCAAAAATAAAAATAAAAATAATAACAGCCTTCAAAACTCAAGCACAAAAAAATTAACTTTGGAAGATTATGGTTTCACTATGCTAGGAAAAAAGTACAAAAAAGAATTGGAAAATTAAGTTCAATTTGAGTATAAATAAAAACATAAACTCTAACCCTGATAAATAAATTTAAAATGAACTGGAAAAATAAAGATTAAAAATGATGCAAGCTAGCAAATCATTTCATAAATAAAGCATATTAATATCTAAACATAGGCACTGCTTATATAAGAGGAATAATATCTAACAAAAAATCAATTATAAGAGTTTCTGAATAAAAAACAGATCTATATTATGGCAATGTAGGAGATTTACGTTAAAAAAGCTGACGAAATGTCATACTTTTTTGGATATAAAGCAGTACTAAAATTAGGTTCCAATCACAGTAAGGGTGTTGCTTTCTATGTCAAAGAAAACTACTTAATTAGAGAAAAAAGATTTAACTTAGAAGGAATGAATTAAGATGAATTCTTTAAAGGAGGCTGAATAATAGGTCTAAGCGTAGTTAATAAGTTAATCTTGATAAATGTGTATGAGCCCACAACTGTAAACCAAGTAAAATTGTCCTCGTTTTATGAATGTTTAAAATAATTTATTTATAAAGGAAAAAAGAAAGGACTAAAAATATTAATTATTGGGAGATCTCAACGCGCACATTCCTACTTTCTCCCAAATCACTTAATATTGCAGGAGAACAGCTCTTAAAAACTCATTTGAGAGTTCAAATTAGCTTGCAAAGATCCAGCGGAAGATCTAACTTATATTAAAAAATAGCAAAAAACAGGATTTTAAATAGATTACTTCCTAACGGATGAAATTTATTACACCCTATATAGTGAAAACAAAGTTTTATTAAAGTGCAATTTTAGGGTGATCATTAGCCAGGCAAAATTATTCTGCATATTGAAAACAAAAGTAAGCAAATAACAAAAGCAAGAAGGATATGCAACAGTAAATTAAGATAGAAAGCCTTCTAAGAGAAAGCTCAAACTTGATTTTAAAAAGTGGATGAAGCAGAATTTGCCCATTAGGACTATGAAGAATTTTATGACAAGCGACAAGAAAAGATATAATAAGGAGCAGCTCAAACCTGTGGATACGCTTCCAGTGTCACAAGGAAAATTATACTTTTCTGTGGAATCAAAGTAACTAAGGAGATTTTTCAAAAAACAACCTAAAAAAGTAAAGTTGATCATAAGGCAAGCCTATCCCAATTCAACATTAGAAACAATGGCACAGTAAGAAAAAAGAAGAAAAATTAAGGTTTTAAATAAAGCAAAATAATAAAAATTAATGAATATGATGCTGAACTTAAAGAACTAATAGCAAAATTCTTTAGATTCAGTACTTCTATATGTTTCTTTTTTTTTTTAGAATATCATTTTTCAAAATATTTCAATTGATAGAGTCCTAAAACGAAGCAAACTTGCATCTATAAATAATATAATAGCTGAGAAAATAAATTTGCAAGTAAGATTGCGAAGCACGCTAAAAACCAAAGAGAGAATTTTCTTTTTAATAAATGTAATTTTATGATAGCTAGATTCGGTATTAAAGACTTCTTTAAGTATAGGAGTTTTGTAAGAGAGTGAAATAAGAACAATCTTGAAAATTTATCATTCAAAGCATCCTTGAACTTTGCAAAGCTTGGAGACATTTTTCTGAATTAATAATACTTAATTATTCTATATTAAACACATCAGTTAATCAAGGAAATTATATAATGCATTCCTTTAATTTTCCTCCTAATTACTCTAAATGATTTAATGTTGTAAGCCCTTATTCAAAAATAGCTGATTAAAAAAGAGAATTTAATTAAATTAGACTTTGATTTAAGTAATAAAAGCTTTAATAGGCTACAATATACAAATTTAAATTTGATAGTTGATATATTTTCTTTAAATAGAGAAATACCCTTTAATTTATTTAAGTTTTTGAGTATCTTTAGAATAATAAAGGCAAACTTAAATCTTATAAAGCAATAAATTAAACAAATCCCTCTTATTATTATTTATAAAAAATGACATAATCAAAACAATTTCTATTATGAGATATATCCATTAATCATTAAAATAACTATTCGCCTTCTGGCTTAATTAAAATTTTAAATGTATAATATCTCCGTTCCTACATATTCAATTCATGCGATGCTCTTTTCCTTTAATTTCTCTCTTTTGAATAATCTGAGTTGATAATTTTTTTTCTTCCAGATTTTCCCATTTCCGATAGGAAGAATTCCGTCGCCTGCTACTTTAGTTGCTATTAGTTATCATTTCTCCAGATATTCATTCTATATTTTTTCTATTGTGGGAAATTTCCTTCTCTTATGAGATATTAAGAAAAAGCTCTATTATGCCTAGCTACCATAATTTGGATATTAATATCCTTTATTAAAGTTAAGAAAGTAAACTAAACTTAGATAAGTTTTATAATAGATAAAATTTAATTTAAAACTTATAAAATTACCCTGATTTAAATACTTCCATAATTATTCTAAACATCATTTTAAATTAAACCTTTTAGTGCTATTAAATATAAATTAGATACTTTTTTCATACATTATACAATTAGTCTTATGCAAGCTAAATCTTTCAGAAAATTAATTGACACAAGCTGCTTCCCTTTAAATCTAAATTAAACGTTATTTAAAAGACCTTAATATGGTAATTTATTATATACTTTATTAACAAATTATAGCTATTATATCATTATAATTTTCGAAATATTCCAATCTCATTTCACTATATTACTTAAGAAATTGGTGAGGCACAGTATGTAAATTTCTACCTCTTACGAGAACGTTGTATTAATTTTCCTCTATTAATACTAAATGGACTGCCTATAAGGGATGCTAAAAAGGATTAGCATTTTAAAGAAAATTAAACTTTAGTCATTTTATAAATAGTTTTTTTATATTTGGATATTTCCTTCATTAAAGTTTCTATCATTGAATAGCTCTTATATTCCATTCTCTTTTATAATACTTATTATTCAGTTTCCTAAATAAAATAATACAACTTTCCATTTTCTATTATATATAAAAATTAGTTGACTCTTTTGAATATTGCTAGACTGATAACTCATAAAGTAGCAAATATCTTAAATAGGATTTACTAAATAATAGTGATTTTGATTGAATATTCCTACACTGCATATTTTAGTTAATAATTAGCTTTTATTAGATTCTTAATATATTGCTCTTTTATTATCCATGCAGATATAATTTTGGAAGTTTAGAAATTCAACTATTCACTATATATTTTTAACCTTCTACTATTCTGATCTTGATACATATTTGGAAAGCTTTTCAAGTGCTCATTCTAAAAAATAATTCTTAAATTATTGAAGTTTTTGTTTTTTTAGGACTATAGAGATACCCATTATCTTGGTTATTCTAAATCTAATAATTGAATAGAATTATTTTGAGTAATAGTAAACTACCTAATTGCTTTAGTATTAGCCAGACATTTAGAAGGGTAACTAAGTCATTATATTTTGGTTGATTTACAATAAATAAATTAATAATACATTTCGTACTTTTTAGTTCATAAGTGATATTAATGATAGATAGTAGTTATATATGCTATTCTATTATATTATAGACAATAAACTTTAACATCTTACCCTTTTATTCTATGCTAAGTAAATAGGAATAGATAGAAAAATAAAAGAACTTATAAATAATTTAAAGGGATACTCTTAAATAAATAATCCATCTATAGAAAAATGACTTAATTAAAGTAATAAATTAATAAATCTAAGAATATTAATAAATAACTTTGAAGAGATTAAACTAATGCAAGTTAATAATCATAAAGATAGCATTATATAGTTATTATATTATTTATAAATTAGATATTAAGAAACTTCTTAAACAATCATAACCTCAATTACATAATAATTTCTTGTTTAAGTTTTACACATATAAAGCAATCAAATTTTAAGAAAAATAGAAGTTAGAAGATGGTTGATACATTCTTTGATAAATTCATATTGCTTTTACTTTATTAACACA
>CAMPDV010000615.1:0-225082 GCA_946699065.1 Loxodes magnus
CTCCTCTATTGCTTGAAAATACATATCCTTCTTTTTATGTTTCAGAAGTTAAGAAAATATGTTCTAATCATGCATAATCATCGCTATTTTTAAGATTCGATACTATATCATACTTTGCTAAAAAGAATGGAATTTTAGAAAGTTTACTTTTTTAGGATTACTATTATCTTAACTGATCCCAAGTAAACAAAAACTTAAGAGAGTTATTTTTCTTTAGTACTTAAGTGAATATTTCCTTAGTTTAAAAAATTTCATTATCATTCTCGCGTATAAATCCAATGACTCCTATTATTTTTCTTCCATTTTGTAATTGGGATGATGTTCATTTGAAGTTACTTTCTCTTCATGAATTAGGAATAGTTTATTTCTATTCTATATAAGCTGCTTGAAGTCCTATAAAGAAATGAATTAAATCTTCTTAATGGTTACATACTCCTACAAAATGAAAATGCTATATTTATAAATCATCTTCTTCTTTATAAGCTCTAAATCCAATTAAGTCGAAAGTTAAATCACGATGAAGATATAAATTACACATAAATTCGTTTTGCGCGCAATCATAATGACTTGAACATGACAAAGGCTTCGTAAAAGGTACTTTATTTAAATTTTTTAACTGAGATAACTTTTCTTATGTTTGAGCATCTGGATCAACTGGTTAAAATTCCCTTTAAAGTTCTTAAATTTCTTTTTCATAATCTGAGGATTCACTTGCACCCATTTTATTTAAAAGTTTGAAAATTTACAAATAAACAATTAAAAGTTATAAAAACAATTATAAAGCTAAGTTTTCTAATTTTAATTAAACATGAAATAAGATGATTGAAACATAACTGTAATAGTTAATTGAATCTAAAATAAAACCACTATCGTTATTCAAAGCTACTAAAAGCATAATAAAGTTAATGCTAGTATAAGCATAAATATCTTTAAGATGTTTAATTATTTGCTTAAAACTTATTTATTTAACCGATTGAAAATGAAATTAATTCTTATTAAATAAAATGAGTTTATAATAGTATTTCAAAATTGAAATAGTTAAATTAAATCTTAATTTTCAAACCCATTTCTTATAGCTAACTACCAAGATAAATAAATAAACGCGTAAAAAACAATTTTTATTGTGGAATAAAACCAAAAATATTTCTTTAGTTAATCAAATTTTTAGTAGATTATTTTAATTTTATGAAAAATGAATAAACTTAGAAAAGAATAAAGAAACTTTATTTCAATTTAATTTTAAGAAATTTTAAATATTATTTATAAAGCATGGCTATATACTTTTACTATTAAACTATATATCCTATGACTTATATATTATTTTTTTATTTTATAAAGATGATAAAATGTAAGAGCAAAGTTTTAGGAACTTTATTTTAAATTAAAATTTATTATTTCTTAGTTAAAAAATATTAATCATAAATTGTTTAGACTTATCTTTTAATATCATATCCATCTTCAATTTATGTAGACTCATTTAGTTTCTTTTATAGATTTACACTTTTTTACTTTTTTTATTCTTTTTGCTTTATCAACAGTTTAAGTTTCTTTTTTTTCAATTTATATCTTCACTTTTTTACAATTTTCTTTATTTTGCTTAATTTATAAATAGTTATGAAATAGAATAACTTAGCTAGAATTGATAATTTTAAGATTTATTAATTTTTAAATCAATCTTTATCTCATAAAAATTAATTCTTGTAAAGCTACTTATTAAATTTATCAACTTTTATTACTTTTGAGTCTTAAATATAACTTTGATAGCTTAATTCACCTCATTTATTTCTAAGCTCTTTTACACTCCAATTATTGTTTTTGAACAAACACTTTATAAAATTATTGGTAGCATAAAATATATATTAAACTTATACTTATCAAAGCATCACTTTAAATATAGGATACTTTTTATGAAAAATACAAAAATAAGTATCCAATAATATCAAACTATATTATTTGTAGCTTTTTGATCTAGATACTTTAGCCTATATTAACTTTTTCCAGCATAATTAAACAAATTCTAAGCTTATATTTATACAATATTAGGATCTCATAGCCCTATTAGATATAAATAGAGCAGGCCTAACAATTTGCTAATAATTTTAATTACACTTATATATCTTAATAATGAAGATTAAAACTGAAGTTATAAGTAGGATTAATAACTTAATAGCGGTTAATTATTTAAAATAGATATTAATCATATATTTTTAAGCTTAGCTATTATAATAAATTAATTAGATGTAACAGTATAAAGTTTTCAGCATGGATAAACTAGACTCTAATACTTAGGAGGCTATAAATTATATATATTTCTATTTTATTCATTTTAGGTTTAGTTTTATAACTTTAATGCTTGAAATATTAATAATAATAATAGATAAAATTGTCTAGAGGTCTTCTTGGATTTTCACCAATTTCCCTCTTTCCAACCAGAATAGTCTGGTGAATAAAAAGAAAAGTTTATTGTTTCATTTCTATTTTTTCTTGTCTTAAATCTTGTATTTCTCTTCTCTCTCCATCTTTCATCCATCTACCTTGCTACTATTCTTTTGGCGCTTGTCTCTTTAATTTGATAAATAGATCCTCTCTCAGTAATATAAATTCTTTCTGTCAGTCTCTTAACTCTCTATTTAAATTCATTCTTGAATACATAGAAATTTCTACACTATTTGTATTAATGTCCTTTTTTCTTGCAGTAATAGCACTTTCTACTCTTCATTGTATTCTGATAAATTTTTGGCCTTTTTTCAATTTCCATTTGAGAACCTTGCTAATTGTTTTAAATTATTCTTAAATTTGATTTTATCCCAATATCGCAATTGGTTCTGGCTATTATGCACGTTCTGTTTATTTAATTAATTATGATTATGAGTCTAATTTCATTTACTATATTTACTAAGAGCAGTCAATTTGGATATTTCAATAGGCATCCATTTCTCTTTCTTATTTAATTAATCTATCTTCTATGTTTTCACGATTCTCTGTCAATATTTGATTTTACTCCTTAAGCTTTTTAACCTCATTAAGGAAAATTTTTACTAATTGTGTAAGTTATTCAATGCTATTTCGATCCTCACTAAGATTAATTTCTGAAAGATCTTAGTCAACTGGAGTTTCTTATTACTTTGGAGGTGTGGACATTCTCTTCCTAGGTTTTGATTGTTTCTACTTTTTCTCTTCAGATTCTTATTAATTTTTACCTTTCTAATTTTATTTGGTAAAAAAGCCAGGCTTAATTTTTTAATTTATTTTGCTTGAAATATTAATAGTGGAAGAATTAAGATATCTAGTCTTTGGGAAAACTAATTATCAAGTTTTTTATTTTAATTTAATCAAAATATCATTAGAAATAATTGACAATAGAGCTTATCTTTTCAATTTTAGAGGTAAATTTCTTAATTGCTGGTAGTTGGGTATATATCTATTATAATACTATTTGGTTTATCCTTTAATATATTATGGATAAATAAAAAAATGGAAAACTTCTTGTAAAAAACCTCTTCTCAAAAGGATTCATCTTACGAGCAATAAAATATATTTTAAGCACTCCAATTGCTGTAATAAGAAAATTTCAACCTCCTAAGAACAGTTCAAGAACTAGAAAGAAAAATAGAGCACCTGATGTACAATTAATAAGAATAAATGAAAAATGAAAATAAATAGACAGGAAACAACAAAATAGAAGAGTTAGAGAAAAAATTCGACTAATTCGCAGAACTAACTGAAAGCATATTTTTGCAAAATATACAGGAGAATGATCCTATGGATGTGGAGACACAGCCTGCAATAAAAGATATTCCCTATAGGAAAATACTGCGATGCTGATACTGCAAGAGACCAGGACACAAAGTTAGAAACTGCTTCTAATTCCAATAAAAACAGAAAGCAGAAAGTTTAAAGCTATGAAGAACCATAAGTAAACTATATTGCACTGCGGAAGGAAGAATTTATAGAAGAAAGATGTACGCAGGGCATGAAATTCTAGAAGACGTGATTATAGCAGGACAAATAAGAAATGAACAAATGCTTGGAATGAAGATTGATTGAAGCAAGATTACGAAAATAAAAAAGGGAGAACACAGCACAGATAGATATGTGCTTCAAGAAGAAGACTGGAAATGGAAATTTTAACAAAATTATTAAACTTTAAAAAGTGACGAACCTTATTGATAGGTGGGATCACTATAATTAATTATTATTATTATTATCTTATTTTTATTACTTATCGTTACTACATTTTTATCCTAATTCTATAAAATAGCTCTCTAATACTCAAATACTAGAATCGATTAAAAATATGGATTTGCTCACATTATTTATCTATTTATAATTTTAAAACTAATTAGTTTATTTACATGCTAAGATTAGCATATCATAACAGAACATGAATGTACCTTATTCTACTTTGCTCTATTTGTTCCTTAATGTGCTATATATCGTTTAATTAAGTATAGTATAATATATTAACTTGCTTATAGCATCTGCTTCAATATGCTTCTTTAACTTTATTACTGTAGTGAAAATAATTAAATTAGGCCTTTTTAATAATTTAACTTGGGCTTGTGCTGGTTTTATTTATATTGAGGTATGTAAAAAAGATATATAGGATTGAAGTGCTAGATAATCTAAAGTAATGTAGTTGGCATTTTTCGGTAGCTTAATTCAGTTTTTTGTTGAATTAATGAAGTTTCATTATAAAGAAAAATAAATTCACAGCTTTACAGCTAAGGCTATAATGTCTAATAGTCCTAATACCTTTATATAATAAATATCAATGTAATATTTAAGGGATTTTTCGATTCCAAAGAGACAAGAAAAATGGAATCAACATCTATTAGCAAGAAAAGCATTCAAATGCAAATATATTCTACTTCAAAGAAATTTGAAAATAGGTGAAACTAGTTTTGAATAAGGAATTTTCTGAAATCTTTATAATTGAATAATTGAGTTTATAGAAGTTAAAGAAGTACTAAACTAGCAAGAAGAAACCAAGCATCTAAAGAAAGGTAATTAAAAATACATGAATTAAATATAAAATAAGCAGAAATTGAATCTATTTATATGTTAAGAAAGAACATAAATGTCTTCAGGAAATTTCAATAAAAACAGAAGAGCCAATCTAGTCCTCATTCTTAGAAAATAGAATATAAAAATGTATAAGATAATTAATATTTTTAATCATAAAGGAAACTACCCAATTAACTTTAAAAAAATAGTGAATATCTGATTTCATGTAAGAAAAAGAAGTTGAAATCCAAATTAAAAAAAAAAAGTAATGCAATTAATGAAGTTTTATTCAAAAGTTGCTAGAAGATTTTAACATAATAAATTTAGGAAAAAAATGTCGGTAAAAGTAATAAAATGAAAAAGATAATACTGGAGTAGTAATAGGAGAGATTAATAAAAACTTTTTTGCAAGGATTAGGTAAAATCTATAGTGAAAAAGTAAACTTTGGTAAAATAAATGGTTTATGAAGAGAACTATACAAGATTTGAAAATAGCGACTTAGATATTTAAATTTTATTAATTAGCATTTGAGAATGAATGTCGGCAGAAATGGGAAAAGCAAATCCTTAAAAATTCTAAATATTTTTTATTATAATTTTTATTTATCTTTTATCTAAAATATTTAGGATATTATAACGTAAACTATTAAAAATATAACTTTTGTTAATAGATTTAAAAAATGGCAATTGATGATTAAATTAGTAAATAAAAAATATAAATTAAGAAAGTAATTTTAGAGAATCTAAAATATAGTAGAAGCATTTCTAAAATAAGGGTTAAAGTTTGTTTTATAGATAATAAAAACTTAATTTGATCAATAAGGAATTATTAATATTAGGAATGGAATAATATATTGCTGCGAATAACCAAAATAAATTTGAATTTTAGCTTATTATAATATTAAAAGCTATATGATTTCGTATTATTGCCCATAAAATAATTAGGCTACTATTTACTTACAATGCTTGATGATTCTATTGGCAATTAATAAACTCGAAAAGAGCTATTAAGTTAAATTTTTAAATCTTACATCTAAGACATTAGATTTTATCAATTATTTAGGCAAAAATATAAAATTATAATTAGTGATTATTATAACTAAAGATCTTTCTAGTAGAAGGGTATATTATAAGATTTTGAAGATAATAACTAATTAAATTGCAAGCTTAAATTGGTAATAAAGGTAGGTTAGAGATAAATATGCTATTAATTTATATAATAAAAGCTATACAACAGTTGAGAATGAGATACTATTTTGTATGATTAAAAGTAAAATCTTATTTTTAGAATCATCTAACAAGTAAACATCCTATTATTGATACAATTTTATAACAGCATCTAGAATAGAAATAAATAAGTGGTATTCATTAAGTAAGCAGAGAAATATATATTTGAATATAAGACTTACTAAGATAAAATAGTTTGTATATTGATTAATGTAATATTAATAAAAGTTTGCATAACCTTTCTGTCTCTTTAGAACTAGAAGAAAAGAGACTTTAAATACTTGGAAGAAATATAGACAAAGAATTAAAAGTAATTAAATATTAAAAGATCTAGTATTGAAAAAAATAAAAGATAAGCCAATATTAATCTAAAATTTTATATATCAAGCATTGCTAAGTTTTCAGAAATATATACATAAAGTTTATCATTTAAAGGTAAACAATTATTAGAAATTAAGTAATATAGTAACAAATCAAAGCACCACTTAAAAAATTTTAAATAGCATAAAGCTTATATATTTAGAGTATGATTATATATGCTTAAAGCAAAGCTAATAATAAAAAATAAGATAATTAGATAGTTATTTAGCTTTCATATATCTTTATTAATTTATTTTATAATACAACAACTAGATATAATAGAAACTTATTCAATAACTATTTATTTTTTAACTTATAAATAAATAGATTGATTATACTTATACGATTAGATTAGAACTTAATAATTCTTCTTAAATAAATACTGTGACTAAAAAAGATTTGTAAGGTGACAAATAAAGTAGTATTAATTCATTTATATAAAGATGGAATGAAGATAGTTTTAGTTAGATTAAATGATGTTTTATCCAATAACAGTTTAAACTGAATTTCCTTTATTTTTAGATATTACAATTATAATTTATAGGCATTGTAATCAAATTTAATTAAAATATTAGATGAAAAAGTTAAACTTGAAAATACTTTTATCAAAATGGAAGATATTTATACATAATCATTCGCAAAAACTCTTAGTGCAATAACATAAAAATAAAGTCTATTAAGTAATAAATAGTCATTTAAAAATTATTACAATGCTAATCATTAAATTTACCAACTACTAAGTTTACAATTTTTTGGATCAATATCAGATGTTTAATGTTAAAAGAGTTAATAGTAAATGAAAGATTGCTAAAATTATTTTACCAGTAAAATAAATTATCTAGAAGTGATATATTTTTACATTTTTGGATTAAAATTATTATAATTATTCAAAAATTATCAGTTCAATAAGTAAAATCAGTTTTCATCTATAGTTGAAGGGTTCAGATTTTCTGTAGTTAATCTTAATATTTATAAGTTATAATGAGAATCGAAAATAAAAGAATAGGCATTTCCATTTATCGTTTTAAAGATTGAATCATTTTTAATTTTCTTTTTTAAACTGTGATTATTATCATTAATGATTGTTTTATTTATATGTTTCTTAAAAATTCTAATTTAAGTGCATTGCTTAAACCTCCATGTATAATAAGTGGTTATTATAAAACTAAAGGATTTAAAACCACTTCTGGAATAGTAAATTATATTTAATTCATGAGTTGTTCTTTATATTATTTTATCATATATCATTTAAAGCTTTACCAAGGTAATTAAACCCTCCAAATTATTAATTTATTCTTCTTTGTAATCTGCTATTATAGCTTATCCTGCAATTCCAAATGGAAAATCTGAGTATTATTATCATTTATTCTAACCTCCTACTTTTAGTTTTTCAACTGATCTAAATAATTAATGAGAATTCAAAGTTCCTCAGGTAACATAAATATTACCTTAAGCAATTGCAATTCCAAATCCACTTCCCCTAGTTTAGACTACTCAATTATTTGCTATTTCCTCCATAGCCAAATAATCAAATTTATTAAACCTTTTATAATAAAAAAATGGACGAAATATAGAATTCACTAGTTTTAATAGTGACTCTTCTTTAATTAATTTCAAAGAAGCTGCAAATTCATACGCGTCCCATTAAAACTTCTTAGGAACTCTCTTCAACGTGGATATTAATTGTAGCGTATTATGAAAGTGAAATAAACCTATAAATAGATGAACAGATTAACCGCCTAAAATAATACCGCGAAAGATACGAAACGATTACCTAAGAAATCTTTCCAAAAATAAGATATTATCTTAGATAGTTAGAATTCTAAAGATATACCTTCAAATCCTAATTAAAATTCAAATAAAGATATCTTTTTATGGTAGTCAAAAATAACATAAACTTAAGATTAATTTTTGAATAATACTAATTAACAATTCTATTAAATTTCAAATAACGAAATTAGTCAGAAATAAAACAATATTACTAATCCTGATAATTCAAATAATCATTATTTACCTGATCTTCAGAGCAAACAACCTTAAAATTAAATTGCTGATTTAAGAAATGTAATATAAAATCAAATAATTAATTAGTCTAATGAGAAATTTGTTTACGTAAAGTTGTGATTTTAAATTATTAACATTTCCCTGCTTCGCTAATGATTCAGATCAAATTTATTTATTAAAAATTTATTATAAATTTCCTTATATTTATTACTTGACTTTAGCTTAATATCATCAATATCAGTATATAATTATGTCATCTTTTAATTTGGTTTAATAGCAGGTATTTTTTTACTTCTTCCAAACTATAAGGGAAATAAGTTTATTTTTAATTATTTTAGAACATTAATTTGTGTGAGTTTGATTCAATTTTGTTTCTTCATTTAACTACTCAAAGTTTTATTTTAAATACCTTAACTATAATTTTTTTCAAAGAAATACTATTTGTCTGAAAATATTTTATCCTTTTTAGATATTTTCATTGTAGTATAAGCGGCAATATGATTTCTCTTCTTGCAAATAAGTAATTCCATTATCAATATGCGCTACAACTTGATTTTTTTTTCTCGATGAATTGCTAAGCTCCTTTAGCGAAATCATGTAAAAAAAGACGAATAATTTATACTGAAATTCATAAATTTTTTTAAGAAGATTTTAAACTTAATTGAGTCATTTTAAAGTTGCCTTTTTAAATTTTTGTTCTAAAATCATAGAATTGTTCCAAAAAATGAAAAGTAAAAACAGTATTCAAATATGAAAAAAAAGAGTTGCTTAGAGAAAATAGAGAAACTCTATAATATATTAGCAATTTTATTTTAATATCTTAATTAGTAAACTTTTCTCATGCATAAAAATATTATGGAATAAAAAATTAATTAACAAGTTGTTATAGGATATTCCTTTTATGGTATCCTCTTTCTGATGAATAAACTAAAGCTTTTTTATAATAAGTTGACAAATCATATTGATTTCTTTTTTTTTATACTCTATTACCTCAAAAATAGTCTTGAAGGATGCTATTTGCCTTATTTTCTTTATATTGACTAAAATTTATTTAGAACTGTTTCAGTTTGATTGAACAGCTTTTTCAGTTCGTTTTTATCCTCTAACTAAAATTGAAATTTAGGTATGACTTTATAAATTTCTAGAAGGGCTTTTTTCATAATTGAGTTGTAGTAATAAAAAAATAATTGTTACAAACAAAAAACTAAGTTAAAACATTACTCCCTATTTAGCATTTCAGCAAAAAAGATTACTAATTTTTATAAAAAAGTCAACTCAAATTTTTTTTAATTTAAGTTTTTTCAACTTATATTTTTTCTACTGTTAATTAAACTTTTAATTTTATTCTGTCGTAAAAATCTTTGCCAGTGCAAA
Source organism: Loxodes magnus (assembly GCA_946699065.1). Lineage (NCBI taxonomy): Eukaryota > Ciliophora > Karyorelictea > Loxodida > Loxodidae > Loxodes > Loxodes magnus. The sequence continues at coordinate 9,973 of CAMPDV010000615.1, forward strand.
TTTTTGAGGATATAAAATTCAAATTTTAATTTTTGAAACGTTTTGTTCATTCTATCTTTTCTTCCTTAAATCTTTCTATTTTTTCAAAATTAACAAATTTTCATATATAATAATAATTATTAATTAAAGTGACCCTATCATTATTAGGTTTTACACAAGTAGTCCATTGTTCAAAATAAGTCATCACTTCAAATTTACTTGGATTTTCGCTCTCACATTTCTTGATAATTTTAGATTATTTTCCTTGATTTTTTCCGATAGTCGAATTCCAATCATTTTCTATTGAAATCATTTACTGCCTTTTAGAAATATGGTACTTCTTTATTTATTTGGAGTATTTTTTTAATGAGTAAACCTTCACTTGTGCAGTATATTCTAAAAATATCTTACCATTTATTTTATATTAATCTCTTCTATTTTTATTGAAATTAGTACCATTTTCTTAATTTTTTCTTGAACACTTACAATATCAGTAAATCATTATTTTCTTACAGGAATATAATTTGTTACAGGATTTTATTCTATTTCTATTGGATCATTTTATATTTAGGATTATGTTGGCATATTTTCAAGTTTTAAATTTCTCTTACTATTTATTCTGTCTACAAAATTCTACCATAAACTTGTTGCAAGTGTGGGTTTAGAGCTAATTCCTATCATAGTGTTAAATTTTAAAATTTTAGAATTTCCATAGAGTTTAATTATTCATTAGTTAATTGATAAAAATCTTTAATATATTTTGCTAATTCTTGATTAACTATATAAAGAATTTAGAGATCATTAGCTACATCCTGCTAAATATTATTAGTTTTGTCGGAGAAGTCTGTTATTTCTTAGGTGCCATTTTTTTATATATATAATAAAATTTTTGAGTTCTTGAAAACTTAAAAAAAATTAAAAGCACGTTTTGAAAATTTTTCTCAAAGCTTTGAATAAAATTTTTGTAATTTTATTCCGATTTGAGATTTATTATTCCGAAATTTAAAATCTTAGTCCTTCACCAAATTGTCTTCTACTCTATATCGCTGAGTGAAATCATTTTTTTACAAAAACATAATCTCAAATTTTTTAATTTTCACATCTATCATTTTTTAAATTAGACAAGTATTTCACTTTGAATTTTCTAAAATATATGTTCCTAAAATATTTACTTTTATCTTTTTGCTTCACACATTTTAAAAAAATTAAAATTCTTTTTTGAAAAATTCTAGCATAAGAATTAAGCAACTAATCTCTGCATAATACACATCTTCCGATTTTTATCCAAAAAATTTTATCGATAGGTAATCATTTTATTCTTAAAATTTAGATTTTTTTCATTTATAGATTCTTTTAAATTAAAATGATAATTATTTTTAAGAAAAATTTATCTAAATATAATGCTAAATATAATTTATAAGTATAAGTAGAAATAAATATCTTTCTGTAATAAGTAAAGTTTATATTTTTGCGATTGTAATTAAAATTCCCTCTTATATTGATCTTTCAAATTAATGTTTTCCCTTTTATTTTATAAGTTTTATTATAAAAGCATTACTTAAAATAAAGATATTTATTAGTTTAATTTGTAAATTTTACGATTTATATATATTTTTATCTAAGTAGGTAAGATAAGTAATTTATTTTTGCATTTAAACAAATACAATTTTATCTTTATTTGATTTTAAGATAAAAGTTAAAAATAATTTCCTCTAGTGACTAAAAAGTTATGATTGAAGTTCTTAGCATAAATAAAATTATAAATATGTGTAGCTTTTTAAATATATTATTGTCCAACAATACTCAAATTCTCTACTATAACGCTGATCAGATTATTGGATTATTGTATTGAAGATAGACTTTCGTGAAGGATAATAAATAGTTTTATGGTGCTAAATAAGCAAAAATAACTTAATAAAAAGCTTTTTAACAAGGAAGGGAAGATAAGAAGTTATATAACTAATATAAGAAAGATTAGAAAATATTGGGTCTAAAACGTTATTACTGATTATATAAGTAAAATAAGCTAGAAAAACTAAGAAGTAATTAATTAGAATTAAACATTTATAAAAAAAAGAAAATTCTTAAGATAAAGAAAAAAAAGTTATGCTATATAGATTTGAATTGATTACCTTTTATTCTCATTAAGGTTCTTAAATTCTTCAGATTCTCTATAAAATGAGATAAAAAAGTATTTATTTCCAAGATCAATAATAGGCTCTCTTTTTATTAGTATCTGAAAAAAGGGATTTTAATACCACGATTAAGTTTAACAATTATTCGACTTTACAATATCGATCTGCAGAGTTACTAGAATAATACCAGTTTTAAAACTTTTACTAAACAAGCAAAGACAAAATGCAAAAATATTTCCATAATGTAGTTACTAAAAAAATATGAAAATGAAAACAGCTAAAATAATACTGAGCAACTTGGTAATCTTTAATAATTTCCATAAATTACTTACATGAAAGTTGTACAAATAGCATAGATGAGAAATTATTAGCTTATATAAATTTAGTATTCAATCTTATAATTTTCGGAAGAATCTTCAAGACCTTCATTATCATATTGGAATTCTCTATTGTATATGTGGAAAATATGAGAAAACATAAGCAATTTTCAAATGAATATTCTATTTGTATAAGGAATTTATTTTCGGAAAAGATCAGGAGTTATAACTGAAGGTGATCTATACTATATGATCAAGAATATATAAACTTATTTTTAAGGTATAAATTGGAGTGTTTAGATTCATAAATCTAAATATTTCACAAAAAGTAAATGAAAATAAGATTTGAAATTTTAGAATCGGAGAAAGCAAAAAAGGAATAAGTTTGAGAAGAGTAGAAAACAGGAATAATTGAAGAAAAATGATGATATCAAGACAAGATTAATAAAATTTAAAAACATTTACTAAAGTCTTGAATGAAAGAATCAATTAAATTTTATGAGTATTATCTAAGTTTAGACTACTATTAAGAAGTATGCCAAAAGCAAATAAAATGGAACAAATAATATAAAAGCAGCGCTTATTAAATATACTATAATAAATTCAATCTTTTATTATAAAAGTTCATTAATAATGTGAAGAGAAAATAAACCATCCCAAATTAACTCAAATAAATAAGAATTCTTTTAATTTATAAAAAAAGATTTAATGGTGATTAGAAGAATTGAAACCCAATTGATAAAAAAAATGAATAGGAACAACTAAATACTAAAATCTTAATTCAAATATTTTAATTTTATGTTAAGAAAGCTGGAAGAATACAAATTACAGAAATAGTAATGAGAAAAAGTCTAAAATTCTAAGGTATTGAAATAAAGAATCTTAAAAATAGAATTTAATTTAATTTAAATTTGATAATTTTTTTAATAATATTGTAAAAGAATTAGTCATACCTGAACCCAGTATTTTCTTCCTAAAGATTCTTTTTTCTACAAGCTAAGATTTGGATATTTTTGACCAGTCTAAAAGTTAGTTAGTTTCAAAGTATATTATATTGTATCTCTAATTAATAATATTTTTTAATCTAATAGAATAAACTAAAAAGCTTAATTTACTATTAATTTGATTATTTTATTAAATATTATATAAATAAATAGGGAGAAGCAATCCTCTAACTGAAACTGACTTAAACTCCGGTACCAGGAAGTATCCCATAGGTGAAAAACCAGCCAAGAGAAGAGAAGACAAGATCGAAGAGGCATCAAGTAGTATTTATGATGAAAGACGCCAGATACTTAGGTCGCTTAGGGTAACATTCCGATTGCGGCTATAGAAAACAAATTCACAAGGGAAGGCTAGCACTGTGGAAGACTTAAGCAAGAATTTTTTTAACTTGCAAAATCTTTATTAAAGAGCTGCGCACCATTGAGGTGCTACGCGCTCTATAATCTCATTTATTTATTTAATAATATATTTTTTAATTTTAATATAAAAAGAATATTAGAACTATAAAATGCAATAAACTATTATCACATATCGCTTTTTAAATATTTGCTATTTAAAAAATAGATTTTCTTAAAAATTTAAGCATTAATAAAAGCAGTCAAATAAGCATAGATCAAAGCAACAAATTAGCTTTAAATATCTATTCTATTTAAATATTAAATTAAGAGCAAGCATTATTTTATTGCAAACAAAAAAGTTTTTAGATTAAGACATCCATAATAAACTTAATACTCTTAGTTGCTTATAAATTATTTTAAAGATAGATAATTACTTAGAAAATTGGAATAGGATAGATAAAATAGAATAATTATTTAGGAAAAATAATAAAATTGGTGCAAACAATATTTTGAAACATCTGATTTTACATCTAAACCTTAAAAAGGCCTCTTTTTTTGATCCAAGGCTTTGAAAAAAACACACCCAAGACAATTACCCAGCTTTGATGAGTACTGTAAGTCTATGATTTTAGATTCAATATTCGCTGCATATGGCAATTTTTGTAGAATTTAATCAGAAGAATATCTCCGTTCTATCTACTAAGAGGCTTATTAAACTAAAAAAATGGACATAAGCTTAACTATTCTCAAATTATTCCAATCTACTCAATATTTAGTTATTTATTTTGGAGTCATTTAACTTTAAATATTCTTTATTTTAATAAAAATTATAAATCTTCAACATAATTATTGACATACTTAAATTACAAATAAGCTACAATACTACTATATTTAAAAACTTTTAATTTCTCATTTCCACAGTTATTCATAACATTTTATTCATTAATGATTTAAAAATTTCTATTTACTTAGATATTTATTTGTTTATAAGAAAGTCTATGATCAATAAATTTTATCTAACTTACTATTAACGAGATTTTTTATGTAGTTCGTAGAAGCATCTTTTAATTATTTTTGTTTTATAGAGATAAAAAAATTACTATGCTAATTTATTAAATCTTCATCTTATATTATACTTCTTACAAGCAACAAAGTAAAATTAATTCTTATATCTAAATTTTATTTTTCCATGCTTTGATTTGATTAAATTTTGCTTTCTTTTGTTAAATTGACTTTGTAAAATACTAAATATATATCTTCCATTTTTATTTATATTAAGTTCTAAATCTTAAATTTACATCTGGGTTATTTGCTCCATTTCTAGGTAATTTTTAGCTATTTTAGAAAGATTCTATTTCTTTTTAATTTAATTCAACTCGCAACACATTATTATTACTATATAAATAACTTAGCAAGTATAGTCTACTGTATATGACGCTGTTTAATCATTTTTTATAGAAGCAGTATCGTTCAAATAAGCTACTTTTGATTCCCGTTGTCATACTTTTCCAATTATCTTGTACATTTAATATAGATAGAATAATTAGGATAAGCTTTCACACCTTAGCCAATATTATACATTAAAGACTCAAATTAATGCCTTATGAAAGCTTAAATATGATTTCTCTTATACTTTTATTAATTTGCTCATAAATAAAGACAAATAGCTTCTAGCATTCTAGCTCTATGATGTATATATTTGCTAACTTTTAAATCTTTTTTAGAAATACTTTATTTAATTACTTCTTTCTTCCAGTTTGCATTCTATATAGAAAAAAGAATGTAAAATAAAATTAAGAAAGTTTGGATTTTATTTAGTAGCTAGAAGTAAGATAGAGTACTATAAATAAATTAGACTTATTTATATTTAAAGCAAAAAGGAAATAAAGACAACTTTTATTAGGCTATCGCTTTATATTAACTAAGCTATTCACATTTTTAGTTAATTTAAAGCTTCTATATATATCAGAATTTATAAGTCTAAATAAATGAAAACAACAACTAAAGGTAAGAAAAAGGAAGAGTTTAAGTAGTAAGTGGAAGATATTGGGTAGTAATAAAATGAAAAAAGGATTAAAAGCTAATCAACTTAAAATGAGGAAGAAAGCGCTAATCCTTAATTAATATCTAATGATAAAAGTTTATCTGCCAAGTAATTGAAGAACTAGACAAAGGATGGCGAGGCATATCGCTATTAAAATGGAGATATTTATAAAGGAAAGCTCGTTTCAAATAAGAGAGAAGGATTTGGAATTTATACTTTTAGTAGTGGAGAGAAATATGAAGGATAATGGGTAGATGATATGAAATAAGGTAAAGGTATTCTCTTTTATATTAACGAAGATGTTTATGAAGGAAATTTTTTTCAAAATAAATTACATGGATATGGGGTTTTAATGCATAAAACTGGTGATAAGTACGAAGGATAATGAATCGAAGGCAAAAAACATGGATAAGGAACTTTCTATTTTTCGAATAAAGATCTATATAAAGGAAATTGGGTAGAAGATTAAAGAGAAGGATATGGAATTTACTAGTACTAAAATGGTTCTATATATGAAGGGAATTTCGAGAAAAATCAAAGACATGGATATGGAAATCTTAAGCTTTAAGATGGCGGTAAATATGAAGGAAATTGAATGGAAGGCAAAAGACATGGTGTCGGAACATTCTATTTTTCTAATGGTGATATATATCAAGGAAACTGATAAAAAGATTTTAGACAGGGATAAGGAGTTTAAAAATATGCCAATGGTAATAAGTATGAAGGAAATTGATAAGAAGATAAGAAGAATGGTTAAGGAATTTTCTATTAAAGTAATGGAGATATTTATGTAGGAAATTGGATAAAAGATAAACGACAAGGATATGGAGTGCTCACCTAGGTTTCTGGAGATAAATATGAAGGGTAATGAGAAGAAGAAAAAAAATAAGGAAAAGGAACATTTTATTTTTTAAATGGCGATGTTTATCAAGGAAATTGAACATAAGATTTAAGAGATGGATATGGAGTTTACTCCCACTTTTCAGGAGATAAATATGAAGGATATTGAATACAAAATTATAAGTAAGGCTAAGGTACAATGTATTTTTAAAATGGAAACAAATATAAAGGGAATTGATTTCAAGATAAAAAACATGGTAATGGAGTTTATAAATATTCCAATGGAACTAAATACGAAGGGTAATGAGTTTAAGACCATAAGCATGGTCTAGGGATTATATATTATCTCAATGGAGATAAATATGAAGGGCAATGAAATGTAGACTTTAAATAAGGCTAAGGAACATAACAATATGCTAATGGAGATACTTACTAAGGTGAGTGATTTGAGAACTAAAAATAAGGATTAGGTGTTTTAAAATACAGTAATGGCATTTAATTATAAGGATAATGGGTCAAGGATATATTCCAAGAAAACCCTGCTAAAATAGAAGACAAAGAAGTCGATTAAAGCACTAAAGACAAAATAATTAGATTTTTAAATTAAAATATATACAAAAATTTTTCTTCATAATATCTTCTTTTATATTCATTACATTCTTCTTATACTATATAAAATGGTTCTTCGCTAACTATATAATTAGGGTGATAAAAATAAATTACCTCTTAATAAAAATTTCTCGCACATTAAGTTTTATGTTCATTAGAAGAAGTTAAGATTATCTTATAAGCTTAAATCTATTTTTGGTATATATTTTATTGCTTTAACTTAAGTTTATTTACAATTTTTAAACTTATTTACCTGGTTATAATTAAATTACATTATAAATAAAGTCCAAATATTTGCTTTAGATCACTTAAAAAATATTGTTAATTATCCTAGCAACATGAAAGAAATTTTAGTATTAATACCAATCTTTAAATGTTAAATTTATATTCCAAAGTCTTACATTTTCTTAATACCCTAAGTTTAAGATACTCTATAATTGAAATTAATTCTCTCTAGTTACTAATATCCATTAGCTTAAAATTCTCAGAGTAGTAATTTAAATGTCAGAATTAAAATTTGGTTACTTTAATGTGCATTATTTTGCTCTTTCATTTCTATTTTGCTAATTTTTTTAGTCGAAAAGCAAAATATAAAAAATCTTCTAGATGTTATTAAAAATGAAATGGATCTGTAGTTAAGAGAGTTAGTTATCCTTTATTCTATTTGATAATACTTTGAAAATATCTTTGATTGGTTGATTTAATATTTCAAACAAAATTATATAACTAATTTTAATCTAAGTATTATGCTGCTTTTAGCTTTTTAAGATGAATTTTAAACTTTTAGCTTATCTATTATGAGCTTATATTAAAATTTGATTATAACCTATATGGAAGTAAAGTGCTCTTTATAGATAGATTTCTTTTATTACTTTTTCGAATCTTTTTATATTCGGTTATTTCTAAAAGAAAATTTCTATTTCATTCTACAATTATTATTCTTAAATTTTTTGCTTGATGAAAAAAGGCTTTGGTAATAGAGCGTGTAGCACTTCAATTGCGCGCTAACTTTTTATTTCGATAATAATTTCCTTACTAAATTATAACTAAATACACTAACTAGTTACAAGTAATTGTTTAGGTTATTTTCTACACACTATTCTAGCTTATTATTTCATTAAATGATTACAGAAAGATTCTCTTATCTATTGTTTACTTACTTAGTTTAATAATTTTTTAAATGACTTTCTTTGACTTTCAATTCTGAAAATTAATTAATTAATTATTCTAGCTAATATGTTTGGTATCATCTTATCATTTCATTATTAAATTAAAAATCGCCATGGTTGCTCGAAGGTGAGCAACTAGGGACGGCTTCATCAGAGGTTGGGAAATTTAAGTACCCATAATTGACACATGTCGTCCTCTACTTTGGTGGCGCAATGAGACGCGGCCCTGCCATGTCCTTGAACCTCCAACAAGTAATAAAGATTACGAGTATTCTGAAATTATATAAGAATTGAACATTTTTATCATTACTGAATAATTATATTAGTATTGAACAAGGCTTATCAGTATCTAATAATTTTATCAGTAACAAACATTCTTGTCAGTATGAAATAATTTTTTTTAAAGAGCTGCGCACCAACAAGAGTTCTACGCGCTCTATAATCAAATTTATTTATTTATTTTTAAAATTAAAATTAATAACTTGAAAATTTAAGTTTATTAGGTAAATCTATACAATATTAAGATTAAAGTCTTCCATAATTAAATTTTATATTTTATTGATTTCAAATGTATGAAATATCTTAGTTTGCTGTAAAAAGAACTAGGCCTTTAAGTTCTTCTTTTATTGTATTATTTATTTCCCCTATGTTTACTCATCCTTGCAAACGATTCCGCCCTCTTAAATTTACTCAAATTGATTGATCCAAATTTGTCTATTTAATTTACATTGATTGTGAATTAAATTTTTATGTAAAACAATGTTTTTTGTTATAATTTGATGGTATCTTATGATAGTTTAATAATATACAGAGTTTCATTTGCTTTAATTTAAATATTTTTTATTTAGCTATCATGTTTTAATTTTAAAAAAATTTCCTACGTAGTCGAAAGAACTTGGAGTAATTTGGTGCAATGTATACTGCGTTGTGAGTAGCCTCGCTTTAGATACAACCATGGAGAAGGGGAAATTAGCTCGGAAGAGGTAAACCTAACTCGTCCAAGGGTTCTTGCTTGCAGTATAAACTTTTGACTGACGATTCATCTAATATTTCTTATTTGGAAGATTGGAACATTTGGCTCAAGTATCAAATATATTTTTTATAAGCAGATTCCCCATTTGGAGAAGCTGACGTGACTCATTGGGCTACTAGAATAATAGCATGAAATATGAGAACAACTTTTTAAATACTAATATTAATATTGAAAGAGCTGCGCGCCAATAAGGTGCTAAGGTGCTCTATAATAAAATGTATTTATTAATATTTTGTATATAGTAGTTAATAATACCAAAAGGTTTATATTTTGCAATAACCTTTTAATTAAATTTATTTTAAATTATATACCGAAATGATAAATAATATAAAAGTTGTCATATTATATCAAACTTTAAATTAATATTTATTTTAATTGCTTTATATTTTTTAGCATTTAGATATAATTTCATAAATATATAATTAAACATTATTTTAAAATTATAAATATATACTAATATAAATAAAGATTAAAATAAAAGAATCTAAAGGAAAATTTAATAACTAAAGTTAATATATTTATTTTATATAAATCCTAGCATATATTAAAATCATAAGGCTTTTAATAAAAATATATAAAAGTAAAAATCAATTTAGTAACTAGAAATTAGTGAGTAAAATAAAGTGTTAAATTGCTGGATATTAATCACAGAGCTAGTGCTTTTATTTCAAAAGAAAGTAAGTTTGTACAAGAAATAAGAAAGAAATTATTAATATAAATTATTTTAGAATAACTTAAAAGTGATAATTTTAATAATTATTTAAGGGAATAGATTTAAGCATCAGAACTTAAATCATATTCTAAATAATTGCCTTTATATTTGTGAAGTGGAATTTATTATTTATTTATGAAATATAATTCTAAAGGTTTTATTATTTTAATTTCATTCATAAATCAGATTATTATTTATAAGCTATTTTTTGAACTTTTCACTAATTCATGATTCCTTAATTTCATTTTTCAATGCTTTTTTTTAGTCTTCTTCAAATTGTTTCTTTTCTCTTTCATTCTTTTATTTTTTCTCTTAAAAGTGATACAATAATACCTCTTCATATATTATATCTCTTAATTCGTTTGTATCCTTTTTTTGAATCTGAAAATCATACTCACTTACTAACTCGCATCTTGACTATATAAACACTTACTTCATCTTCAGGATCATGCAACTCTTAAAAATAAGGATGTTCTAATGCTTTTTCCGCTGTGATTCTTCTTTCAGGATCAAAAATAAGCATTCTCTTCAATAAATCAAGTGCTAATGGATTTGCACTTTCAAATAAATTTTCTAAATTTCCTTTCTTCTTACTAAGTTTCATAAATCATTGTCTTTCATTCTCATCTTTTATCTTTTTAATCTTATCATCTGAAGGAGTTCCTATAGCATTAAAAATAAGATCTAGTTACTAAAGAGTATCATTTCCTAGAAATAGAGGTCTTCTAAGTATCAACTCACCCATAATACATCCTATTGATCAAACATCTACACTTGCTGTTACTTTTTAATCTCCGTAAAGTGTTTCAGGAGCTCTATAGTATCTTTCTTAAGAATTTTTTGATTCTTTTACTTGATTCAATATAATTGCATTCTAAAAATTGCTTATTTTAATATCACAGTTTCTATTAACTAGTATATTTGATGGCATCTGAATTAAAAGTTACCAAGTTATAGTGTATTATGCCAGCAGAGTGAATGTATTTACAAGCTCTTAAAATTTAGTAAACAAAGAATTGAACATGTTGATCTGTCAACTTCTAAGGAGATTGAATTATTTTCTAGAGTTAAGTTTCAATAAATTCATAAATAAAATAAAGATCAGAGAATTGATTATCTAATGGTAATTGACAAGTTTTCAATTCTAAGATGTTTTCGTGCTTAAGGAGTCTTAATACTTTTATGTTTTTAATGAATCTTTATATTTTATTTTTGCGTGATAAGAGTTATAAAACTTCTACTTTTTTGATTATCACTTATTATCCAGTTATAGTGTCAACACCAGTACAGTATAATTAAAAATCTTAAAAACCTATTTCTTCTTATATTTAATATCTTTTATCTAGATTTCATTAAAAGCCTGATATAAAATGATTATTTACATTTATAGATTGAGGTCCATTATTTTAGCTTATTTGTAAACTATTTGGTTACAACATTTTTTAAAAAAGACAAATTTGCTAGAAAACTTAGATTTTAAATAAAAAGATACCTATAAACAACTTTATCTTTAAAAGTGATTTTATACATTAGCTTTCATTAAATATTTTAATCTTATTTTATTATATATTAAATGGCTGAAAAAATGGCAGACTTCTTAAGCAAAACCAATCATTAACCAGACTTAAGTGATTATTTCTACATGCAAAAATTGAAAAATTTAGAAACTAACAAAGGAAGTTTAAGATCTTAAATTAATAAATAAATTCCTATTGCTAACTGTTAAAAAATTGATAAAATGATATAACATTAAACAAGAAATTAACTAAAGCTCTCATAATAGATGGAACTGTAATTCAATAAAATCGAAAGAAGTTTAAGATAAAACTTGGATCAGAGTTTAAATAAATTTGAGCAGATTTTGATCAAAAGGTGATACAATCAAGAACTATGAGATAAGCAGAATTTGTCCTAAGTCTTCGTTTAGAAGAGAAAATTTAAATGTTGATTCTGCAAAAAATAAGACCATAAGATAAGAAATTGTTACAAATTTTAATCAAAATAAGAATAAGCAATAGAAAAAATACTTGCAGTCAATTTAAGATTTACTGCATGCCAAATGGAAGATTATTTAGGAAAAAATTTTTAGCAATACTTAGAAGTTCCAAAGATTACAGATGCACTAAGATAACACGAAAGATGATAGTACGGTTTGGATTTCCAATCCTTAGCTAGAAGAGAAAGCAAATAAGTAATAAGAATTGACGATCCTGAGAAATGAGAAGAATTCGACTACGAAATTTATTGAGGATAAACATCTTTTAGAAACTCTAATTTAGTGACTAACCAAATAAAGATGACGTCACCTTAATATATTATTATTATTATCTTTCTTCATTAGTTTACAAACTTAATAATAATAAATTATTAGTGTTATATTTATTTTATTTATAATTAAAGGGATGAAAAAAGATGTCAGGATTCAAAACAGAATTCTTCGTAACTCCAAAAAGGCAGAAGTTAACGACATCCTAGAAAGGTTATTACCAGTAAAAGGGCATCAAAAAGGTCACCCATCAAATGAATCTCCCACCTCTGAAGAAAATACTAGGAATAGGTTTAGAATTTTATGCGCTTGGAAGCCTCGAATCTCATCACATAATAGGAAATAAGCTATGATTAGCTGATTAAAGCTGTGCTAGATCTCCAGGAAGAAGTCAAAAAGTTGAAGAAAGGCAATAAAAAATTAATGGAAAAACTTGAACTTGCAGAGGAAATGGAATTGAGACTCATAACCTAAGAAAGAGACCTTAACGCATTTTGAAATATTCACAAGACTAGAGCAGTTAATCTCAAAACTAACAATAGAAGCAGAAAGAACTGATCAACAAATTAGAAAAAATAGAAGAAAACTAGCAAAAATTAATTTTGTATTTGTATTTTTAATTAAAAGATGGCGGGAGCATAGGATTATTCTCTGATTTAAACTTCTTGCTTTATGGATCAGGTCAAGTTCCTATCATATGTGAAAAAGGTCTCTGGTTAGAGTCAATCTCAGCAAGGAAACAAAATATTTCTGATTATATTTTAAGATCTGATCATCCTCTAATTAGACTCATACAAATTTTTAACACTGTCGATCAATTTTAAATCAATTCTTTTTACTGCTTAACTAAATATTTTATTTACATAATTTCAATTTAAAATTTCAGATACTGAGAGTTAAATAAAATATTCTTTATTAATTAAAAGTACTAGAAAACAATGTCTATCTTTCTTAAGACCTAATTTTCTCATATTTTTCCAGTTTGTAAAAGTTATTTTCACATTTTTCCATTTCTTCTTTAATCGTAAGAAATTTCACGCAAGCTTTGGGTCTATTTTCATTAACTACTTGAAACTTTATTGTCCAATTATATTTATTCGATATCCTAATAAAAACCTGCTATGACTATTTACGAGGTCTTTCTCAAGAAGTAGAATTTATTCGATTTTTAATTTATTTCATGTTGATGTAAATTCATCTGCCTGCATTCATCTCTCAAAACTTAGAAAATTCTTTCTTAATTTATCGACAAAACATTTTATATTTTTTTGAACAAATATTTTAACATTTCCAAAATATGAAAATTATAACAAGCAAACTCCATTAAAAATATAGTATTTACTGCGAAAAGATAAATAATTATTTTTATTTATCATTACAAACTTTAATTACAACTTTATACTGTAAAATGAATATTCAACCTTTAGATAAATGAAATGGAAAATAATTAAAAATATAATCTGTTTTTTATTGAATTAAAGCTATTACTAAAATTATTTAATTTTTAATGCTTTTAGTAGAAAAAATAAATAATCTTTCTTTTACAGCACTCGTAGAAAATTTGATTAGTCGTATTTCTAATGTTTTACTTTTCGTTAAAAAAATTAAAGTTTATAGTTCTTAGAGAAATCTTTACAGATATCTTCCATTTTCTTCTACTCTCTCCTAAACTAAAGGATGTCGTAGGACTTCACTAGTCAGCCATCCATGTCTCCTACCCAAAATCCAATTGTCCTTCAGGTTCCTTCTCACGTTATTATAGTCGTTAGCTTTTGAGTTATAGAATTTCTTTCTGTAGATTTATCCTGTCCTTATTGGTCAAAAGCGAAAAAGTTCTTATAGGATTTTATTCTTATTATTTCTTTCAATCACTGGTTTCTTCCAACCATTTCTCCAGCAGTGGTTCCTTTAACATATGTAGCACCGTATTTTTCTCCGATAGAATTTAATTTACTTTGTTTCTTATTATTAGAATTCCGATTCGATTTCCATTGGGATACTTGGTTACTAATGAAATTATTTTTAGATTATTACTTGTTATTATTCTTATTTTTCTTAAAGTTACTTTATTTGATATTCAAATTTAGAAAAATGAAATTGGAATATTTGAGGGACTTCGTTAAATTATTTATCAATTTATTCCAATTTTATCACTATTTACGATTAGATTTTACTTAGTGATTCTTCAATAAAGGGGAGTTATAGATCTAATTATTCAATCAATTTTTCTAGCTTATCTTCTAGTTTTTCTATTCTTTATCTTTGTAATTTTAATTCGTATTAGATATTCGATACACTTTTCTGAACCGATTATATGTAAACTTCCTCGATTATATTTCTTAGATTTATTGGGGCTCTTATTCAGTTAGGTTAGATTATTACTCTTGATTTTTAAAATGAGCCGAAAAGGTTTATTTCTTAGGTGCCATTTTATTATATTTAATAACTTTGAATTAAATATTTATTTAAAGCTTTAATTAGCTCTAAATGATAAAACAATTTAATTTTTATTTATTTTAAAGCATTTAGTAACTCCATTTTAACAGAAACAGATTTATAAAAGCAACTTTGTCTTTCATTTAGTTATTTTAAAAAAAGCAATAAAACTATCTTTTAAACTTTGCTTAACTCTATCACCAATAACTGTATTTATAAAAAATAAATATTCATTTAACTTCCCATCGGGAAATGGGAAAATCTGGAAAAAAAATTATAAACTCAGATTATTCAAAAGAGAGAAGTCAAGGAAAAAGAAAAATGAAAGGAACGGAGATTTTATACATTTAAAACTTCAATTAAGTCGGAAGGCGAACAGTTATTTTAATGATTAATGATTCCTTTAGCTATTAAAAGTTTATACGATAGAAATATTAATTATTGTAATAGAAAATTTCTCTTCTTAAAAGATTTCATCTCAGCAAAAATAGATTAATAGACAATATTTTAAGAACTCAAAATCATGCTACAAGTAAATTTTAAATTATTAAGACAAGTATAAGAACTTGGAATAAAAACCGAATTCCTGATGATTAATATTCAATAGCAAAAAATTGGAAATAAATAGTCAAAAAATGATAAAATAGATTTATTAGAAACAAAATTCAACCAATCCGCGATTGACTGAAAGCATACTTCTATTAAAATTTTCGATGATTAATTAATTGGACGTAGAATATCAAATTCCAAAAACCTATATTCCTTACCGGAAAGAAACGAGATGCTAGTACTATAAGAGATCAAGATATAAAGTAAGAAATTGTACCAATTTTTATAAAAATAAAGGGAATTTCATAAAATTAATAAGAAAATATTTTTAGGTCTATTGTACTCAAGAAGGTAAAGCCTACAGGAAAAAATACTTCAATTAAATAAAGAAAGCCAAAATATTAATCATATAATTTATGAAATAAATAAAAAAAGAATGGAAATCGACCTATCGGAAATTATTAGAAAAAACAAATTAAAAATCATGTGGATTTATGACAGACACAATTCAAACAAATTTTAAGCTACTTTTATTTAATAATAAACTTTTAGCTGTGATGAGCCAAATAAAGGTTAAATCACGTTAATTATTTATTATTATATTTAAATTTAAAATAGAAGTTCATGCATTTTATTTGATATAAGAATTTACTTACGACACTATATATAAAAAATATTATTTAAGAAAATATAGTAAACTTATAGAATCTAAAAATAAAATTAAGAAAAGCTTTATGATTTATTATAAGATGGCTCAAAAAAGTCTCTTAAAATCCTTAGCTAACCTAACAATAAGATTCGTTAATCGAAATTAACTTTTTGACAAAAGAAGACAAAAAGCTGAAAGAATCTGTTGATGTACTTAGCTTAAAATTAAGCAAGTTAACTAATACTTTTTCTTAACTCAAAAAAAACTCGTTGCTAAAAAGAAAATTAATTAAAGTCCTAAATAGACTGTGAAAAAAATTTTAATTAATTAATTAATTTCATCTAAAAAATTTTTTGGACCGGAAACTCCTTTCCGATTGCACGACCCGACGCTCTCTTTTTATGGAATAACGGGGATATCCTGTTGTACTCCAGGCACAGCTGCTAGGGAGCTCCATCGCCATGAGCAGCCAGGCTTCAAGCCCCTACCAAGAGCGGATAATCTCAAAGACAGTGTTCCCTTCAGAAAATGACTTTGACCAGGGACTTTCTCAGCGACAGGAAAGGAACTTGTTCTAGCCATAATACCAGAAAGTATTGTCACGAAGGTCATTCACAGCTCCCACCATCTTTTCAATTATGTGCAAAATTTTTAAATTTTTAAATTTTAAATGATAAAACTATTAATTAATCCGTTTTTAACTCTCAAAATAACCTAATGGATATCGAAGACGAGAAGGCAGAGATTTCTTAAAAGATACAATATAGTAAAATTGAATGATGATCT
Source organism: Loxodes magnus (assembly GCA_946699065.1). Classification (NCBI taxonomy): domain Eukaryota; phylum Ciliophora; class Karyorelictea; order Loxodida; family Loxodidae; genus Loxodes; species Loxodes magnus. Next base: position 26,840 of record CAMPDV010000615.1, read on the forward strand.
TGTAAAAAGATAGATCTTATTTAAAGAAACTGTAGAGCAAGGCGTTTATACTGTTAAAAATTAGGACACATGTCATGTAAAAATTGGTCCCTTAAAAAGAAATATGATTAGGAAAGCAGAAAATAATGAAAAAATAAAAGTAAAACTTGGTATACCAAGGATGAAAAATTAAAATTTTTTAAGGCTGAGATTACTTACTCCAAGAAATTGAAAACGCGTAAAAGAGAAGGACAAGATTTATGCTTGGGGACTGGAGTAAGATATCTGTAATCAATAAAGGTTAAGTATGTCCAAATCGTTATGTAATAGAATAACAAGATCCTTATGAAAAATTAAAAGATTTTAACACTCTAAGAACTACTTATAAGCTTAACCGTGACTATTCTAATGATTAAAGATGTCACTTTAATAAATCATTATTATTATTATTATATTTTAAATAGGAAAAAGCAATCTACAGAACGAGCTAAACTTAATTCAAATACCAGGAAGTACTTCAGGAGCATCAAACTGAGCAAGAATCTTTGCAGGAGCCAAGAGGAAAGAACTGAAGGCATTGAGTAGCAGTTGTTGAAGAGGCCAGACTATTAGACGTCTTGGGTCTTCACTCCAACCATACCCTATTAGAAGACAGAATTTCCAGAGAAGTGAAGTACTGGAGGAAAATTCCAAGGAGAAATTTATTAACTTTAAATAAATTTAATTTAAAGAGCAGTGCACCATCTAGAGTCCTAATCACTCTAAAATAGAGTTATTTATTTAATTATCAAATTATTTTTAAATTAATTTCTATATGCATTTTAATAATATCAATTTACATAGTTATTTAAATAAAAAGAATATCTAACTTATAAGAGATGTTTTTATTTAAATTATATAGGTATTTAATTTTAATTATTAAGATTATTCACATTTAGTTTATAAATTATACTTAAAGTTATATTATTCAAATGTAAATTTAATATTATGATGTATAAAGCTATTCTACTAGAATAAAATATTTCTATTTGTAATTTTTTTTAATCAAAATTATCCATTTTGTTGCCTGCTTTTATTTGAATTCTTCCTTTCACCATATTATATTTTTATAAAAATTAAAGCAAAAAGAATTTTCATATATTTAGGTCTTTTTCAGTTTAATTATTTTTATCATCTTAAATAAAATAGAGAGATATAACAGATATATTCTAAACATTTTTCATATACTTTAATCATTTTCAAGCTAAATAACTGATAGCATTTTATAAAATGTTCTAGATAAATTTTAATTTAATAAATTGAAGTTCATTACCATTGAGGTCATCTTGATGATTAAAAATATCTTTTATATAATCTAATTATTTAATTAAATTCCAAAGTATTTCATTTCAAAAGGAAAGTTAAAGTTTAGAAAAATCTTTCTTATTATTCATCTAAATATAGCACTTTACTTATTTTAAAAGCTTTGCAAATTATCCTAGTATTATCAATAATAATAGCTTACTATTTTCTTATAGAAGAGATAATAATCCAGGAACAGAATAAGGAACTAGCATTTAAAAAATAATTCTGCTTTTCTTCGTTTTGTTATAAATTAAATTTTTTAAGTTTTAAATTTTTTATTTATATAAAAAAGATGTCAGGATTCAAACCAGGATTCTTCACGGCTCCTCAAAAGTAGGAGATAACGACATCCTAGAAAGGCTAGGACTAGGAAAAGGGTAACAAAAAGGTCATCCATCAAATGAATCTCCCACCTCTGAAGAAAATACTAGGAATAGGTTTAGAATTTTATGCGCTTGGAAGCCTCGAATCTCATCACATAATAGGAAATAAGCTATGATTAGCTGGTTAAAGCTGTGCTAGATCTCCAGGAAGAGGCCAAAAAGTTGAAGAAAGACAATAAGAAGTAAATGAAAAAACTTGAACTTGCAGAGGAAATAGAATTGAGAATCATGACCTAAGTAAGAGACCTTAACACATTTTTAAATACTACATGAGACAATAGCAGTTAATCTCAAAACTAACAATAGAAGCAGAAAGAACTGATCAACAAATAGAAAAAATAGAAGAAAATAGAAGAAAATCAGTACAAATTGCAGCTTTAAATGGAAATTAAAGAATAAAGGAATGATCCAATGATAATTGAAGGTGAAAATAACTCAAGATTTAAGACTAAACGGCAAGCGAAAAGATGTTATTATTGAAACTCTCAAAAGCCTCTGTGGAAAAGATGCTAGAAATTTCTCAATTTCAAGTAAGAATATTGAAACTATTAGAAGTAGTTTGAGAACAAAAGGAAGAAACAATAACAAATAAAGCTATCAAGAGAAAGAGAAAGATTATACTGTTACAAACTTGGGGAAATTTACAAGAAAAAGACATCTAGCATCTAGGTGAAAGAAGAATTAAAGGAAAACATGCATGGCAAGGAGAAAGAAGAATTAAAGGAAAACATGCATGGCAAGGAGAAAGAAGAATTAAAGGAAAACATGCATGGCAAGGAGAAGAGTTGTAGAGATTTTCAGACTTTTATATTAAGCCTCTAGAGCAATCTAGAGGCTGGCGGCGGGAAAGAGGTTGAAATACCTCCAAGAACGCCAATCATTTAATTTTGCATTTTTATTTGTATTTGAACCTTTTTATTTCTAACTAGATGCAAAAATAATTATTTGTTAAAAAATTTTGTTCTCTACATCAGAACTTACTCTAAAATTTTAATTTATCTTATATAAAATAGAGTTTCTTATGTATAAAGTTGCTATTTGAGAAAAAAACGTTTCTAAATTTAAGATTAGTCTTAACAGTATAATTTTTTTCAATAATTTTAAGTATAAATAAGTGAAATAATTTCTTAACATAGAATGATAGAAGGGTAGAGAGTTTTTAGAAAAGGAATGAATTAGAAAAAAAAATTAAATTTTCTTTATCTTTTCTAAAAATACTTAATCATTTGTTTCTATTATCAGATATGAATGAAAGTATTGAATCATAATTATTTTAACTATAAAAAAGATAGAATTCATAATAATAGAAAACTTTATTTAATAAAAAAGACCAAATGATTGTATATTTTAGTATTTTTTGCTTCTTATATCTTTTATTTATAATTCCTATCCAACCTAATTATTTAATATTTAGTTTTTGAAATTTGATTTATAGAAATTAGTCATATTAACAAGTATATTTAAAGTATTTATTATGTCAAACTTAACATTTTTATTCATTTTTATAAAATAAAAATCTATCTTTTATTATGATAAATAATAATAAACTATCAGAGTTTCATATTTAATAATACTGAGATTTAATTGTATAATCATTATGATCTATTATTCATAATAGCTAAAAATATAAGCTTTTCTCATCAAATCCCCTAGTCTCAAACATCTTTCTATATACCCCAAATCACAAATTTTTTCATTGAATTCTTCTTTATCTAAGTAAATTATTATTTTTAATTAATTTCTAAGCATTTTTATTTAATTTATTGTGAAAAATTTCTATATTTTGTTAATTTTAGGAATTTGATTTTTGTGTAGTTTTGGTTAGTGTATTTTAATCGTATAAAATTAATTTTTATTAATTTTTTCCTGAAAACATTTTGAAAATAATAGATCCCTTAGAATATCCTAATAGTAAAGTCAATTAAATACCTGTTTATATTCCTCAAAGTCTTAGCCTATAAGCAGAATGTATTTAATATATTGAGATAAATTATTTTTAAGTTTCTTGCTATGATTTCGATTTCTAAATTTTAACACATTTATGAAACATTTTTCCTTTACTTTCTCCTTTAAATTTATTAAAGAACCAAAATACTGAAGTCATGATATCTCTTTAAATTATTTTTAGCTTTTAGCTAAATTAAAAGAATTAAATTAAATTGACTAAAGCAAAGGATAATCAATTTGCTAACTAACTATTTAGTGTTTAATTACCTCTGGCAGTAATTTTTTTTTTACCTTTCAGAAAAAACTCTTATTGCTCTATTACTAAATCAAAAAATTTATAATTTTCAAGTTCGTCTTTTCTTGAATAAGTTCTTCTTAACCTGAGCAACTCTCAACCTTCAATTGGCTCTTAATATTCCACAGAGTGATCTTCTCGTTTTAAAAAGGGAATGTGAAGGTACGGAGTGGTATAAAAGGCTGTTTATCAGAACGAAGGCAATAACAGTTGATCTAATTGTGCAATTTGTGGAAATTGTAGGAGATACTTAGGGTATACCATTCGAAGTATAATATATCTCTTCATTAATATTTTTCTGCTCTAATTCCAATTTGTCCAACGAAACGTGGACCCACTATAAGTGGATACTCCATCTTTCTTGTTCAAAGATAGAATCTCAGTGAGAATTTCTTCCATCCTGAATAAGGCCAAGTTTTTCAAGTAATATTAGGTTTCCTAATTGTAGAGCTACGTCTTAGAATCCAAAAGGAATTTACTTTTCACTAGATCATGGACAATCCAATAAAAGTCTTTCACGACCTTTTTAGCAGCTCTTCCTCTTATACAAAGTTTAGATTTTATAAAAAGTCAGAGACTGCTTGGAGGTGTTTGATTGTAGTCAGAGGAACGACACTTCAAACTTTTCCATCAGTACCTTCCAGTTGTTAATTGGAGGAATCTTGCAATCCTGAGAAATTGAGAATTCTTTCTCTAAGTTTTAGTTGGCACTCAAATCCCTTCGTTTCAGTTGTAAATTCCTTGTAGGTCCTTCACAAAATCAGATATCTTGCAACAGATATTAAAAAATGTTAAGAATAAAATAAATAAAATAATGATGGAATTAGATTCTTAACCTTAAGTTATATTATAAATTTAAAGATTTAAATAAGAATAAAGCAAATTAATGGTTTATTGACTATATGAAATAGCTTCATTTAGAATTAGATTGCTCTAATTAAGAGTAAATTTTAGTTTATGGCTTAGATGTTTTAAATTAATTACTTTAAATATAAGTAAATTAAGACAAGGATAGTAATTTTAACTATGTTTGGGCTTTATATTGCTAAGCATAATAAAATATCGTTGTGAGAAATGAAAAGTATATATTTAAAAATTAGAATATATTATGAAAATACCTAAAAGATTTCAAATAGTAGTAGATTAAATAAACGTTAAATTTTTGGTTTATCACGAATATAAAAGTTTATTGTTGAATATAACCATTAACTTCAATTTTGCATGGATCATATCTATTATAAGTCCTGATGATTTTTAGTTTGTTCTTTCTAATAGTTTCAGATATATCGAGTCGCATTCATTTCTTATTGAATTCATTAACAGATATATGGAGCTTCTTTGTTAAGTTGGAGTATTTTTCCTGTAAAGTATGTCTTCTTAATAGCAATAAAAACTGATTATATTTTCCCATTAATTTTCCACTATTCTCTTTTCTTTTAGTCTAAATTGGAAACAATTTCGTACTTCAGTCCTAGCCCTTACAAAAATATTTCATCTCATTATTTTCAAATAAGGGATATAATTTATCGTAGGTTGTTATTCCACATCCATCAGATCATTCATCAAAATCTTTTAGAGGAATATGTTTTCCGTTAGTCCTGTTAATTGGTTGAATTCTATTTCGTATTGGTCTATTCTGATAATTTTTACCCACATATTTTCAATTTTTCTTTTGAACTCCTATCTTGTCTTAAAAGTTTAAAATTTCCTTATTGCATAAATTTGAGGTCTTAAAGAATTGTTTACTGACCGTAGTTTGGCTGAGATGAATCCTTTTAAGAAGAGACTTTTCTCAAGTAAAATTCCATTTTTTCATATAATTAAATTAATATTTTATTATTACTTCAAATATTAGATTTTTAGGTACTTTAATGGTAGAAAATAAATTTATATAGCAAGATTTATTAAAAATTGTTAAAGCAAATCTCAAATTTGTCCTTTATAAACTTTCATTAGAAAATCCCAAGAAAAAGTATAAGTTACTTATCCTATAATATTTTTTTACTTAAATATAATCTAAGGAAGCTTATCTTTGTAATCCACTGGAGAGTTATTTATTATTTGATTTCCAATTACAAAATCCCAATTAGCAGGTTGGTCATCCGTAACAATATTTGTATGAACACTGTCATTGTGATTTTAGCTACATGCATTCCTCTTGGAATAGCTGGGCTCACTATAGTTTTTCTCAAATTTAAATTAAAATGCCAAAAAGATCTGAGTATTCAATCGCAACCAATGAACACATCTTTTAGTTCTTATCACATATAATTTGGAAGAATAAAATTTCAATTTCAATACTATCTATCTAATCACACCTAATACAAAGATTACTCGCCAGTAGAATTTTTAGGATAATTAGTTATAGCTACTGCTCCTATTCTCTTTCCGTATTTATCATTATGTATAAATCCTTTAATCATTCACTTACTATATTCAAAAAAATCAACTGACACTTAAATATCATCTTCACATCATAATACTGATTTAGGCTTTAAATATTCAAATGTAAGATTGAATAAGAAAAAAGCATTTTATGCACATTAAAACTCTCCTTCTCTATTCTAACTTAAAAATTCTTAAGGAGTTTATGTTTTAGGATGCTTTACATGAATGATCTTTAAAATTCCATTATTTTTAAAATGATTAATAACATCTATTACCTATTTATCGTTACCGTCTTATGAAATAATTATAATGGTCTAATTAATTCCTGTTGCTTGCTCTATTCGTGATAATGTGCTTTTAAGAATTTGATGCTTTTTATAAGCAGGCATTATTATAGGATAAAGCTCTTCTTTATTTAACTTAAAACTTTCTATAATAGAATCATATTTTTTTCTCACCTGCTCATAAAGTTCAGGATATCATTAATTAAAAGTATAAGATAGACAAGCCATTCCATCTCAAGTCATCTATATAAAGTTAGATTTAACGATTTATCCATAATGGTATTAACCTATTTTATAAGCATCTTGATAGTAAAATGCTTATAACTAATTACTAGGTAAGAACCCATAATATATTCCCTTTACTGCTATTTTTTAATGAAATTATACTATAGAATTTAACATAGTTGTATCTTAGTTCAAGCTTTAATCCAAGAGTTTATATTAAGTAGAAAAATAAAAGTTCTTGAATCTTAAAGGATTAAGATTTCCTACTATTTCATTATTTCCTGCTTAAAGATGATATTTCTTTACTACTTAAGCCCCTATTCTAAACCTTATTCCTGTTTGCATTAGTCTATAATAATCTTGCTAATCTATTGAAATCAATTAATTATTTATTTTGATTTAAGCTTTTGGCTTCTAGGCATTTTCTTATTAATCAAAGAAAGAAGTTCCTAAAGCTGTTAATACTAATTAGATATTATATCATTAATCTTACTTTATTTCAGTCTATGTATCATAATATTAGCATCCTCTATCAGAACCAGTTTCAAGAGCAATAGTTCATTTCTGTCTAGAAGTATATACAAGATATAAGAAATAGCCTCAGTTATAGCTAATTGTATCACATCCTTGCATTTTATTTCCAAATATAGCAAATCTTTATTACATTTATGATTCAGAATCTTTCTTTTAGCCTCTATTGTTTTAAAGTTCTAAGTTATTAAAATTTAATTTAACTCATAAAGATATATAAATTTCAGGAAAATCAAAGGTCCGAAAAGGCCCATGAACTATAAATGTCTAATTTTAGTTTAAGCTAATATCAAATTAATTTTAAGGCGGTACTTTCTACTTAATTTATTGCTTGCTTTTGTATAATTAATTGAATAAATTATTTGGTTAAGTATAAGGATATTTGCTACTTTTCTCGGTTCATTCTTTAGCTTAACTTTTGTATTTTTATTAAATACTCTCCCTCGAAATATTTTGCTATTAATTTAATTTATTTTATTGCTAGTCAATTATATTGGCTTCAGAAGTTTCTTCCTTGATTTATTTATTTTAGTATAAACTAATATTTAGCTTCTGAGTTTCTTCAGTTAGATTTGTAGTTAGTTTATATAAAGAAGTGTGCTTCTACTACTAATTTTGAGGTTCAATTTATCTTTATTAATCTAGATTCTACTGAGTAGGTTCTGCTATCTATTGATCCTTTTCTTCTTAGTTTATATTTTGCTATTATGTTGGTATATTTAATAGCATCTCATTTCTCTCAGCATTCAAAAATATCTATTAGTCCTTTAGTTTCTCCTACTTTATTAGAACCTAAGTGATTTAATTTTAAGAGGAGAAAATATAAAAATAGACTACAAGGGAAATACAGCATGCAGTTAAAAAGAGATAAAGGAGCTTTTTACCCTACATTATTAAATTTAAAAAGCAATAAAGAAAAAAATTAAATAAGCAAAACTTGCTAGTTATATTTTAGTAAGTTGAAGGCAGAAATAACAGAAGCTAAATATATATAAAGCTTAATAAAATTTAAAATCACACTTAAAAGAAAATTAAAAGCATCTTAAAACTTAAAATAATTGAGCAAATTTAATTTTTTGCGAAACTAAAAATCTTAATAGTAATTAATTTATATCTTTTAACCATTTATAGCTTTAAAAATAAAGCTTTATTTACCAAAATTAATTAACTATTTAATATTTGCAGAAGTTAACAAGATTTAGAATTTCGAATAGATGATAATTCTATTTAAATGTTTGAAAAAATTGATAAAGGATATATAAAATTATAGCTGTATAATTTTGCTTATTTTATATATCCTATAAATTTTTACTTAGTGATTACTTATTTAAACATATGAACTTTAAGTTACTTTTATAATTAAAAGGTTTAAAGATCAAAGTTTAATAGCATCAAAATTAAAAAATTTTAGTATTAATTATCTTTCTTTTTTTCTTGCTAGTTTGATTTACTATTTTTGCTGGGTTTAATAAATACCTCAAGCTTATGTTTAAATTATATTAAAATAAATAATTGTAAACTTGAAAAATGATTTAAAGGATAATTTCAATTTAGTTCCTATATGTTAAATTTTCTTAATTAAGAAAGAAGATTTAGGATTTTGATAGCTTTAAAAATCTAAATAGTAATAACATTAATAAATTAAGTCAGGAATCAAATCAGATTCTTCGTGGCTCCAAAAAAATGGGTTAATGAGTTCTTTTAGGGATTAAGACCAGAAAAAGGTAATAAAAAAGGTCATCCATCAAATTGAATTTCCCACTTCTGAAGAAAAAACTAGCAAATAGGTTAAAAGTATTTGAGTTAGGAAGTCTTGAATTTCACAGAGCAGTAAATAAGCTGGGATTAGATGATAAAAGTGGTGTTTTATTTTTAGCAAGAGGTCAAAAAAACGGAAGAAAGATAATAAGAGACTTATGAAAAAACTTAAAATTGCAGAGGAAATAGAATTGAGACTCATGACCTAAGAAAGAGCCCTTTATGCATTTTGAAATATTTCACAAGACAAGAACAATTTATCATAACACTAGCAATAGAAATAGAAAGAATTGATCAACAAAATAGAAAACATAGAAAAAAACTAGCAAGAATTGCAGCGTTAAATGAACCTACGAATTGACCCAATGATAATAAAAAGAGAAAAGTTGTCAAAATTTAAACCTAAAAGAGAAGCAAAAAAATGTCAACTTTTGTAAGTCTTGAACACATCTATGGAAAATGTGCTAAAAATTTCAAAACGTTAAATACGGAAACTACTAGAAGAAGTTGGATAAAACTTAATTTTTAAGTTGTATTTATCAAATTATCTCATTGATATTTCTAAAATCTATGCTACTTATACCAAGCAAAATATTTTAATTAATCTATCTTGTCTTCAAAAATTAATCCTTTATCGCTAATAGTAATCTTTGTATGATAGAATATTTTATTCTATAAATTAATCATCATCAGAACTTTAAGAATCATATAAAAATCTTGATTTTTTAGTCCTTTCTAAATTTTCTAGAAAAGTAAGGAAAAAGATAACTAGAAATAGAGATATATCTATAAAAAATAAAGCTAATAAGGATTATTTTACGAGTTAATTATAAATAAACTGATAATTACTATACGAAGTAAATCTAGAATAGCGAATAGCAATGGAATGGTTTATTCTTATTTATATAGCTTCGTACTATATACTTTTTTAATTATATTTCAAACAGCAAGGCATTATTTTATAAAATATATAAAGATAAGGTATTTTATATATTATATTTATAGTAAAAGCAGAAGAACTTTAAATTATACAGCATTCTATTTATATTATAAATCTGACCAATTTCCAGTTTAGATAAATGCTCTAAATCCTACTTAATGACAATTTCTTATTTAAATAACGATAGTTTTCTAGCTAGTTAATTACTCTAAATTAGCTCCAGTCAATGCTACTTCGACTGGCTATATTATTAATACAACTTTTGTGAATCTCAAAATATGAAATTTTAAATGAAAAAAGTGATTTCTGTGGTTTGTAATATGAATATTCCTATCTGATCATATTGAAAGAAATAAAGCCTAGTAAATATAAAATAGTATATGAATAAGCTAAAAATAAATGGATTTAATATATTTCTATTCTAGCTGGTATGTAGTATCTTATTAAGAAATTAAATATTAATTAAGCAAACTATAGACAAGTATTTAGAGAACTCTCTGGAATAAAGTAAAAAATTATATAGATCCAACTACAAAAGTATTACATTTTACTTTGTTTAATGCAAGTTCTTTTAATACAAATGTATCCCCTTTTATTAAATTTTTCTTTCTTAAATATAAAATTTATAAATCTTTTGCTTTTTAGTTATTCAATATTGTTCTTAAAATAAACCTTTAATTTTAATAAAATTATATGAGTATTTTAAATTTAATTATATATATGTTTTCAGTCAATAAAAAGGAAGACAGTAACAGCAAATAAATGCGTATAAAGAACTTTTCATATGTTAAATAAAAAAATTTATAAGCTAACCAAGTTTTTTGACTTTCACTCTTATATTAATTATTTATTTTTAATTAATAATTAAATAAGCTTATTTATATATTTTTAAATCATTTATAAAACAAATTTTCTTTATTTTCATTAATGATATTTACATCTAGCATTCTCTTTTATCTTACTATTTTTTAACTATTTTTAAGAAATATACCTCATATTAATTTATGAGCGAAACATTTATGATATTCTTATAAAAAGTTTATTTTAGTACTTTAATTATTAATTTCTACTTTATACCTTTTAACTTTCTTATAAAAGCTATATAAAATCTATAGCAGTAGAGTAAAAATATATTTATAAGCTTTTTAATTTTCTTTTATTACTATTAATATTATTTAATCTATAAATGATAAATGATGATTCCTATTATTATTTATTTAGTTAATATCCCATATAACTAAATAATCTATTATCAATAAACTTTATTTGCTTATAATTAACGAAACTTATTTTTAGTTCTTTGTAAACCATTTTTAATCTTTTAGTATTCTAAAGGCATAAAATATCTTAAGCTGTTCTGTATACTTTTTTAATTTTTAATTTACTTCAACTAGTTAACCATAAATTTTTTCTCTAGCTATGCTTTTATTATTCCTATTTTATCTTATTAAAGTATGTCTTTTTGTTAATTAAGTTCTTATAAAATTTCTATATATACACTTAAATTAATAAATATAAAGATATTATATTTCAATAGAATCTTAACTATTTTCTAAATTTATATATCTTCTTCTTTTAATAAATCTCACTACCTTAATTATTATATGAACTGCTAATTAAATATCTTTATATAAATAAGGTGTTATATAGTCATTTTTTATTAAATTTATAATTCATACTTATTTTGTAGGTACCTTCTGACTTAATTTTTTAATTATTTTAGCATAATTATTACAAGCAGAAAAGCTAGGATAAACTCCAACCTTTTAGCAAATGATTTTCTTTAGAAGAAATAAATATACTGAGTACTCATAATTACAACTTACCTTATTTCTCAATTAGTTTAATAATAAACAAATATTATTTTGAGTTCTTCCTGCTTTAGTTCATTCTTATCTTAATTATCTCTTCAATTATGTTCCTAATAATTTAGCATAGTAACTTATTTCTTCTATTATACTTTTGACAGTAGAGAATACCAAACTAAAAATGAAACATTAGGAAATAAAAGCTATAATCTTATTTTTCAGTTAGAAGCAAGAGATAATTAAAAATAGATTTATATAAACTTAATTAAAAAGAGAGACTAAAGGAATAATATTAGACTATCACTAAGTATCTTACATTTTTCATTTTATTTAAGGGTAAACTAAATATCAGAATTTATTAGTTAATAAAATGGAAAGGAAAGCTAGTATTGAACAGATGCAAGATTTGAGGTAGTAAGTAGAAGAAATTGATTCCTAGCAAGCTGAATCATGGGAAAATGAAAGCTAATAAGCTTAAATTGAGGAATAAAGTACTAATCCTTAACTAATATCAGATGATGGAAGTATATCTGCTGAGTAATTGAAAGGTCAAATAAAGGACAACGAGATTTATCGTTATTAAAATGGAGATATTTATAGAGGAAAGCTCATCTTAAATAAAAGAGAAGGATTTGGAATTTATTCTTATAGCAATGGAGCGAGATATGAAGGATAATGAGTAAATGATATGAAATAAGGTAAAGGTACCCTGTTTTATAATAACGGAGATGTTTATGAAGGAAATTTTGCTCAAAACGAAAAGTAGGGATATGGAGTTTACAAACATAATACTGGTGATAAGTATGAAGGATAATGGGTGGAAGGTAAAAAGTAGGGATAAGGAACTTTCTACTTTTCAAATAAAGATATATATGAGGGAATTTGGGTTTAAGATTAAAGAGATGGATTCGGAATTTATAAGCACCATAATGGAGATAAGTATGAAGGGCTTTGGGAGAAGAATCTTAAATAAGGATAAGGAAAATATATTTACTCAACCGGTGATATTTATGAAGGAGGTTTTGAGAAGAATTTAAGACATGGATATGGAATTTATAATCACAAAGACGGGAATAGATATGAAGGAAATTGGTTAGAAGACAAAAAATTTGGTGTCGGAACATTCTACTTTTCCAATGGCGATATATTCCAAGGAAATTGATAGAAAGATTTAAGACATGGATAAGGAGTTTACAAATATGCTAATGGTAATAAATATGAAGGAAATTGATAATAAGATAAGAAGAACGGATAAGGATCTTTCTATCATAATAATGGAGATATCTATGTAGGAAATTGGATAAAAGATAAACGATAAGGATATGGAGTATTCACTTGAACTTCCGGGGATAAATATGAAGGATAATGAGAGGATGGAAAAAAATAAGGACAAGGAACATTTTATTTTTAAAATGGCGATGTTTATCAAGGGAATTGAACACAAGATTTAAGAGATGGATATGGAGTTTATTCACACTTCTCAGGAGACAAATATGAAGGACAATGAGTACTAGATTATAAATAAGGATAAGGTACTTTGCATTATTCAAATGGAGATATATATCAAGGTAATTGATTAAAAGATAAAAAGCATGGTAATGGAGTTTATAAATATTCCAATGGAACTAAATACGAAGGGTAATGAATTGCAGATTATAAAGAAGGTAAGGGAATAATAAATTATTACAATGGAGATAAGTATGAAGGAAACTTCGCTTAGAGTAAAAAATAAGGCCATGGTGTATATTAATATAGTACTGGAGATAAATACGAAGGGTAATGGGCTGAAGACTATAAGTAAGGCTATGGAACATATTAATATGCAAACGGAGAAACATATTAAGGCGAGTGGTATTAAAACTACAAATAAGGATATGGAGTTTTCAAATATAATAATGGTGATTAAAAATAAGGATAATGGATCTAGAATATATACCAAGAAAATTCAGTCAAAGTAGATGATGAAGGAGATGACTGAAGTAATAAAATAAAAATAACTATATTTTCAAATTAAAGCATATAAAAATTAAATTATCTTATTGAATTTTATCATAATTCTCTTCTGGAAGTGAACTTTATTAACCATAAGAAAAGGAATTTAGTAACATTTACAACCTTTATAAATTAAATTTGCATTCCAAATATGTGCAACTTCTTTTCTGCAGAATTTTACGCTTTTTTATATCAAGCTGCTAATACTTTATTATTTAAATAATCTCAGAATTGGAAGATAAATGACTAAAAAGCAAGATTTATATTGTTTAAATGTAGAGTATTTGGTATTTACATACATTTTTATTTAGATAAAAGTTTTAAAATTCAAATAATCATAAATTTAAATTCTTTTAAGTTTTTTAAAAAATTTAATGGCTTAGTAATATATTTATTCTTCATTTATTTTATAATAATTTAAAGTTATTTTTAACTAATTTTGAATCTTTCCTTATTTACGTTTTTTAAAATCACTTAAAAAATAATCTTTTGAATTTATTTATCCCGCTTCATGAATATTGCTTTTGAATGTTGATATTATATTTTAACCTATGTATATTTTTTAATATCTTCTGCTTAAATTTGCATTGAAATCTAACTATAAATAATTTGATAATTAAAAATTTTTCCGTATATGCTTCTGTTTTGCGATTTTATATACTTTCAATATTTTATTTATTTAATAAACTACATTGTTTTTTTCCTCTTTTTTATTATTTTTTTTATTTAATTTTATCATAAAATTTTATTTCTAAGCTGATTCAGAATACTCTAAACTTTTTCTTTTTGATTTGCTTATTTTCTAAGCCTTATACTAGCTTTTTAATTATATTATTTACAAATGTTTACTTTCTTTGTTAATATTTTCTTTTTATATTTTTATAGCTGTTCTCTTAAATCCATTAACTTTCCTAAAACTAAATATCTTAATTCTTTACTTTTATTTTCATTTAAATTTTATATCAAGCAATCTTCTTTATTTTTGTGATTTTTCTTCAGATTAATTAATAAGTATAAAGAGTATCATTTATTTACTTTAAAAAACTTTTTATAATGCTATCATATATATACCTTATTCTTGATTTTTTACTTATCTCTTCATTTAGTTTTTATAATTATATAATTTCTTTCTTTTAGTCCTATAATATTTAATTTATTTGATACTTCCTTTTGCTTCTTTTTTTTAAATTATTATCTCCCTTTTTGGATTATAAAAAGCCACTCTAATTATTATATAAATCTTTACTTAATATCAAATTTGCTGTTTATTTGCTAATATTTTTGCTCTGTTTCCCTTTGTAATGCAATTTGCTATTTCCTTTAGTGCTAGTTATACAAAAAGAACTTTTAACTAATTTAAGGATTAATTAAAAAAATCGAAAAAAATCATTTTTCAGTTTTTGCTTGTTTGTGCAAGCTTTTTAATTTATTAATTTAATTCTTTCAATAGATAGAATCAGTATTGCTTTTGTTACTTTATCTTACAACTTTTAAATTTAAGATACTTCATAAGAGCATTTTTCTTTTAAGGAAAGCATGAGTTTCTTTCTTAGCTATTTTTTATAATTATTTTATTTCTACTTATTTTATCCTATTTACTTACCTTCTCTGTTCTAATTTTTAAAACTTTATATTAATTCTTAAAGTAAAAGTATCCTATTTTTTAGTTAGCTATTTATATTATAATTTAGATATATTTTATTAGCTATTTAGTGTAAGAATCACATATCAATATTAAAGCGTTCATATACTAGTATTATAAATTGATTATTTTACAATTATCTATTTTAAGTCTTTGCATATCTTGAGTTTTTAAATTTTACAATATTTTGTCTTCTAATACTAGCATTATTTTGCTAGCATTGTCTAAACTTTTTATTTACGTTGATGTACTTTTTTTTACATCTATATCCTTATTTAATTTTTGTTAATAATAAAAAGTTTCTTTTTAATAGGGATATGAAATGAGTAACTCTTGAAGTAATATAAATATAGCTGTGATTTCTTATTTAAACTTAGTAATTTATGCTTCTAAATAGTTAATAATTTCTTGCTTTTACTTTTTAAATACTTTCTTACTCTACCAAAAAGTACTTTTTCTTAGATATTTTATCTTAATTTGACTCTTTTATCAAATAATATACTTAAGCTTTTTATTATTGAAATTATGGTGTCTAATGAGAACTAAATAAGCTGCTGTATATGTTGGAATATATTCAGATTTAAATTGTAAGATTTGAGTTGATTAATGAATGAGTAAGTAAGATGAAAGAGGAGTTTATAAGGAAAAAATAGAAAGTAATTGAATTAAATGAAATAAAATACCTAATAATTATAGTTTAGAATAAGCCAAAGAACAACAAGAAAGTATAAGAAACAACGGGAGGAGTTGGATGATGAAAAAGAAAGATGCTTGGTTTTAATGAACATAATTAAATTGAAATAATTGATTCATATCAATAACTTCATTTCATTAAAAAAAAAGATGGAGAGTTGGAACAAAGGTTTTCTTATCGAAAAGATTACTCGTAATACTACTGATCAATCTTTCTAAAATTAACAAAAACCAACTAAGATTTAAAAGAAAAAATATTGCTAAATATCAGAAGAAAAATAACTACCTGCAAAAATTCCTAAAAAGAGGCATACATTTAATCAACTAATTAATTTAGACAAGGAATAACTCGTGGAGATTATTTTCGACTACACTGATAAAGTCGAGAATCTCAAGCATTATGTTATCAGTTTATAACAAGATTTATAAGATCATGTGGACGAAGAGAAGCCACACACTGAATTTGTTACAAAATAGGATATTAATAACAGATATCAAGAAATAGAATGAGATATTGTTTGACTAGATGAATAAATGGGAATAGACTTTTAAAAATATGAAAATGCCTTTTAGCAAGTTAAAGAAATTAAGCAAAGGTTAGATAAATTAGAGAGCTAATAGCCATAAAAAAATCAAGACTCAATGATAATAGAAGAACAACCCATGACTTAGAAAAATACTTCAAAAAAAAGTGCTACATATGTGGCAGTCAATATCATCTTTGAAGAAGATGCTAGGGAAATAAGGAAATTAGAAAAAAAATTTGAAATGAATTGACCATGTTTTATCCTTCATCGGATGGTTAATTATGACGTAAGAAGATAACTCCAAGACCGTTCGGAAAGCTCGGAAGTGAACTTGGGTGGAGACACCGGGGAGTCCGAGATCCTGTAAAAGGTAATACAGGGGTTTATGGATCTTTTAAGGGAACACTCCATTAACCTTAAAATTTTTAATTTAATTTAAATCTGCTAAAATATAAGAAAAATAAAGAAAAAATTTATTCTTCTCAATGAAAATCATAAAGATATGTTTCAAAAGCTAATAATTATTTACCCTAGACAAAGAAGCTAAATTAATTGTAACCAAGGGAAATAAGAAAATTTAGTTGATTCATGAGAAAATTTAGTGTTTAGCAAATATTTAAACTTGAATAATAATAGATTTATTTTGGCAACCAAAGAATAAATTAAATATATACAAATAATTAAGAAATTCTTACCTAACCATTATCATACTTATAAGGTTTGAACGATTCACTTTCAAAGAAATTTAAGAAATCCAAAAGAAATCTCATATGGTAAAGCGGCAAGCCCAGATAGAATCAAAGGAGAGTTGCTGAAGTATGCAGGAGATTATCTTACTATGATACTTCACTCTTTTCTCAATAATTATGCTTATATTCGGAAGAATACTTGATGAGCTTAACAATTCAGTAATAATTTTAATTTTTAAAAAAGGTAATAAAGATGAATGAACAAATTAGCGTCAAATTTCACTTATTAATGCTATATTAAAATTGCATTATGAAGCTCTAACGAAAAGATTATACAATATAATCAACTAAAGAAACTTAATTCATCCAAGTCAAATGGGATTCATGAAGAAAAGATTAACAAGTTAGTTGATCTGGGTGATCTAATAAATAATAGGTATCTTCCGCAAGTAAGCTTAAGGAAAAACTAAGTTTATGGCAACTTTAATAGATGTTTAAAAAATATTTGATTCCATTAAGAGAAGATTACTATTCGATTAGCTAAGAAGAGTTAAATTATAATTAGGACTTATTAAACATTTGAATCGTACTAGAAAATCTTAGTTCATAATTTCTCATAGATGGAAAAAATTCTATAATTAAAAAATGGTTGAAGGTTTCAAGTCAGGCTTCTATACCACCTCTTCCTAAGCCAAAGAGGAAGGGAGGAAGCAAGAAACAAAATCTTATTAATCTTAACAATCTTCTATCACAACCTTAACCAACACTGAACTAACAACTTGGAATCTAACAAAACGAACGAAAGCCAACCTTGAAGAATATACACACGGAAACTCCAACCTCAAGCGAGAAACTGAGGAAACAGATGAAGTCTGTTCTCCACCAGGAGGTATCAGAGTTCAACCCTTCTGGCCAGATGAGCATAGAGTAGCTCATCAAAGTGGTACTGAACCTCCAGGAAGAGGTCAAGAGATTGAAGAAGGACAATGATATGCTGATGGCAAAGCTAGACCTAGCAGAAGGAATTGAATCAAGACTTATGTCCTAGGAAAGAGATTTAAACGCCTTTTGGAATATCTCACAAAGTCAGACTAACGAATCCTAAAATTAGCTTTAGAAACAGACTGAACTGTATAACAGACTCGGAAAAGTAAAAGAGAAATTGTAAACTTTTAAGAAAGAGTAAAGCGAAACTGAAACTATACAAATGTTAATCGAAGTCTAGAAAGAGCAAACAAATCAAGGAAAATAATTCAAAATAAAAAAAAATGTTTCTACTGTGGAAGCGTATGACATTTTTATCTGAAGTATTAGAAATTCTAATAGAAATAAAGAAACTATTGAATAAAAGAACAATAAAAGAAGAAAAAAAAGAAGCAAGAATGAAAAGAATGTATTGCAACCGGATGGTTCAATATACAAAGTTATGATGGAACTAAGGCAAGTTAAAGGAGGGAAAACCTGGAAAAATCCGAATTTCCAATCTCACTAAAATTGGGCGACCTGAATTTTTATATTTAACAGCAGGGAGCATGAACTGCTGTATTCCTGACGGTGTTGGAAGGCCCTAAAACGGAAAAGTTAAAATTAATATTATTATTATGGAAAGAATTCTAGAAAATTTAATATAGAAATAGAGTTATGCAGGAAGTTCACATGGACCTGTACTAGCTCTATTGTATTATGACATCGCGATTCGTTATCTAGAAAATAAAGGTAATTTTATAGGATTTAAATGCAAAAATTTAGATAATAGTTTCGCATGCAGAGGATGTGTAGACGACTTAACTCTTTTATCATAATTAAAAAAATATATATACAAGCCTTAATAAACTAAATGAATAGAGTTTTTACTTGAACCTATTTAAAGAAAAATGTACCTAAGTGCGAAGCTATCTAATTTAAAAAAAGAATAAAAACAAAGAATTAAAATTAAATCTGAAGGTTAGTTATTAATCAATTATTTAAAAAATAATAAATCATATATTAGGGAGTTCTTCTGAACTAAAAGCGAACTTTGAAAAATCACTGTAAGAAAAATACCTTTAGGTATTTAGATCTATGAAAAAAGCTGTGATTTCATTGCTTAGGTATAAAAATGAGACTTCTTCGCATTTCAAAACTTTGACTTTTCATTCTTCCAAAGCTGAATATGGAGTCGAGCCAGTGCCTTAAAGTACATAAAAAGGATCTCTGCTGTAACGAATAAAATAGAATCAAGTATACGATTCATCTCAAGGAAAACATTCTAAGCATTAGGATTCACATTTAATGAATCATGTTAAATTGATCTGAATTGAATATCCTTAAAGCACATTATGGCTCTGAGATTCTTTAAATATTTTTACAAAATAAGAAGAGAAAGTATTGATTATACACAATCAACTATAGTTATACTTTTCAAAAACAATTGGAAAGAAGGATATCAGTATTTTGACGATTAAAAAAACATGGCTGCATACTATAATATTTAATTGGATAACTCAGAACATGATTGCAGTTTAAATCATTTACTAAACATATAAAACTATAAACTTAGCATAAAATTTATACAGCAGCAACCTAAAGATTTAATAGAATATCTACTGTTAAATATATACTGAATAATTTCAAAATCTATGCTAATTTCCAGGAATTAACTATACCAGGCTAAGCAAATCATATAGAAGAGAAATTATAAATATATAAGCTTAGAACCAAATCATTCAAATTCCGAAATTATCTTTAAGACCTTCATTACCCTATTGATAGCCCTTAAATAATCTATGTAGATTATGATACTTTTGAGCATATAATGGAATGCAAATACTATTTAGACATAAGGGAATGACTATAGTATAAGATTGGAAATTTGAAATAAAGCTTTTCATTCTCTATGATAAAGTTTATTCAAATATGCTTCCTATAGTCAAGCAGTATAGATAGATTTGCAAATCACAAAATTTCACGGATTGCTACTTGATTGAAGATTGAAGCTATTTAAAATAGAAAAGAAAGAATAATCAGAAAATGTACAGATAAGAAATGCTGATGAAGAGGAAGTGATTTATGAAACTTTAAATTTAAATTTCTTTAATTGGAAGAAGAAATTTTTACAATTAAAGATGTCCAAAAATCTTTTTAGTTTACATATTAATATTAAAATGTATAATAAATAGATAAATTTACTTTTAAGTGATATATTTAATTTTAGTTTAGTTTCTTTATTTCATTAATCCAGCTACTTAAAGATGAGTATATCTTCATCAAATCCCTCGCAATCTCTATACATAGCTTCCAAAGAACTCAAAAAGGCATATAAATATTTTTTATTTTCATATTCAAGTATAGCAGTCTATGCTTTATAAGTAAACATTCAATAACCACCTGAGCAATTGTTTCTAATATCACTATATTTGAAAAACTTGGCTTTGCTTATATCAAAATCTGGCTTCTTTTTCTTTATTTCTTATACTGTCATTTCTAAACATCATGTTCCTAATTTTTCTTAAATATTTCTTACTAGTTTTTACCCTTTTTATTTGTAGCCTTTTTAAGGTGGAGATAAAATTTTTACACCTGATAATGGTTTTTCTTTATTAAGATAATAAATCAACTTTTCAGCTGTAACTCCTCTAGTGCTTGAAAATACATATCCTTCTTCTTTTGTATCAGAAATTAAGTAAATATGTTCTAACCATGCATAATCATCACTATTTTTAAGATTTGATACTATATCATACTTTACTAAAAAGAATGGAATTTAAGAAAGTTTACTTTTCTAGGCTTACTACTATCTTAACTGATCCCAAGTAAATAAAAATTTAAGAGAGTTATTTTATTTTAGTACTTAAGTGAATACTCCTTTAGTATATATGATATCATTCTCTTATTCACGTATCAATCCAATGCATCCCATTATCTTCCTATCGTTTTTTATTACTGAGGATGATCATTTGAAGTTGCTTTCAGTTCATGAAGTAGGAATAGTTTACTTCTATTTTATATAAGCTGCTTGAAGTCCTATAAAGAAGTGAATTAAGTTATCTTATTAACTATACACTCCTATAAAATGAAAGTGCTATTCCTATTAGTTATTTTTTTATTCAATAATTCTAAATCCAATTAAGTCGAAAGTTAAATCTCGATGAAGATATAGATCAAACAAAGAAGTGCTTTCTGAAGAAGGAGGTTGTAAGTAATCATAATGACTTTTACATGAACAAGGTTTTTAAAACAGTACTTTATTTAAAGCTCTTAACTAAGATATCTTTTCTTGGATTTAAGTATCAGGATTTATTGTTTCAATTTACTTTTAAACTTCTTGTTCCTCTTTTTCATATTCCTCATTCGACCCACTTCCACCCATTTTATTAAATTTGGAAGCGTTACAATAATAAGAGTTGCAAAAACTACTATGAAGTTTAATTTTTCTATCTAACTTTAATGTTGCAACTGTTTTTTAGAGTTTTAATAAAGGAAAAAGGTGTTTAATTAATAATTTCTTGAGAATGATTAAAGTCTTTAAATTTTAGAATATTCAGACTAATTGTTTATCTTAGATACTTCAATCTTTCTCTTATGCATTCTTTAGGATATGAATTTATTATTGAAAAGAACATTAATAAAGGTTTTTATTTTAATATGATAGAAATATTTTAGACTCTTTATTCGTTTAAGATATAACTGAATAAAATATTGTAGATCATTAAATTTAAGTATTATAATCCTTAATTTTATTAATTTAATTATTTTACCTTCTAAAATCTAGTTGGGATATTATGATTTAAGAACATAATGGTCTTTTAGAAGTTTGCTAAGAAAATATTTTTTAAAGCTATAATACCTTTTAAAGCTATATTTATATCTATGAAAACGAAAGCTATAATTTCTGAAATAGAGTTAAGCATACTTCTGTTAATTAAGTTTGAAATTTAAACTAGATTTATCTATATTAAGACTAAATAATGATTAAGTCTTTAAATCCTATCAATGTAAGTTATTGCTTATTAATGAAATTAAACTTTGTGGAATCTTAGTCTAAGAAGTTATTTATAATGCTAATAAATATTTTAAGAAGCAGTTTATCTATAGGAATCATACAGCTTATCATATTAAGCATATACAAAAATCTTATTTTAATGTTCTCATAGAATATTATATTTCATACCTTGCTATTTAATCATTTATAAGTGCCTTTTAATCTTTTTCAGCTTTTTAGATTACTTCTTAGTACTTTATATGTTTGAACTAATAATTTATCATATACAAATAGCTTAATTTCCTTAGTCTCTTTTCTACTTAAACTGTAATAAAATGACTATTTTTAAAACTTAAAATAGATATTGCTTATGTTATATGAAGAACTAAGAATATTTTAATAAGTAAGAAAGAAATAACTTTGTACATTTAAAATTAGAAAAGCTTATTAAAGTCATAAATTTATGCTTAATACTTCTCATATGATATATACAGTTAGTTTTATAATTTTTAACTTTATATTTCTATTAATTCAAGTATAGCTTGCTTCAGTATCTTTTTATTATTTTTAAGATTGATGTATTTTATACAAATATCAGCTAAACAGTAGAGAAGTTAAACATTTAAATTCTTATTAGTATAGAAATAACTAAAGATGCTTTTCTTAATTTTTTATATTAAAACTAAATAATTTATTACAGTTAGTAAGTATAGTTATTTACTAGAGCTATTTAGAACTATTTTCGCTTTTATATAAATACTTATTTTAGAAATTATTAACTAAAGTAAAGGTATACTTATGTGATAAATAGCTATCATTTTTATTCTTACAAGCTTAGTTTCTTCTAAAGAAAAAGTCTTTAATAAATTAATTTTGTTATGGAATGCAAATATTTTAGCTTTATAACCAAATTATTAGAGATCATCTATTAACTGTAGGGAATATGATATTATAATCATTTTTATTAGCATAATACCACCAATAATAAGATCACCATTATCAAAAAAGTTTATTTTAACCAAAAATGTATAAAATTCGAATTTGCTTGGATCTTCACTGTCAAAGAGTCTTGATTGTTTAAGATTAATTTTAGATATTTTTTCCTATAAATCAAATTTTAATTTATTAGTTACATTTTAAATATAAGAAGCTTCTTTCCTGGCTTGAAATATTATTTCCTGTAAAGCAAACCTTCTTATGTTCAATATATTTTAAATATATCTTACTATTATTTCATTATTATTCTCTTTATTTTTATTCAAATTGAATGCAATTTCGTACTATGTTCTGGCTGCTTGCAGTTTCAGCATATCGTTTCTCTTCGTTAGAAAATATCTTTTATTGGAAGTTATTGCTCTATTTTCATTGGATCATTGAATTTTAGAATTGTTCTTGCTTGCAGTTACTAGTATTTTAAATTTCCCTTACAATATCCTTTTTTTAATTCTTCCTTAAAATTGCTAAAAGGACGGACTTAGAGCTAATAATATACCAAAATTAGTTTTCAGATTTAAAAAATTCCATAGAGTTCATAAAATCTTAAATTCGTTAATAAAGATCTTTAATAACTTTTGCTTTTTTAATCTACGGCTAAAGAAGAAAAAGATCGATGGCAATATCCTGATTAGAGTTATTTGGCTTCTTTGCGATGATTTATTTTTTGGAGTCACTTTTTTATATGCAAATAAATAATAAATATGATCATAAAGTACGTAGCACCTCGTTGGCACGTAGCTCTTTCAATGCTAATATTAAAAAAGTGTTCTTATACTTCTTTTTGTCATTCTATTTGTCCAATGAGTCATATCAACTTCTCTCAATAGGGAATCTGCTTATTAAAAATTTTTCTTGAGGCTTGAACCAAATGCTCCAGTCTTCTTGAATAAGATCCAAATAAGAATTAATAATTAAATCATTGCCAGGTCTGTCACTCACTGCTAGTGAGCATTCTCGGGTAAGTTAGGTTTATCTCTTCAAAGCTTGTCCATCCTTCTTCGTGGTGGCATCTAGTACGAGATTACCCGCAATGCATTATACACTACACCAAATTACTTACTAGTTCTCACGACTGCGGCTGACATCCATATTTTATATACTTATAATGATAATAAAGTAAATTTTAAGCATAAATTAAAGTTGTAGTGTGTTGTATAAAAAGGAATGCCAATATGATAGTATCACAGATTAGGAATAATAATCAATATTTATATAATTAAAAAGATGGTAGGAGCTGAGGTTGATTCTCTGATAAAACCTTCTAGTTTTATGGATAAAGTCAAGTTCCTATCTCAGAGAAGATCCCTAGCTGAGTCAATTTTAGCAAGTGAATAAAATCTTTCTTGCCGTCCACTCTTACTAGCGGTTGAAGCCAATCGTTCCATAGTTATGGAACTCTCTGACCTAATTTTATTGAATTAAGCAACGCAGCATCCTCATTAATGCGTCAAGAGAGTGTTCTTGTCGTATAGTTGGAAAGGAGTTTTCAGTTCCTTGAAAGAAAAATTTTTAAGTTTATGAATGAATTAATTAATTAATTTATGTGATTTCACCATTGATAGGTTGACCACAAATTAAGATAGAACCAAAAGTAAGAGTATTCTTGTAAATTATCTTATCTGACCAGAATCTTCTCATTTTCTTCCATTTATTCTAATTCTTCTTCCAATAGATTCATTATACCCTGATCTGAATAATTAGAGTCAATCTCCATCATTAGATCTTTTTAAAGCAGTAGAATTCTATTCTTGGTCTATTACTTTTCTAACTCTTTCATTTGTCTTTAGATAGCTAAGCTATCTGTTAGTCTTTTCTTAGCGCATCGCAAGTTCCTTTCCACATTTTCTTAGAATTGTTATGGAGCTGTTAAATAAAGTTTTTTATAATGATTAATAAATATTTGTATAAACAATAATTAAAGTTTGCTTTATATCTTAACTAAGTTGCAATACCTTTAATAACTTAAATATTTATTAGTTGAAACTATATTAATTAAGTTATTTATACCCACTAATTTTTTCTTATTTTTGCTTATCTCTTAGCTTTCTTAGTTAATCTTCAAATATTTCGTTACTCCCCATTTTTCAATAAATATATAAAAAGTTTTAAATTTTTGATGTAAAATAATTAAATAAAACTAAAATATTTTCGTATTATTAACAAATACTCTTTCAAATAATGTGAAAAATAAGCAACCTCAACTATATTTTTAACGAGATTGGAAAAAATGAAGCTTCAAGAGTTAATTATTTAATTATTTGATATTTACCTTAAATTTAGTTAAGAAACATCAAATATAATATAATTTTATAAATTATATTAAGTTTAATTTTCCTTTCTTAGTTCATTAATCTAGCTAGTGAAAAAGGAGAATTTCTTGAATGTCTCCTTCACTATCCCTAAACATAGCACTATTATAGTAGCTGTAATAGTATAAATATTTTTTATTTTCATATTCAAGTATAGCGGTTTATGTTTAATAATTATAATTAAACATGTTTCCTTCACTGCAGTTTTCAATATCATTATATTTAAAGAATTTTGCTTTGCTTATATCAAAATCTGGTTTCTTTTTTTTAATTTCTTCTTTCGTCTTTTCTAAACATTAAGATCCTAATAATGCTTAAACATTTCTTTTTCGCTTTTTTCCAGATTATTTGTAGCCTTTTTAAGGTGGAGATAAAATTTTTACACCTGATAATGGTTTTTCTTTGTTAAGATAATAAATTAACTTTTCAGTTGTTACTCCTCTAGTGCTTGAAAATACATATCCTTCATTTTCATATTAAGGATTTTCGTAAACATGTTCTATTCATGCATAATTATCACTATTTTTAAGATTTGATACTATATCATACTTTGCTAAAAAGAATGGAATTTAAGAAAGTTTACTTTTCTAAGCTTACTACTATCTTAACTGATCCCAAGCAAATAAAAACCTAAGAGAGTTATTTTTCTTTAGCACTTAAGTAAATATTTTCTTAGATTAAATAATTTCATTTTATGGTTCATTTATAAATCCAACGACTCCTATTATTTTTCTTTCGTTTTGCATCATTGATGATGATCATTTGAAGTTGCTTTCTCTTCATGAAATAGGATTTGTTTATTTCTATTCTATATAAGCTGCTTGAAGTCCTATAAAGAAGTGAATTAAATCTTCTTAGTGGTTATATACTCCTACAAAATGAAAATGCTATATTTATAGTCTATTTTCATTATCATAAAAACTAAGTCCAATTAAGTCGAATGTTAAATCACGATGAAGATATAAATTAAACAGGTAACATTATTCGATGCAATCAAAATGACTTTAACACGACAAAGGCTTAGAAAAGGGAACTTTATTTAAAGCTTTTAACTTAGATAGCTTTTCTTATGTTTGAACATCTGGATCAACTGGTTAAAATTCTCTATTAAGTTCTTAATTTTCATATTCTTCGTTAGAGCCACTTGCTCCCATTTAATTTAAAAGTTTTAAATAATTCCAGTTAAATAAATAAAAGTTATAAAAGCAATTATAAAATTAAGTCTTTTAATTAAATATGAAATAAGATGATTAAGAAGTCTTAACGTAATAAGTGCAAGATACTAACTAAAGCTATTATAATTTTCCTAATCTACTTTATTCTAATTCATAACTAAATGCATGCTAATATGACCATAAATATCATTTACTTTATTTCATTACTTTTTTCTCTTTATATGTTCCAAGCAATTATATATCCATTTTTAATTTCCCTTAACTTTAGATTTATTTTTAGCTTTATATTTTCTAATTTATATAAAGAATAGAAAACTTAATTATTTATCAAGTATACTTAAATTAAAATCATCATTCAAATTCAAAGACATGTTAAGCAATATTCATACCTTACATGCAATATAATGTACTAGAAAAATTTTGTTATTTCAACTCTTTATTTTAGTTTCGTTCTTTTATTTTAAAACCAATCTAAATAGCTAACTTAGTTAAATAACTCTGTTACTTTTGAATGATGTCTATTTATTATTTTCATGCATTTAGCCATATAGAATATTATAAATTCCGTTTATTCCTCTAATAAATTGTTGTTTTAACTAAGAATAAAAGTCATTCTTTTGCTAGTATATCAGTTCAAGCTTTGTAATATCCTTTTAATGTTTAAAATTTAAATAGAAATGAAATTTATGTCTTGAGTTGTATTGATAACTCTTATTTTCTTAACTTCTTTGCTTTTTCTGTCTCTAAGATTCTAGGAGGAAAATATCTCTCAAGTATCTTAAAAGGATCTGAACTAATCTTATGTACAAATAATCAATTAAGCTTACGCGAATTAGCAAAATCCTTAGCACTAAGTTAGTATCCTTGACACTTCAGCTTAGAAAGACATATCAATAAATCTATAGCCCAACAAATAGTTTTTAATACATGGGCCAGTCAGCTCTTTTGATTTTCCTGAGTTGCATATCTCTATATGGGTGAAGTTTAATTTAGACTAATTGATATAATAAAGTGCTAGCATACCTTCTAGCAACAGTTATAATGAGAAATTCTACGCTATTCTAGGAAATAAGATTAAAGGTTGTGATGTATTAAGTGACTATTGAGGATATTTCTTATATCTAGTTCATACTCCATAGAGCTAAATAAATTGAAAAATAGTTCTAGAAACAGGTTCAGATAAAGGATGCTAATATATGAATATGAGCAACTATGAGATTTAGTAAAACATATGGTATAACATTCAAATTCTTTTAACTGCATATGGAACTTCCTTTTTCGATAAAGCTGAAAATACATAAAAACCTAGAGCGTAACTAAGAGTAAATGATAGCATTATTTCAATAGGAAATTAGAGGTTTTATCGACTAATGTAAACGGGTAGACGGTTTAGAATAGGTGCATAAGTTATTTAAAAGCTAGAAGTGAAGTATGGCAGTACAGAAATAACTGGAAATCTAAACAACTTTGAGTTTAGAAATTTTTACATTAAAAATGAATATAAAGATTTAAGATATGCTTATAACTTTGAACCAATAGCTTAAAATAACAGCATCATAAGATTTTAAGAAAAAGCTAAAATAAAGCTTTAATACTACTATGATTTAAATTATAATAGAAGAAAGAAAAAGCAAACAAGAATTTACAATGTTTGGAAGATTAATAAGTGACATTATGGGTAGTTCACAGATCTAATGTTCACATCCTAATTAAATTACATCGAATAAGATTGTGACATTTTAAATTCTTTGGAGTATTATCCTGATATTTATAGATCCGTCTAGAAGCAATATAATGGATTTGTTTAAAACCTTAATTTAAATACAGAGGAAATAATTCCTATCATAATCCCTGTCTTTAAGAGATACGAAATATTATAATAAACTTTATAGTCTCTTGAGAAAGTAGATGGGATTAAGAAAACTATTATAATAATCTCTTAAGATGGAACTTCAAAAAATGTAACCGAAGTTATTTAATCTTTCATAAAAAGAGGAATTCTCAACATCATCCATATTTTTCATCCAAATCCTAGCATTCCTACAAATTTAACAGATTAACTCTAAATTAAAACCTTAAAAAG
Organism: Loxodes magnus; assembly: GCA_946699065.1. Classification (NCBI taxonomy): domain Eukaryota; phylum Ciliophora; class Karyorelictea; order Loxodida; family Loxodidae; genus Loxodes; species Loxodes magnus. The sequence goes on from CAMPDV010000615.1 coordinate 55,788, forward strand.
CGCTTCAAATGCATTTTTCCTTTTCAATCTAACTTTAGATTTTTTAAAAGTGAAATCAGTGAGTTACTGCGAAGAAGATGTACCTTTGTCTGTAGATTTTTACTAATTTAGCAAATGAATAAACAAAAATTTTATCCACAACTATAAATTTGGTAAGAGAGTATGCTTTGCATCAATCACAAGTTTGGCTAGAAACTTGACTGATTATTAAAGTATTTTTTAAGTAGTTCTAAATATGATCGAATGAACTTGAAACTTTATGTTGCCTAATTATATGTGGCCTGATTTAAAGTCTATCTTCTCCTAGTGTGATTGACCTTTAAGAATTAGAGAATATTTTAGTAAGAACTTAAAGAAAACTTTTGTAATACCAGTAATACCTCGTGGCAAGCATATCAGCTGAAGAGGAGCAGATAATGTCCATCCTATCTAACCAGAAAACTGGTACTTAGTATAAACAGAGAAGAGGGCTCTAGAAATTAAATTAATAGACTTTAAAGTAAATTATGAAGATGTTGAACCTATAATAATTATCCCAAAATACGAAGACATAAATGATATTAATATAAACAGTTTAGCTTGGGATTTCTTGATGAACATTTCAAACAATATAATCTGATTATTGTAAATCTTATAACATTTTTTCTTAGCTAGGATTTGAAAGATTTAGATTTATTAGCATATTAATAAATTTAAATAACTTTTAGAATTGAATAAGTCAATAGTTAAAAATAAAATTTCAATTAGCAGTCAAATTTTTATACTAAGAGAAAACATGGGAACATAGGCATTATTACATTTTCAATTAAATGAACTTTAATATTGATTTGCTATACACACTTTCTTGGAAATTAACTCTTTCTCGTTTAAATATCATGCTATAATTTTTCATTTAATAGGCTTTATTAGCATCTCTTAGTCATAACTACTCTTAAGTTTCATTTCGACAAGCTAGATTTAAAGTAAATTTTTAAACTAGTCAAATTTTAAATTTTATTAGAATATATTTATCAATCAATAGATTCAAATTTTTCATCATTTTTTACGAATTTTTTATTTTTTTAAATTTATTTAAATAGTAATAAAGACTTTATGGGCATGCTAACTACTTTCAACTAAAATATTAAAATTAAGTTATCTTTAATTTATTTTTTCTATATCCTTTCATGCTTTTCTTTTTCTTATTAATCCTGCAAATCTCTTATCTTTTACTTGTTGAGTTTATTTAAGAAATAATTTCTCATAACAAATATTCTATTTAAATGGCGAACGAAATATTTATTTAATATTTCAGTTGATTGAATTTAAAAAATTACAGCTTAAATTGTGAATTTAACAAATTTAATATTTGAACTATCTTCTATTCTAAGAAAGTCACCAGTCAATAGCTTTTAAGCCTTTATTTTTTTGATTATAGCACTTTTCTCTTTGCTTTCATTTATTTAAATCGAACGAGTTTTGCAAATTCTTGTTTAAGAACGTTGATTATTTATTTAAGTAAGATTAAATTGCTAAATTTCTAAAGTTATTTTGTGACTTATCTATTAAAAATAATTAGTAACTCCATCCAATCCTACATAAACTTAGTAATCACTATATCAGCTATTCTAATTAGAAATTTACTAAATTGCCTCAAATATAATGCATTTTAACTGAATAAAATAGAATTAAAACCTCTATACATAATCCTAATTTCAAAGCTTGATTATATTAGAGAGTATTAAGTTATTCAATACTCATTAATTTTATTTCTCTGCTTATATTCAAACTTTAAATTGTCCTTTTACTTAGATATTAAGAAAGCTTGCAATATATCAGTGGCTTCATTCTAAATATAGCTAAAGTTAATTTTCTTGCAATAATAGAGCGTTAAAATCCTAACCAGAAAAGGAAAATCATTTATTTTTTTGTTGTGTGTATTAAATAACGAGAAAGACTTTTTCTTACTATTTAGATTGAGCATATTTATGTGTGCATCAAGAAACAGAATTTCATAAAAATATGAAATAAGAAAGAAAGATTGAAAAAATTAGAGAGGGTAGTGATTTAGTTCATTTTAATCCTTAATACAGTTATTACATTGCACCTATAATATCATGGAGATTCTTCTTGTTAAACAATGTTAAGCTAATTTGTGAGAAGTTTTCATATAATATATCATAGTTCTTCATTACAAGCAGCTAGTTTCTTTACTAGCAGGATAAATCTTCATATGATTATTTACTAAATTCTTATTGTCATAGTATAACAAAATCAAACTATTAGATCTTTAATATGCTTAAAGAAATCAAACTCAATGTAATATATTTTCCTATTTTTAGAATAATTAGAGGAATTATGACTTTCAAACAGAAAGAAGTATATCAAGCTTTCTGCTTGTTACGCTGTAATATCTTACTAGATTTTATTATTAATATAATCCTAGATTTAAAGAGGAATTAATATCACTTCAATTATGTAGCTTTATATTATAATTATGATATTTTCTTTTTATAATGCTAGAGATGTGTGAATTGTATTTATCTATATTAATTCTTTTTAATTAATAATTTAATAAATAGATAGAAATTTTGTTGTGTTTATATTTTAGTTGAAGATACTTAGCTATAAACTTATAAAATCTAAACAATTGTTAATTTTAATTCTCAGCAGCCACGAAGCTTTATCACCTGATGAACAGTTGCTTCTTTCTAAATATTATAATCTGACAAAGTACGTCCATCTTCTAACTGCTTTCCTGCAAATATCAACCTTTACATTTCTACAGGAAGTCCTTCTTTTTCTTAAAATTTTTCTTTTACACTCTCGATAGTATCAGAAGGCTCTACATCCAATGTAATTGTTTTTCCAGTTAATGTCTTAAGATATATCTACATCTTACTTTACTATTAATTATAATTAAGATTTCTCCAGTAGGATATATATCTACTTTTACCAGAATGTTATATAAAGCTAAGTATTAGAGTGATAACAGTATTTAACATACTTATTTGTATGATTAATTCTTGTAAACGTTTTTAAGATATATAATTTTAGCTTAGAACCATATTTCTATTTCAGAGTATAAAGCTACATTCTTCTTTATTTACATAGATAACTTTATTTATAAGCATACTAGTTAGAATTATATATTGATATAAACTAAATGATGCAGCTACCTTTTAATTTATTTTAGCTCATTTCGCAAATCTACTTTATATTTACAAAGGTAAGATAAGTTTGCTTTGTCCTTTTAGTTTTTGAGAAGTAGATAAGACTTAGTTACTAACGAAGTGACTTAAGGTTTAGATTACCCTAAAATTACATTAAAAGTAATTCTTTTTCGTATTTATACTTCTTCTTAGAATCATTAAACTTAACCATCAATACAATAAGCTTATTAAGTTTCTTCAATATACATATCCTACACTACTCTTAATATGATTCTATTCTTGATAGTAGTATAATAGAATATAGATAGCTCAATTAATTTACTTATAGCATTAAATATACTTATAAGAAAATAAAGAACTGAAGCTAGGATTAGAAATCATTTAGTTTTATATAAAAATCAGTTCAAACTACCTTAAGCTATTTCTTTTACCGTGTATTTAATTCTAGGAAAGCTATGCTTAATAAATGTTTCAAGTATAGTAGGAAATTAGGTTTAGCAAGACTCTTTATATTTATTTGCATATCTTAAGCAATTGCTTTAAGAAGTATTAGATAAAATCTAATACTTCTGTATTTATTTTTAAGTTAAATGCTAAATACATCGCTAAGGCTTTATTCTCATTGCTTTAAACCAATAAATGGCTTCTGACTTAAGTTAGTTAATAGAGGCTTGTGGTTTCTAACCGATTTTCTAATAATGAAGTCTAGTATATTCAATTAAAGCTCTTTTTCTTCATTAGCTATACAATAAACTACCTTAAGGTATAAAAATGAATATTATACTCTAGAGATTTAATGGCTTAATTATAGAATGATTATATAAACTAAAAAGGAGAGGCTTAATTAAACTAAATCTATAAGTAAGTAAAATTATTATAAAGGTAGATGCTTAAAAGTAAAGGAAAGTATTTAATTATTTAGCTGTTTATTAAAGAGTGTCCTAACTCTATATTTGTAACCAAGTTCCGTCTTTTAAATTATAAGTAAAAAGTTAATTTTAATGACTAAATTAGAATACTCTGCTATTTGCAAAAGATGGTTGAGTAAAGCATGCTTAATTTTAAGGAAATTATTACCCTTGAGATATTATATTTTTTTAATCGAAAATCTAAGTTTCCAATTATCCAGCATTCCTATAAATCAGAAAATATCAAGCCTTTGGAACAAAGATAGCAGAGGACGTGCCTTTATCCTGTAACACCTTACAACTAGTAAGTCATTAGTTTTTTCTTGCATTGTATATTTGAATTTTATTATATAAGTCTAATTAATTATAATTCCACCCACCAAAAATAAACACTTATCCTTCTATTTAATCACATCCAAAACCATTAGCAGGATTTTCAATTGACTAAATGAGGTTGAATTTCTACTCTTTAATATTAAATATCTCACATTCAGAAACATTTGTTCATCTCTCTTTTTCTCTAAACTAAGCACAGCCAGATACTATAAAAATAATATATCGCTTATTAAATGTAGTTCTATGTAAAAATCTTTAGAAGCTTAATTCATATTCTTATATCTCTTATCTTTATTAGTCTTAAGTATGAAGTGTAAATCTCTTTTTATTAATTTAATATCCTCCAGATATTAGAAGAGTATCTTCAAGTATCTATTCAATTTAGGTATAATATGAGATAGTTTTATCTACACTAATGAGTTTCTCTCTAAAGCTGTTCTCTCTAACTGAGTAGGTTATTTTTCTACTAGTGTTTTTAATCACAGATTAGATATTCCTGAGTTATATAATTCCTCTAAGATTGGAGCATATTTCGTATTTAATAACTCCTATACCAACCTAAGCGAATAATCTACTTTAATTATAATTATAAGAGTTTCTTATAACCCTTCTTAAGAATAAAATACCAATAATTTAATTTTATACATTAGGCTCCATTAAAAATTAGCTAACTGAGAAAGGAGTAATTTAATAGCTGTCTATTGAAGAATTAAATCTCAGGAAGTAAAACTAAAATAGAAAAGTGAAGAAATCTTAATTAATAGTTAGATAAATAAAAAGGTCTAATACACTAATATTTAGTATAAGACACTTAGTCCTTAATATAGAATGATACCTAAATAAATTTAATATTTAGTATAGGCTATTTAGGTTTAATAAGCTGCTTAAATAAACTTTGATGATATTAAGAAAATAAAAAAGTGAGGATAATCTGTTGTATTCTTTTAGTTTGTATTACTTTATAAATAGGAAGAGAGAAATAGTTTATATAGGATTATATAAATCTTAGCTTAATAGAGAAGGAAAAATAATGTAATACTTATATAAAGCAATATTAATAAAAATATAACGATAAGCCAAAAATTGATGGGAGAAAGAAATTATAAGGAGTCTAACAAAGTAAATAAATCAATTTTAGTCAAAATTATCTTGCAAAATTTGTATTTTCATGATTGAGTTGAATTGAATGACTTGCTTTCATTGTCTGATTTAATTTCTGAAACAAATTAGTCTTCTTTATTTTCGATTTATTCGGAATATTAATTTAGATCGAGATTTTATAAATTTGTGTTATTATTTAAGTTAATCAGTTGCTCTTTTATAGTTTATATTTTTTATTCCATATAAAATTCTTTCTTATCTGAATTAATGATCTTATTTTATCAATCTAATTGTGCTGGTCTAGTTCTTGAAATTTATTTTGAGTCAGATTTATCTTTTTAAAAAGAGTTTTAAGATATTCTTTCCAAATTTTGTTATGACTCCATATTAAAAATGTATTATTTTAAAAAAAATAATAGTTAGCGAAAGACCTTTTTATTATTTCATAATAAATCAAAGCATCATAATATATTTATATTATATTATAGTTTTCAAATTTATTACCAATTGTATTATAATTTTTAGAAAACCATGTCTTTATCTATATAATTATCTCTTTCCTATACAAGATGCAAGATATGATAAATGTCAGAATGGACTACTTTGTTAGTTTTATTTCTTTCAAAATATATTTACTTATTTTTGTAAGCTCTTGTAAAATTTCTAAAGATGCTATGCTGTTATAAAATAATAAATTTATGATATAAAGAAAGATTATAAGATTAAATTTTTATATACATCTAACTTTCTTTTTCAACTCTTATACACTTTTAGATAAACAAAGCTAGATTAATTCTGAAATTTTCATACAACTAATATGCTTGATTTATTATATTTAAACCAGCTTAACTACCATTTGTTAATAATCCATTCAAAGTACTTTAAGAAACTTAGCTGCATTCTTTGACTTTTTCTTAATATAGCATACAAATTAACTAAATTTTGATTTTCAACTTTTGGACTTAAAGCTTCCTTTACTGTAATAGCAAGTATTGACTATAAAATATTTTCCATCAAATAAAGTGAAATAATTTAATTATTGAGAGCTTACTAAAAAGTATATTTAAAGCTTAGTTATATTATATCAGAAGCTTTTACTTATTTATTTAAATAAGTCTATTAATAACTTCTGGTATAAGGAAATAGTTATAGATCAATGCTTCAGTACTTTTTAATTTTAACGTTAATCTAGTTGCTCTAGTATTTAGGATGGATAGGCTTTATATATTAAAAAAGGTATCTTAGAAATAATAGGCCTCTCTTAATGCTTTCATGAAATAGCAAGAAGAGTAGTATAATAATGCTGATAGACATTATATTAAGATTAAGAAAAATAATCTTAATATGCATTTTAATAATCAGTTCAATAGAGAATATCTAACTAACAGTATGAACTAAAACAACACTGATTAAATTAGAATAAATAGAGACTATTATAGAATAATTGTAGTAAAGGATATATTATTTTTTCTCATTAATAAAGCAAACAATAAATTAAATCTAATAATAAGTAAGATTAAAAAAAAATGAAGTAGTCAATAAGAATGTCTAAGAACTAAGCCAGAAAGATTAGAAAGAAAGCAGCTAAGACTATTAGACAATAAGAAAAATTGAACGAATCGAGCTCTTCCTCCTAAGGTAAGATCATGGTGGAAGGAAGAGAACTAAACTAAAACAGTATTAATAATAATGGAACAATATTAGCAACTAAATAAAAGAATATCTGACTTTGACGAAATTATATTCAATTAAGGAGAGAGAATTCGTAATTTTATGGTTGAAATTGAAGATTTAAATAACGAAATAATAATATTAAAAAATTAACTAATAGAAAAAAAGTAGTAAGTGAACAAGAATTGTATTTATAATCGTAACAAAGCTTCAAGGCATCAAATAGCATGATAATCGAAGATCAATCACCTAAAGTTTAGCAAAATCGCATGAACAATGAAGAAGGTTCAAACTAAGAAATATTAAAACGAATTGGAGTTTTAGAGAAAAAAATTCTTCCAAAAAGAAAAGAGTAAGCCTAAGTTAAAAGTTGCTTTTATTGCAAATCGAAGTGTTATTTACTAAAATCTTGCAGGGAATGAAAAACCTTATAAAAAAGAAGAAAATAAAAGATGAAAGGAAATCAACTGACTTTATATAAACTAGTAAGAGTTTTTAAAAAAAGAATTTTTGCAAAACCAGAGCACGAAACGTGGACATCATCCACAAGGAAAAAATGTCGTAATATCCATTCACGAAACCAAAATGGCAGCACGTACCTGGTTGAGATCCCAGGGAAGGCAGAACTTTTTTATTACTTTTAGTTTATAATGATAATGATAATAAATAAGATTAGAGAGTGCGTAGCACCTCAATGGCGCGCAGCTCTTTATTAAAGATTTTTAAATTTAAATTTTTTTCTGAAGTTTTCCATAGTCCTAGCATCCTTTTGAGTCTTGACTTCTTTAAGGTGTGATCGAAGTGCTCCATAACAAACCTTAGTATCTTATATCTTTCATCAATAACGTTACTTGACGCCTCTTTAGTCTTTGTAATCTCTATTGGCTCCTATCAAGATTCTTGTTCGATTCTTCGCCCATGGGTACTTCCTAGTACAAGATCTTAAACCATTGCCAGTTGAAGGATTGCTCTTCTCTATTTATTCTTTTTATAAATAAATTTGATTATATAGCGCGTAGCACCTCGTTGATGCGCAGCTCTTTCCATAACTAAATATATGTCCGTTAATTAAAGTAATCTTTCAGGTAATAGAAAGTCTTCTCTTATTAGTACTCTATGTGCGCATTTTTTCAATCTCCATGATCATTAAATTAAATATTTTTTCTATTTCTTATAGTTTAAATTCGTTCACTAAGTTATAGAATGGCTCATATTATTAGTTGTAATTTGCCATAGGTTCATATATATTTATTACTGCTAGTTTTCTCCTTATTTCAATGGCCATCACTCTCGCTCCTCCAAAAAGCGTCATTTGCTTGACTTTAAATTAAATTAAATTAAAAATTTTATGGATAATGGAATGTTTCTTTAATAGGTCCATAACCCCTGCATTATTTTTTACAGGGTCTCGGATTCGCCGGTGTCTCCACCCAAGTTCACTTCCGAGCTTTCCAAATGGTCTTGGAGTTATCTTTTTTCTTCAAAGCTAACCATCCGAGGAAGGATAAAAATTTGTAATTTCTTTCCAAATATTTTTTCTTATTTACCAATTCCTTCTACACTTCTTTCATAAGTGGAATAAACTGTCGCATATATAATATTTTTTCTTGAACATTTTTTCTGTCGTCATAGGTTATTCTTCTATTACCATTGGATCATTATTTCCTTTTAGGTCTTATTCCTCTAATTTTCCTAGTCTCTTTTTTATGTCCGTTATTTATTAAAATGCTTTTTCATACTTTAAGAAATCTGTTCCCATTTATTCATCAATTCTTACTATATCGCATTCTATTTCTTAATATCTGTTGTTAATGTCCTCTTTGGTCACAAATTCATTATGCGGTCTCTCGTCATCGACATGATCTTATAAGTCTTATTGTAAACTCATGACGTAATGTTCGAGGTTCTCTACCTTATCAATGTAATCAAAAATGATTTAAACAAGAGACTTTTTATCTAAGTTCATAAGTTGTTCGAAGGTGAAACTTTTTTTGAAATCTTGGAGGAAATTATTTTTCTTCTGAGATTTTACAATATTATTTCTTTTTTGTCTTTGTTGGAGTTTGTTAGAGCTGGAAAGATTGATCTAAGGAACTACGAGAAGCCTTTTAGTCGAGAAAGCCTTTGTTCCATTCCGTCATCTTTTTTTTAAAGTTTTGCTTGACTTTATTCTATATTTCTCTAATCTCCTTACATATGTAGTTTCTAATGCAGAATGCTACTCCTTTCCCTTTTTTTGATCCCAAATTTATTAAGTTTTTATATCCTGCTATATGACACATATCTTTTTATTCTTAAATCTAAATCTCTTATATTGCCATTATGTGGATACTTTTTTGAGTCATTATTTTGGCTAGTGCCTCTTCTGCACTTCTAACTTCCTAGCATTTGCTTTCCCTATTTTTATGACTTATTCTAATTCTTCTTTTTCATCCATCTCCTCGGTTTCCTCTTCATCACTTTCTTTTTTTATTCATCTCCTTCTCCATCTTTCTTTCATCTTATCTATCATTCTCTGCTTCCATATTCTCTTCATTGTTAGTATTTTTCCTTTTTTTATATTTTTCCATTTATTATCTATCTTTTCCTTCTTCTTATCTATTTTATTCTTCTTATTTTGCCTTTTCTTATTAATTGTTGGTGGATAATTGCATTTTTGTTTTTTTATTTCTTAGCATAGTAAATTCTAATTAACGTTTGTTTCAGTTTGCTTCTTACTTCTCACTTTTATCATGCATTTTTTTCTTTTTGAGCTTGTTCTATTTCTTTTTGTTATTTTTCTTAATTTACGCTTTTCCTTACATACTACATTATACTATTTTGTTTGTTTCTAATTTCTTCTTTTAGGGTTTAACGTTTTACCATCACTTATCCTATACTTTTCTCTGATTTGTTTTATATTATATCTTATTATATAATTGATTACTTTCTATTTTATTTAGTTCTTTGAACATTTTTCTATCCCTCTACCTTACATATGTACAATTCCATTTTGATGAAAAATAATTTTTATTTATTCATTAAGAATAAAAGACATTTTACTATTTAATTGTTTAATTGTTTTAATTATTTCTCTATTCTCCTCGTTTTATTTCTTTCTCTTCTTCCTTTGCTTCCTTTATAATAATTTGCTCTCCTTCTTCAATTATCCTCTTATTTGCTTGATTTGCTTTTAATTCTGGTTGCTTTATTGCTAATTTGACTTCCCCTTCAAGCATCTCTAATTTTCTTCTATGTAATTTTTTCTTTTTGCTGCTTCCGCCTTACTGCATTGTTGATCTGTACCCTTTCAATTTGCATAGACAGTAGATAAAATTTATTGGGTACCATTCCTCATTTTTTTTCTGTTCAGGTCTATTACTTCTGGTGTCCTCTTTGCTTCGTCTATATCCCTTAAATCTAAGTACACTACACTGCTACCTGTTAACACTGTAGTACTTGGGTATGCAATACCTTTCCTCTTGATTTTCCATATTGTCTCATTATTTCCATTACTTCTTTCATGTTTGAATATTCGTTTATTATGAAGTAAACTTGGTATTTATGAATGTCAAAGTATTCTAATTAGTTTCTTGCTTAGATAGGAATTCTAACGCCTTTGAATGTTCATTCCCTGAATTAAGCAATTGCTAGTTTCTTTCTTCATTTTTGAATATTAAATATACTATTCCGTTTTATTTGAAAATTAATTTGGCCACAGCTTGTCCGTACTCGCTCCATATTTGATTCCTTAACATTTTTATCACTTCTTAGTCTTTGGCTTTTTTCTCTACTAAATCAGTATTTTCCAGATAGTGGTTAAAATAAACTGCGATCGCTATATCTGATAGATGATCCTAGGTATTCTAGTAGATTCAAACCATTTAGTCTTCAGGGACATTGGCTGAAATAAGTTGTTCATTCTTTTATTAAATTATTGCTTAAGTTATGACTTTTTTACCACTTTATTCCTTTCTTATTCTATGCTCCTCCTTTTAGTGAAGTCCGTCCAATCATAGATATATTGATATCCTTTTTCCGTTGATTGTATTATTATATCATGTTTCTTCGATCAGTGACTTTGGTTCGGCGTAGTCTGAGTGCTTGGGTTATGAGTCTGGTTTCCATTCGTAATAGAGAAGGTTGAATTAATTAAAGCGAAGACGTGGTAGAAGAAAGTGCTTCAGGCTTACTCTCCGAATTGAGGAGATGGTGCAAAAAACCTTCTTGAAGCTAACCATTTTTTAATATATATAATAAATGAGTGACAAACTTAATCAAATTACTCTAAAGTTTCTGGCACTCCACTAATTTTTTAAATCCAATCCCCTGTTTCCCACTAAAAGTAAAGCAACTCTGATAATAATAAGCGTAATAACTAGAGTTTAATAAAAAATTATATTGTATAGACATAATCCATGCAAATGGGCATTGAACATAACACAATCTACATTTTGTAAATAGGAAAAGTCAACAATTTAGAAATTCAAAATGTTGAATTTGCAAAAAACCACATTAAATGAAAAAAATGATGATTAAGACATCATATTTATAAGGAAAATAAAAAATGCTAGTGAACAATTTTTTTCTAGAACAAAAAAAGGTTTAATATATGACCTAAAAGAATAAGGAAATTATACAAGTAAAACTACTGGAACTAAAGATTAAATAAAGCAAACAATAATGAAGGTTGAAGGAGTAGACAAGAACGGCTAATAATGAATCCTAAGTCATCCTTTAGTTTAAGAGAATACTGGCCAAAGTCTAAGAGAATTTAAAGACAATCTCTTAAAACTATAAAATTAATTTTACCCTTTGTTCTTGATCTGTATGTATTATACATTTAATTTTCTTTCTAATTATTTAAGTCAAGAAAATCTAGCAATTTAAAAGCAAATTAACTTAAAGAAACTAGTAGTTAAAACTTAGGGGATAAGATAAAAACTGCTATGGAATACATTTTATATTTAAAGGTTGAAGTTGTTTAAAAATTTTCTTTCAGATGATTGATATAATTTCCTTATTCTTAAAGTAGCTTTAAGTATTTATATCACTCTTTTTTTAATGAATGAGTTATAAATAGTTAAATAAATTAAAAAAATTGTCATTTAGAAAATTGACTAAATTTAAAGCAATATAATACAGGCCAATAAAAAGGTTTGCATCTATGATAAATTAAAATTACTTAAATGAGCTTAAAAGCAAAGTTTACTAGTTATTTAAAATAAGTAATTTATTTTTATCCCTTTTAGTTGAATACATTTCAAAAATTATTTAAATTCTATATAAAATAAGAAAAATAGGATGAATATCAAAGAAGAAGCATGAAGATAAAGTAAATATACTAGACTTTGTAATTTAAAGGAAAAAATTTGAACATTTTTTATTTTAGTGCTTCAATCGTTTCCTTCGTCATCTTTTAAAGCAGAATTTTCTTGCCATACATCATAAATCCATTATCCTTATTTTTATTCACCATTACTGTATTTGTAAACACCATATCCTTATTTAAAATTTTGATACCACTCTCCTTAGTATGTTTCTCCATTTGCATATTCTTATGTTCCGAAGCCTTACTTATAGTCTTAAATCCACTACCCTTCGTATTTATCTCCAGTACTATATTAATATACACCATGACCTTATTTTTTATTCTGAACGAAGTTTCCTTCATATTTATCTCCATTATGATAATTTATTATTCCCTTACCTTCTTTATAATCTGCAACTCACTACCCTTCGTATTTAGTTCCATTAGAATGTTTATAAACTCCATTACCATGCTTTTTGTTTTTTAATAAATTACCTTGATATATATCTCCATTTGAATAATGCAAAGTACCTTATCCCTATTTGTAATCTTGTACTCATTGTCCTTCATATTTGTCTCCTGATTTATATGAGTAAACTCCATATCCATCCATTAAATCCTGTTCCCAGTTTCCTTGATAAACATCGCCATTTAAAAAATGCAATGTTCCTTATCCTTATTTTTTTTCATTCTCCCAATATCCTTCATACTTAACTCCAGAAATCCAAATGAATACTCCATATCCTTATCGTTTATCTTTTATCCAATTTCCTACGTAGTTATCACCATTATCGTAATGTAAAATCCCTTAACCATGCTTTTTATCTTCTTATCAATTTCCTTCATATTTATTACCAGAAGCAAATTTGTAAACTCCTTATCCATGTCTCAAATTTTTCTATCAGTTTCCTTGGTATATATCGCCATTAGAAAAATAGAATGTTCCGACACCACATTTTTTGTCTTCCGCCCAATTTCCTTCATATTTTCCACCGTCTTTATGCTTATAAACTCCATATCCATGCTTTAAATTCTAATCAAAATTTCCTTCATAAATATCGCCAGTCTAGTATATTTGTTTTCCCTAACCCTGTTTTTTATTCTTTACCCACTATCCTTCATATTTTACTCCATTATGGTGCTTATAAATTCCGAATCCATCTCTTTAATCTTAAACCCAAATTCCCTCATATATATCTTTATTTGAAAAGTAGAAAGTTCCTTATCCCTACTTTTTACCTGCCACCCATTATCCTTCATACTTATCACCAGTATTATGTTTGTAAACTCCATATCCCTACTTTTCGTTTTGAGCAAAATTTCCTTCATAAACATCTCCGTTATTATAAAACAGGGTACCTTTACCTTATTTCATATCATTTACTCATTATCCTTCATATCTCGCTCCATTGCTATAAGAATAAATTCCAAATCCTTCTCTTTTATTTAAGATGAGCTTTCCTCTATAAATATCTCCATTTTAATAACGATAAATCTCGTTGTCCTTTATTTGACCTTTCAATTACTCAGCAGATATACTTCCATCATCTGATATTAGTTAAGGATTAGTACTTTATTCCTCAATTTAAGCTTATTAGCTTTCATTTTCCCATGATTCAGCTTGCTAGCAATCAATTTCTTCTACTTACTACCTCAAATCTTGCATCTGTTAAATACTAGCTTTCCTTTCCATTTGATTAACTAATAAATTCTGATATTTAGTTTACCCTTAAATAAAATGAAAAATGTAAGATACTTAGTGATAGTCTAATATTATTCCTTTAGTCTCTCTTTTTAATTAAGTTTATATAAATCTATTTTTAATTATCTCTTGCTTCTAACTGAAAAATAAGATTATAGCTTTTATTTCCTAATGTTTCATTTTTAGTTTGGTATTCTCTACTGTCAAAAGTATAATAGAAGAAATAAGTTACTATGCTAAATTATTAGGAACATAATTGAAGAGATAATTAAGATAAGAATGAACTAAAGCAGGAAGAACTAGCTTTCGTATGGCATTATTTTTTAAGCTAATTTGGTGTATAAGACAATTCATGATTATATCACATAAAAGTTGCTAATTTCAAAGATTAGAGTAAATTATTGATAAAATAACTAAGTTTTATAATACTTTTCTAGTAAAAATTAATTATGCAAAATGATAATAAAGCTAAGTCTAAAAGTACTTAAAGAAGAATTAATTTAATATTCTAAAGCAAAAATGCTTAAATATCTTATATTAATAAACTAATAATTATTTAGCGATTCATAAAACTTACTAATTACTATCTTCGCTATTTTAATAGAAGCTTAAATAATATAACTAAGATATTTATGCAATAAACTGAGATAAAAATTTAGCCTTTTTTAGACTTAGGAGATTTTTAGAAGAGATGTGGCTTTATTGATTTTATTTGTTTATTTCAAAAAAGAAAAATTAAGGTGATGATAAAAAATTAATAATCCTATTTAAATAAAATATATACACATTTTTAAGAGGTTTTATATGTTTAAGATCAATAAAGATTCTTTATTTATATTCTAAATTTTTCAATTCTTCTTTAAATTCTAAATATGAAAATGGCTATTCCAATTCATATTTAGCTATCTTCCACAGTCTTTCTTCAATATTGATTTAAGCTTAACTCTATTTTTTAGATATATATTATCTTATTTCATTTTTACTATTATTAATAATTTCTCTTTTTGATAGAGTATTTATCAATGCTTAAAAGACATAAATACTATTTCAGTTTAAGAGTATGATAATAGTTATAAACCATAACTATCAAATTATATTTTCTGTTAGTTATAATATAAGTATTATCTTATGAGGTATAGATAGAACTTAATTATGAGTTTTATATTTCTTAATTAAAAAATACAAATTATCATGCTAGTTTTAATTTTAATTTAGACATTTTTGATATTAACAAATTTTTTAAAATTGAAAATTTTTCTTTCATAAAACAAATTCGAATTCTTCGTTTTGCTAGTCAATCTGTTCACTTTCTCTAAAATAAAGTTAATCTTAGTTTTCTAGAACTAACTAAGCAATTTCCATTTTTTAATTATTTTATTAACTTCTATTTTATTGCCCTTCTAGGTTTAAACTACTTATATTAAATCTCTATAAGTTTTAAGTCTAGGTATTGTTCAAAACTTATACTCTATTCTTCTTCTTGGATTTTGCTGAACTTACGAGTGAAAACTAAATCTTAGTTGATTTCTCTAGGCTAAACATATTATTTGAATAGGATTCTAGCTTTTCCTTAGAAGATTAATTTAACATCTCGTTTTCAACTTTTTTATCTATCTTTAATAATTTTTAATAAATTTAGCATAAATATACTAATAACGCTACAATCTTTGTTCTAAATAAACAGCAACCTAAATATCTAATAATCCTAATACTAGTTGCAATTCCCTTTTAATATTTTAATTAGTTTTTTAAATGATATGATATATCATTTTAACTATACATAACTAAGATACTTTTAGAATTTAGGAAATATTTATAGTTTATCAGATACTTTTTCTTATAATTCATTTATGATCATAGTTAATTATTTTTTTAGCTTATAATCCTAAAAGCTATTTTCTGCTTTAAAAGAAATAGACTTATTTTTAAGTATAAAGCATCCTTATATAAATATCTAATACATTTTATTTTAGATATATGCTATCCTTATTGATATGCTGCTATATAGTTATAAGATATATAATATATAACTTATATTTATAGCTGTATCTAATTACCTAATTGAAATGTAACATGCTGAAAATATTAAATTATCTGATTATGGATATCTAGCTAGTATTTTTATTTTTATTAAATCCTAATTGACTTAAGGGATTCTAGCTGATTGCTTTTTATATTACTAGTTATTATAATTTAATATCCATATTAGAAAGAATGATATAACCTTTAATATTAAAGTAACTTTATTTCAATGCTTAAGATATGTTTATCTCTTTCAATTTAGAAAGGATTTCAAATGTTCATGCTCAAGCACACTCCTATTACTATCTTCTATAATTAAATAATTCTCTCTTTATTATAAAACTACAAGGCTTCTACTAAAACCATACATAGGCTACTTTTATTTATTTCTATAATTGTTAATTAGAAGTTTTAGATATAGAAAAAGTAAGTCTTCAATGACTTAGTTATTTACTCCCTTACTTTATAAGTAGATGCTTTATTTTACTTTATTTCTCAATAGAAAAGCTAGTACTATATTTCCCTGAAATAGAAAGTTTAGACTTTGATTAAGCTTTTGAAAGAAATAGGCTTTTGGAAAAATATTTGCAAGCAAAGCTTAAATAACAAGTAAGGCAAAAATACTGAATAAATAACTAGAATATGAGCTATTATTGCTTTCTAATCTCTTAATAAGGCTCCTTGATTACGTATTGATAACTAATTGATTTAAATTTATAAATAACTTTAATTGAAGCTTTACAAGGAAATATTAAAATGGTGACCAAAACAGTCTGCATGATAAATGTGGATATAAGATTATATAATAAGCATTAAGCCTTTATTTGTAGATAGTATAAAAGCAATAAGATAATGAATTTAAGTATTGAAAGCTAAAGGCACAAAATGACTGTAAAAATCAAGGAATAATTACCAGAAAATTTAGGAATATAAATTTGAGAGAAAAATGAATTAAAAGTTAATTTAAATTTCAGAGTTTATAAAAGCTTTGAAGAATAGAAACATTTTACATCATCCAAAAGCTTGATAAAGAATCAATGTAAAATAACTGGACTTTAAAAGAAAGATATGAAATAATCAAATAAAGCTTAAGAACAGATTTACAAATAGCTTTCTAAAAAATAGTAACAAGAATGAAATAAATAAATATGATTATCTCTTTTACTTTTTATATTAATTAAAGGGTCTAATTAAGCCTAACTCAATCTTTGAATAATTAAATTAAACATATTTTAAACAGAAAATTTCAAATTTTTAGATTAATAAGAAGGTTTTAACTTGATTCCTTATTTTAATTTAGATGACTTTTAATTATTAATATGAAAAGCATTTACTTTAGAAGTTGTTTAGATAGGTATATTATATTTACTAATTAAAAAAGATTTAATGCTAAATGAGGTACCTATCTTTATAACTTTCTATAAGGATTTAATTTATTAAAGTACTAAGCTATTACAGCAACTATTTAGAAGTAATAAATATAATTTTTACTTTTCTACCTTAATTTTAAGATTCGTACCGCTTAACAAAAATTTCATAGCAAATTTATAAGAAATTTATATATATTTTTAGGAAGTCAGCAGGTTTTAAATAATTACTAAGATTTAATCTAAATGAAGCAAAAATAAGTAATGAAAATATCTTTTTTTTTCCTATAATTATCTTTTAGGATTTAAATAGAATTTTAAATTAAGCTTGAAAAATTGAAAGCCTAATTTATACTTATCTCTATATATATTTTCAATCAGCACTTCTTGAAACTAAGAATGTTTGTTATTACTCTAATGATGATTAAATATTTATAAAGTGTATTTTAATACAAAAGCAGTATTCTAAGTATAATTTTAAATACTTTGATAGAAATGTTTATACTGTAATTTATCCTTACACCTTTATATATTCCTATGAATTAGTTATTTAAAGGTAGTTTTTTTATTTATTTTTAGTAAATCTAATTTTCTTAAACAGTATCTAAGGAGAGTGATTTTATATTTTCAGCATTAGAAAGAAATTAGACATTTTTAGTGCTTTATTTATAATATAGTAAAAAATGAAAAAATTCAAAGGTAAAGTATTTTGTTTGCTTTAAGATTCATTTAATTATACAGATTATGCATAAACAAGCATTATTGTAAAAAACTATCCAAAGAAAGGTTTTTTTATCTAGAATCTTAATGATTTCAATATCTCTAATGAAAGGCTTTGCAGATTAAGAATTTATTAGATTTGATTTGATAAGATAAACTTTATTAATCCTATCACTGGAGGATAAGAAAATAATCAAATTTTATTTTATTTTATCTATTCCATACCTTAAAAAAAATATGGTAGAAGGTTTCAAAAAGGGCTTCTATACCACCTCTTTCTAAGCTAAAAAGGAAGAGAAGAAGCAGGAAACCTAAATTTCTAAACACCACACGTCATCTTCCAAAAGCTAACCTTCTTCTTAAACCATATAGGAGCAAGTCTAAACAACACTCCCAAGACAACCCTAGAAACACTAACATGCAACAATATCGACTGAGGAGCTTCCCAAGAAGCAAAAGATTAGTAACTTTCAGGCCTAGATTAGGACATTCAACCCCTACATGGACCTCGGAGATCTCAATAAAGAACAAATCTTAGGAATGACGAAGGAGGAAATGGCTAAGCTTATCTTAGCATTAATAGGAAAAAATAAAGATCTGGAAAAACAGATTGAAGAACTAGCTTAAGAACAGCAAGAGCATTTAGAAGATGAGGAAACCCATGCTCCTAGAAATTTAAACCAGGCTGCAATGAATATCAGAATTGACGAATTCGATAGTCAGCTGGAACAATTATACGAATCGAATGAAAATATTTATATCAAATTGGAAAAATTAGAGACAAGTGTAAAATAATAGGCTATGTAATCTATCCCAATGGAGATCGAGCAGGAGAATAATAAGGCAATTGAACAAACTAAAGAGAAATATTTTAGGAAAAAGCGTTACATCTACAGGAGAACAGATCACCTATGGAGACGATGCTGGAAGAGAAAGAAGATTTAATAGAAAATATGGAATGGCCTAACCTAATTTTACCCAACCAAAAATGGAGAAATTTATAAGAAGAAAGCAAGCTATATGAAGAGACAACCATTCCGAAAACTTGACAGTGAAGGGAGGAGAAGACCTCCTAGAGATCAAGTTCCTATTGGTTGGATAGGGAAGTAGGAAGCTCTTAAGTAGACTATCCTTCTTTAACACTTTAATTTAATTTAATTTATTTCATACCTTAGATGTTCTTATTTCTAAGCTAGCATTTTATGAATTGCCAAAATGTAAAATGTTTTCAAATTTTTTTAAATTAAATTAATAAAAAATTTACATCTTAAAATCTAAAAAAATAGCATATTATATAAGCTAATTTATAAAATTTTTCTTATTAAAAGATACTAAAATATTAAAAAAAACGAATTGGGTTATTTATAGACTTTGCAACTGATTTTTAAAATATTATAAGAATGATATCTCTAATTGAATAATTCATATTTAAAGTGACTAATCCTTTTCTTATAATATTATACACTATTTAATTTATTATTCACAATGCTATATTATTCTAGGATGCTTTAGCTTATATTAATCCCCTCTATCTATTTAATAATTAAGCAATTTATCTTTTTTATCTCCAACAAGATGAATATGCGTATTATCTTAATCCTAGCAAAAGATAAAAATGTAATAATGATAAATTTTAATATGGAATAAGATTCATACATTTTTATAATGCCCAGAGCTTTATAAGAATAATGAACTATAAGAGTTTCAATATTTAGTAATATTCCAGCATATTGAGTAATTATTTGGAAATAATCACTCAAATTACGAGGAAATCAAAAGTTTATATTCGTCTAATTTCTTAGATAACTCAATTGCTTTGGATACCATTTAGAGTTTTCTTAAATTACGTTTTATTTATATTACTATAACGCCAAGTAAAATTGAATGAAGAGTTGGAAATATAATGTTTGATATATCAAGAGTAAGGATTTAAATATGAGTCTTCAGTTTACTTTAAATTCTTCTAGTTAGAATTTTAAGATTTTATAGCTTCGAAATCTATCATAACATAATGTCTTTCAATTTGTAAATTGAGATAGATAATTAAGAAATTTTAAGCTTTAAGAGCATTCAACTTATTCTAAGAATCTTCTAGATAGCTAAGTTAATTTTGAAAGTTTCCCTGCTGATAAAATCTTATTATTAACAAGTAAATATACTCCTAGTAGCTGTTTTATTATAAAATAGGAATTACTAAAATATATATATTTCTTCTATATCAATTAATATAAAACTTACAATATAAATCTTCATATACTACCTTAAAAGAATTATCACACCTTTGATATAAAGTATGCTAAATCGATTCTAATGGAAGTTATACTAAGTAGTTATAACATAACTAGTATTAACTAACAATCTTATCAGATTAGGAAATTACTATATAAATATGAAAAGAATAGATAGCAGTGATTTAGTATAAATAATCAAATATCTACTTCAAGTAATAGCAACAATAGTTAAAACTGAATGAATTATGAAACTAAGAGTTCTATAAAAATCTTAAAGTAAGTAAGGAAACTTAGAGGAGTAGATTCTATTAATTGGATTGTAAAAGGTGGAAATAAAATTTTGTCCATTTAGAGAGTTTTATATTATTTATTTAAATATAGATAGCAACTACCAGAATTTAACAGTAAAAGGATTTATGTTTAAATAATTATAGAGGAAGAACTTAAATTTAGATATTATATACTGGTAAAAATTTATATTAATACTACAATCCTTTTTTTATATAAAGAGTAAGAAGAGATGTAGATAAATATTAAAACAATAACTGGTAAAACAACCACTATAGATGTATATCCATCGGATACCATTTATAACGTCAAAGAAAAATATTAGGAAAAGGAATCAGTTCCTGCTGAAGTGTAAGTATTAATTTACGCTGGTAAAGAGATGGAGAATGAGAAAACTCTCTCAGATTTATAAATTGAAAGTGAAGCAACTATTATTTTAGTCCAAAGACTACCAGGTTGCTGAGAGTTATGAACATAAACTTAATAAAACATAAAGTTTCAAATAATAAATATCAAAGCATTTAATTTAATTACGATAAATAAATTACTTATCTAACTTCATAAATAAGCTAGTAATAAGAGCAAACTAGATAATTAGATATAACATAAGTTATTTAGTAGAATAAATAAAAAGCAAATATATATTATTATTTAAAAAATGCTTAAAATAAGTTATATCTCATAATAAACTTGTAAAGAAAATTAACTTGACATAGAATAAATATTAATTCAATATCTTTTAGTAGAATTAAAAAAAATGGTTGAAGGTTTCAAGTCAGGGTTCTATACCACCTCTTCCTAAGCCAAAAAGGAAGGGAGGAAGCAAGAAACAAAATCTTATTAATCTTAACAATCTTCTCTATCACAACCTTAACCAACACTGAACTAACAACTTGGAATCTAACAAAGCGAACGAAAGCCAACCTTGAAGAATATACACACGGAAACTCCAACCTCAAGCGAGAAACCGAGGAAACAGATGAAGTCTATTCTCCACCAGGAGGTATCAGAGTTCAACCCTTTTGGTCAGATAAGCATGGAGTAGCTCATCAAAGTGGTACTAAACCTCCAGGAAGAGGTCAAGAGATTGAAGAAGGACAATGATATGCTGATGGCAAAGCTAGACCTAGCAAAAGGAATTGAATCAAGACTTATGTCCTAGGAAAGAGATCTTAACGCCTTTTGGAATATCTCACAAAGTCAGACTAACGAATCCTAAAATTAGCTTTAGAAACAGACTGAACTGGATAACAGACTCGGAAAAGTAGAAGAAAAATTGTAATCTTTTAAGAAAGAGTAAAGTGAAACTGGAGATATACAAATGGAAATTGAAGCCTAGAAATTGCAAACAAATCAAGGAAAATAATTCAAAATAAAAAAGAAATGTTTCTGCTGTGGAAGTGTATGACATTTTTATCGGAAGTGTTAGAAATTCTAGTAGAAATAAAGAAACTATTGGATAAAAGAACAAAAAAAGAAGAAAAAAGAAGAAGCAAGAATGAAAAGAATGTATTGCAACCCGGATGGTTCAATATACAAGATTAAGATGGAACTAAGGCAAGTTAAAGGAGGGAAAACCTGGAAAAATCCGAGTTCCCAATCTCGCTAAAATTGGGCGACTTGAACTTTTATATTTAACAGCATGGAGCATGAACTGCTGTATTCCTAACGGGGTTGGAAATCCCTAAAACGGAAAACTTAAAATTAATATTATTATTATATCTTTTAGAAGAATTTTAATAGAATTTAATAGAAGTTATAGTTGAAATAAATGAAAATAAAATTATTTTAAAATTGATCATAGATAAATCAAATATTGTTAATACTAAAAATCAAGCAATAAAATTAGAAAATAATAAAATGCGAAATCGATAATTATTGCTTATTAACTAAGAAATATAAGACCGTCCGTTAGAATTATGTTCTGTTGTAAATAAAGATAAATTTTATAATAATAGTCAAAAACAATCAAAGTAGAAAATGGCCACTTATTTCTACAACGAATCGATAAAAAATTTATGTCTTGCCAAATTAAATGATGCAGTCTTAAAAGAACATCTAGGATTTTATTTTTAACATTTTAACGAGAAAACAAAGTCACTAATATTCCCTTTTCTTAAATATTTCTCATACTTTCAAATTTTCCACTACAAGCAACTTTTACATCCATGAAATTTTAACTATTATTAATAAAATTTAGCTATTAATTTTGTAATAAAGAACTAAGAAAATAAATAAAATATTTATACTTGGAAAATAAGTACTAAAATTAAAAGAGACATTAAGAATAAAATATAAAGCAACTATAATAAATACTTTTATCTAAATAAATATGAATTTATTTTAATTTTACCTGCTAATGAAGTCTTATCAATCATATATTTTTTTCTTTATTATAAAAAAATGAAAAAATTCTTTTACAAAACCTCACAGAAAAAGATAAAAATAAACAGGATAATCTTTATATATGATTCTCTATAAATTCTTAACGTACTAGAAGAAAAATAATAACTTGAATAGTAAATACAGAAAATCAAGGAGCGAATTCAAAATTTAATATTAAGTATGAATTTAATATGGCAAGAAAGCTAAAACTTTAAATTTGATTTAAATAATCATAATTATATGAAAGAATTTAATATGTCGTTTTGTAAGCAGAAAAAAAGAAAAGCTTTTTATCAAAATCTAAGAAAAATTATTTTAAAAAAAGCTTGTCTCGTAATGATTCTATGGATGTAGAGTCATATTTACAACCAGAATAGTCAATAGAGAAGAAAATAAAACCTAAATGTTGGTATTGCAAAGGCCTAGATATTGATTCTCCTGGAAGTTTCAAAATATGTAAAAGGCTAAAAACTAGAAACTTTGAAAAAAAATAGTAAGCTTCAAGCTTCTCATTAGGGTAAATATAATATATTTAAGATGCTCAATGAAAAATATTTCATTACTAAATTTGAACAAATTTAAAGACTTAACATAAATAAATATTTGGCAAAATCTGAATTTCAGTTATATATCTAAAATCTAGATAGGTAAAAAGAGTATCGTTAGATACGATATAATGTAAAAAAAATTGAGAAAGATTGTGAAGCTTTCCGTCAGCTAAATTATTTTAAACTACTTTAAGCATTTATCCTGTGATGAAGCTAGATTGAAGTAGTTTACTTATAATTAATTATTATTATATAATAAATTTTTTAAATAGGGTGGAAAGCCCTTTCCTTCGGATGCTGCTTGGAGGCCTAGCAAGGCAACTAAAAAATGAGCGCGGACGGAGGATAAATTGGAGGAAGAGAAACCAATAACAAGAGAAGGAAGATGCGACAAGCTGGAGAACTCTCTGAATGCCAGGAGGAAACTTTCTTCGTCATAGGTCGGGGAAATGTACCCGTAATCGCATATTGCATCATATGCTTTGGAAGGAAAAATTACAGGGATGTACTGCAGGAAGGGAAAATAGGAATAGAGAGACATAAAATTTTTTTCGACATTAAATAAAATTAATTTAAAGAGCTGCGCACCAACAAGAATACTACGCACTCTATAATCCAATTTATTTATTAATTATATTTTTATAATACCCATTTTAAAAATTGCAAGTTGACTGTATTATCTCTATATGCTTACTTTAATTTTTTAATACTAAGCCAACTTTATACTTTCTAACATATTTTAATCTACTTCAAAAATGTTTAAAAATAAATGTTTCTCTTATTGTTTATTTTTAAATAAATTTTATTTTATTTATATTTTAAGTTCGAAGATTACAATATAAACACCTTAAAACATTTTTACTTTCTTATTCTTTTGAATTTTATGTCTCATGTTTAAATATATGGCTCATTGATAAAATTGCAAGATTTTATACTATTTACCTTTTCTTTTATTCAAACTAATTAAATACCTTGGAAAATAACTAATAAGTCATTTAAATAATTATTAATGTATAAAAAACCCTGGAAAATGGAGAATAAAAAAGACATTAAAACTTAGCAAAGAAAGGTTAGAAGATAAGTCAGACTAAAGAGAAAAAGAAAATCTGCCGGAATCTTATTCATTGCTTAGAGACAAATTAAAATAAGGAATCTAGGAAAGAATTTCAATAATAGAACAGGAAAACGAATTCTTATCTGATTAATATGATAAAATTAAAAAACTTTCGGTAAGTAGGATGAGGTAATTTACATTCTTTCAGACAAAACAATAGAAATGATGAAATTTATGAACAATTGATCTTAAAAACGACTTATTTACGAAAGTAACTTGTTTAAAGCAAAGTCTTGGCATAAGAACAATTGTGACGTTAATCATAAGATAATTAAACCTAGGAAGTTCCAATCATCGCTGAAGAAACTAAGATTGATATAAAATCTAATAAAATGAATAATTAAATAGAAATTTAAAGAACTGAGATAACAAGAAGATTGAAAAAACTTAAGAACTTTATTATTCCGAAAATGAAACAGAAATAGAAGATAAAGAGATGTATATACTGTAATTCTTCACAATGTCTAATAAAAAATGTAATGGTTACAAAAGACAAAAAATGCAAGAGGATTAAAGGACTAAATGAAAGTTAGCAAGACTTTTTATAAATAGCGGCAGATTCTACAAAAAAGACTGAATACAGAATATATCTAAAGGAGATGAGAGTAAGTGATAGCCATCCAAATAAAAAAATGGTAAATAATCCAAATTCGATAAAAAAAAAGGAAAGCTGAAATTAATGAAATTCTAATAGAAGCAAACTTCATTGAAAGTTTAGCTGATATTAATATTTATCTAATATTTAAAATTTACTATCTAATTTCAGATTTAAAATGTTGTGTGAAATAAAGTATTTAAAAGATACATAATTCTCCTTTTCTAATCATTTATTCTTATATATTATTATATAGAGATCAACTACATTTATAATTGAAGCTAAATTTTAAATATGTTTAATTTCTTAATAATCTTAAAAATTTGAATCAATATTAGATAATCTATAAAAAAAGGATTTTTTTAATTTATTTCAATTTTAATTTATTAAATCAGTTATATAATAACATAATTATAATTAATTGTAGTGCTTTCACACACTAATAGGCTAACCACTTTTAAATTTTATAATTTTTTTTCTTTTCTGGAATAAATTTTCTTGTAAATTTCCTAATGCTTACAGTATTAGCATCTCTTGAAACTCTTTCACTTTTCTACTTCAAGCTGGAACTTAAAGTTAAAAGAGTATAGGATTCAAATATATAATTAATTTATTCTTTATCTAATACTATCATAAATTATGCTATTTTAAATGGAAA
This sequence comes from Loxodes magnus, assembly GCA_946699065.1. Lineage (NCBI taxonomy): Eukaryota > Ciliophora > Karyorelictea > Loxodida > Loxodidae > Loxodes > Loxodes magnus. The sequence continues at coordinate 81,876 of CAMPDV010000615.1, forward strand.
TTAAGAGTAATATAGCCATTTTTTTGCAATTTCTATATCTTTTCTTTTCTAAATAGATTTTTAAACTAAAACTTCCTCCAATTACATATATATTCTTTAACTGCTATTATTCAAAATTCTAATCTTCTTTAATCAAAAATACCCAATTACCAAATATTTGCTTTAAAGTAAACTATCAAATTTCTTTTACTCTTTTTCACTATTTTAATCATACAACTAAGAATAATTTATTTCAGCATTTCTATTTAAATAGGAATGCATTTTTGTTTAAGTGATTCTAAGTGTTCAGTTTCTATATTTAATATGAAAAGATATTATCTTTTTCATTTAAAGAAATGAAGATATTAAAGTTACTTGCAGTTCTACTTTGTTAAGGCTATTTATTTAGTATAATGTTTATTAATCATTTAGTAATAATCTTAGATTTTATCTTTTATATAGTTGGCAAAGTATATTTGATGAGGATATATAAAGATATAAGCGAAGTAATAAATAGTTAGTGGAACATGAGATATAGTAGGAATATGAAGTGATTTGTGCTATTGTATAGAGTTAGATATAGTAGCTTATGATTTATTAGTTTGAGTCATTTTCTTTTACTTCGCTGTAATTTGCTTCTTCCTTTCATCTCATTTCTATACTAATCACTTTCTCCTCATTATTACTCCTCTAAAATCTGAGTAACTTTTAAAAATGCAACAGTTCATTGTATCCTGTAAATAGTGCTAAGTTTTAAACATAAAGTGAAAAAGTATATCCTTAAGGTAAAAAAGTTAGGAATAGCATTAGTTAAGTTAAACGGGTATAGGTAGATTAACAAAATTACATCACTTATATTTGATTAAATAGAAATTAAAATAAATTAGCTTAAAAATAAAATTATAGAAAATGGATGCCAGCCGCGTCTGACAAAAAAGTAAGTAATCTGGTGCAGTGCATACTGCATTGCGAGTAAATTCGCACTAGATGCCTCCACGGGGAAGGGTGGATAAGCTCCGTTGAGACATACCTAACTTACTCCCGAAGGTTCTCTCTAGCAGTATGAAAGTTTGACTGACGGACCTTATGAATAAATTTTAATAAGAAGATTCCTTATTTGGAGAAGCTGACATGACTCATCGGGCCTCTAGAATTTTAACAAGAAACATGAGAACATTTTTCTTAATATTAAATATTAATATTGAAAGAGCTGCGCGTCAATGAGGTGCTACGAGCTCTATAATCATTTTTATTTATTTATTTATTTATTATTTATTTAAACCTATGAAACCTTCTAACAAAAATGGAACATTTTCAGATATATTAGAATTTTGGGAGAACATACGAAATAAAAAAATTGTTAAATCTGATGCGGCATTTACGCTTCTAAATTAAAAGAATGACAATCTTTTTAATTTTTGGTATTTTGCTTCAATCATAATCCAATCAGAGCATTTGCTGGTTTCTTCTTTATTGCCCTAATGCATTTTTCATCAAGATGTTACTCATTTTATACGGCTTTTTTTAAATATGATAATCCTTCTGGAATACAGTATAGATTTCTACTTGATGTCATATCTTTAGATTTTCTAGTTCTTATTTAGTTAGAATCTTCAGCCTTATCTTAAAATGTATCCATATTTCCTACAATAGCGGCATTATTTCTTTCTTTTTATTAGAAAAATTTGTGCTGACTGAGTATCCAGCTCCACTTCCACAGGATCATTCAAGGCTATATTTAAAAAAAAAGCTTTCAGTCAACTCAGATGATTAGTTTTTAATTGGTTTCTATCTGTAAATTCTAAAAATAGCTACTTATTGATTTTCGTTTTTTAGTATAAATGTGCCTGAAATATGATGCTAGATTTTCCTCTTAAGCTCTTGTACTTAGTAATAAAACTTCCATTTTTAATTTTATAATTTTGAATTAATCTAGAATATACTTTGCTAATAGATGCTTAAGAGAAAATTATCTTAGTCTGCTTGGTTTTTAAAGAGAAATGTAAATTTTATAGAATATAAAAAATAAATTAAAAGCAAAGCAATAAAAATTTAAATAATTGTATAGATAAGGAAGCATTAATGCTAGATGATATCTTAAAAGAAGAATATAAAACAGTACTTTTATATTTTATTCCCTTTTTGCTAGCAATTTTAAAGCTTAAAGACGTATTTTTTCTCTCATTATGTACGTTATAAGCACTATTAAAATTCATCAAAGTATGAACATTTGCATTGTAAATATAAATTAGATATAATTTCCAAGAAAATCATATATTTTTAGATAGAAAGAGAACAATTAAAAATCAAATAAAAGAAATAGCTTAAAAACGCGAACTATTATTAGCCATAATTTAGGAATAATTAAAAAAGAGATAAATTTAAGCTATTTTAGAAATCTTTTGGTGGTTGAAACTAAAAATATATAAAATGTAAGGAATATAAAAATATACTATGTGCTTATTGTAAATAAATCTAAATCATCACAAGGTAAAGTTATGAGATTTTTAGTAGTTGTATAATCTATAATATGATTAAAGGCTAATTTTAAATAATTGAGGACAACTCAGTTCTCATTTTTTAGCTTATTCTAAAAACCTCTTAAATAAAATAAAGAATATATTCTGCTGATCCGTCTGTGTAAACATAAACTACAATGTGTAATAAATGCATATTTTATAACCATAAAATTGAAGCTCCTTCTTAGGTTAGTAAATATTCAGATTTATTTCCCTTAAGATTGAATATCCATTAGAATAACTCAAAATTGTAAAGGTTTAATCAGATAAACAGAAATAAAGAAGAAGTGAAATTTTGAAATTAAAATGAGTTATCTTTGTAATAAATTCTCGAGAAATAAAAAAAGTCTTCTTAGTAATAAAAGTAAGGAAACTTCTATTAAGTAATCAAGTTTTTTTCTAGTAGAATATTTAAATAAGGTAAAATACCATTAACTCTTTATAATCTTTCAATAATAAAAAATAAATATCATACTCTTAATAAGCATTGAAATGAATTCTTATAGATTCACTCATACGCTAGCTTCTAATATAATATACCTTTTATATTCATACACAGTTAAAATAAAATTAATTGCTAAGTTAATTACAAAAGATTCATACTATTAATATAGTAAAGAGCATGAATATTTAATATTTCATCTTTTAAATAAATATATTAATAATTAATCAATCAAATTATATTATTTGAAATGTTCATTAGAAAATCCCAAGATAACTACCTGATATACTAGTCATTTATGTCTTGATACTTGGGTATGCTAATGATCGGTTCAATGTTTTCATAATTTACTTCAAAATCTACTAACTATAATCCTAAAGCTATTTTCTCACTTTATATCTAACTTTTAATTTCTGGTTAAATAGGATGGACATTATCTGTTCCTCTTCAGCTGATATGTTTGCCACGGGGGATATCTGGTATTACAAAAGTTTTCTTTAAGTTCTTACTAAAGTATTCTCTAATTCTTAAAGGTCAATCACACTAGGAGAAGATAGACCTTAAATCAGGCCACATATAATTGGGCATTATAAAGTTTCAAGTTCAGTCTATTTAGTTAAAATTGACTGTAAAAAGACTTTGATAATCGCTAAAGTTTTTAGCATAACTTGTAATAGATACAAAACAAACTCTCTTTCCATATTTATAATTATGGATAAAATTTTGATTTATCCATTTACTATATTAGAAGAAATCAACAGATAAAAGTACATCTTCTTCGCAGTAATTTACTGACTTTACTTTCAAGAAATCTAACGTAAGGTTGAAAAGGAAAAATTAATTTGAAGCGCTTTTGTAGGTTTTAATTTAGAGTTAATCTGTTAAATTTATAGGGATGCTAGGGCTTGGATGAAAAATATGGATAATGTTGAGAATTCCTCTTTTTATGAAAGATTAAATAACTTCAGTTACATTTTTCGAATTTCCATCTTAAGAGATTATTATAATAGTTTTCTTAATCCCATCTACTTTCTCAAGAGACTATAAAGTTTATTATAATATTTCATATCTTTTAAAGACAGGCATTATGATAGGAAATATTTCCTCTTCGTTTAATTTAAGACTTTAAACAAATCCATTATATTGTCTCTAGACAGACTAATAAATATCAGGATAATACTCCGAAGAATTTAAAAGGTCACAGTTTTGTTCGATATAATTAAACTTAGGAGTAAAATTTAGATCCACGAACTAACCATAATGCCATTCATTAATTTATCAAACATTGTAAATTCATATAAATTTTTGCCTTATTTTCTTATAATTTAAGTCACTAAAGTATTCATTTTTTATTCTAGTCTTTTCTTAAAAGCTAATTATACTATTATTCTAAGCTATTTATTCAAAGCTATAAGCAAATCTTAAATCTTTATATTCATTTTTAATGTAAAAGTTTTTAAACTCAAAGTTATTCAAATTTCCAGCTATTTCTGTACTTTCATACTTCACTTCTAGCTTTTAAATAACTTATGCACCTATTCTAAACCGTCTACCTGTTTACATAAGTCGATAAAATTCATTATCTTCATTTGAAATAATTCTATCATTTACCCTTAGCTACGCCCTAGGTTTTTATGTATTTTCAGCTTTATCGAAAAAGGAAGTTCCATATGCAGTTAAAAGAATTTGAATGTTATACCATATGTTTTACTAAATCTCATAGTTGCTCATATTCATATATTAGCATCCTTTATCTGAACCTGTTTCTAGAACTATTTTTCAATTTATTTAGCTCTATGGAGTATGAACTAGATATAAGAAATATCCTCAATAGTCACTTAATACATCACAACCTTTCATTTTATTTCCTAGAACAGCGTAGAATTTCTCACTTTAGTCTCTTGAGAAAGATTAAACATTAGAGACATTTTGAATCTAGTTTAGGTTAAATTTGACTCAGATAGAGATATGTAACTCAGGGAAATCGAAAGAATTCACAGGACCATGGATTACAAACTGTTTGTTAGGTAATAGATTTATTGATATACTGTTATTAGGGGGATTGTTAAAGGTAGAAACTTATTCCTCTTGAACTTACTAAATCTAAAAAATTTGGTTAGTATCATTAAAGAAATTAAAAGGAATGATAGATTACTATTGTTCATCTTGAGATACTTAAATGGAATTTTACTCCTAAAATGTTAGAGAAAGGAAAAGCAAAGCAACAATAAAAGGACAAGCTATAAATAAAATCTATTTTTAAATCTTCATTTTTATTATATATATGCTTGAATTTTCATCTCTAGGATACTTCGAAATTTAATTTAATAAACCAAGATTTTAGAAAGAAATGATTCTTAGTTTTAAATATAAAAAGTATAGAAGCTTCTACTCTAGAGGAATCGAATGAAAGTCCATCAAGTAAAGAGTGATAAAAATTAAGATATTCTACTAATTTAAAGCTTTAGAGATCAAAATGCTTATATATATAAGCAATCTATTTTTTAAACGAGATAGAATATTTAATAAAAGACTGAGGGAAAGAAGAATCATCTCGAAATGGTCTAGATGAGCTTCAGATAATTAAGAGAGTAATAGCAACCTGAAGATTATTTATTTGGAACTTAACTAATCTAATCCTATTATCTTTTATTAATTATAAATCTACTTTTATTAGCCAAAAGTTGTGAGATTATGGTTTATACAAAAATTAAGCATTGATTTGAATTTATTAAATCATATATCTAAGAGCATTCTATAAACTATAAATGAAAGATAAGTATAAATAGAAAAAGGATTAGAGGAAATAAGAAATTATGGACCTTTTGGCTAAAACAATATTCTAAGCTTAATGCTAGAGAAAATAAATTTTGAGAAAAAATGTAGGGTACAAAGATTAAGATTTCACTAAGTACCAATGAAGAGGTTTTGAAAGTGGCTTTATACTGTTCAGAATTTATAATGAAAACAAAATAGAATCAATTAATTAATTAAGCCTTACTGAATAATAAAATCTAAATTGAAGTAATCAAGAAAAAAGATACCAAATTAAAAGAAATTAATAGGTAGGCTTGAATATAAGCTCTATTTAGTATAAGCTATTAAACTAATTTTCCTTTAAAAATAAGCAATATTTATAATCATAAAATTCTAGCAGATAAACTTAATTAAATAAATTAAATTCTTAATAGTTAGAGTATCAAAGACTCTTTTTTCCTCTTATTTATAATTTAAGCAATATTAAACATTCAAGTTTGTTTACCATTCTCATTTTAATTAGATTGCTGTATATAATGGGAATATCTTTAAAAATCTGAGATGATATGATTATTACTCTTCTGCATTATTTAATTTCTAGATTTCTAGTCTATTTATTAACTTGTATACATTTAATTAATCCCTCTTATTTTTATTTAATTTTAACTATCTAGTTGTAGATATTCAATTTCAAATCTAGAGCCTATTTGGGAGTTTTTTAAAGTTTTGCTTTTATTACATGAATTCAAATATATCAATAGAAAGAAAGAAAATCAAGATTTTTAAACTTTGAATAGCCTTGCTTTATAAAGACACTTCAAGTACTTGAATATCACTTCTATAATAGTTTTATGTCTATCTAGCTGATAGACAGAGTTACTCAAATAAACTAAGTTAGAAGCAGCTTTAAAGATATTCTATAAAGAGACTTTAATTTTAAAACAGCTTAATTATATTTAATATTCTAATGAAGATAAAGTGCTATACTGAAGGAATATAATATATAATATAATGGAAACTGAGGTTTATTCTCTGGTCTTACCTTCTAGTTTTATGGATAAAGTCAAATTCCTATCCTTTGCTGAGAAGTTCTTGGTTAGAGTCAATCTCTGCAGTTGAACAAAATGTTTCTGGTTATCCACTCTTGCTAGCAGATTTAAAGCCTGTCTCCCATAGTTATGAAACTCCCTAGCTGAAGCTTGTTAATTAAGCAGCAGAATATCGTAACTATGTTCATCAAGAAAGTGCTTTGGGTTGACTAGCTAGAAAGGAATTTTCAGTCCCTTGAAAGAGAAACCTTTTATAATTAATTAAAGTAAAAATATCCTTCTATCTCACAGTTTGCTATTGCTTTAGTTAATTTAAATGCTATTGTCTCTTCATCATCAATTCATTAATTATATTAAAATTTATGTAAACAAAATGAAAAAACCCGGGAATCTAAAACTTAAATTCTGACATATTAGATCAATCTTAAGTCTCAGTTAATTAACAAGAATTAAGAAATTCAAAAAAGATAATTCTACTCCTGTTAAGGATTGGGAAATACTGAATTTCCTAACATGCTTAAAAAGCTTGAGAAACTCCATGAGCAAGACTTTTGTAAGATAAAAAAAGGAAGATTAAGGCTAGGTAAGTTAAGTTTTTTTAATTGAAGCCTTAACTTCCAATTTGTATTGGTAGAAAAAACCTAGCAGCAAATCCACAGAAATTAAAGAAGAAGTCCAGGTCAAATTTAAAAACACTAACCTCAAACAGATAAGATGGAAATTGAACAAAAAATTTAAGCGCAACAAAATCTTTACTTCAAGCCCTTATTAAAACGTTGTTATTGTTGTCAAAAAGCTGGATATTAATGGAGATAATGTCTAAAGTGAAGAAGAGTAATTGAGCAGCACCGAAAAGAATTTGAAACATCAAGGAGACTATATTGAAACTGTTTTGGAGGTATTTATAGAAAGAAGCCGGTATTAGTAGACTCAAGTATGATATTACTCAAGCAGGATCTTGCTAATTAATAGTAACAAAATAAGCAACTTCAAAAGGAAAACGATAAACTTAGAATTTATTTAGAGAAGCTGGAGAAAATTACAAGAAGATGGAAGAAAAATTCTATTAACTTATAGAAGAGTAAGAAGAATTATTTCAGTTTGAAATTGATTCAGATTAAGACATACACAGTTGACCGATGGATATAAAAACATTTATTGTGTTTAATTTTAGTAAGCGTTTCCTCTAATTTAAGATGACCTAAGCCTTTTAGTTAAAATTTTCATAATTAATTAAGCAAATCATAATACCTTTGAGTCTCTTCCTATATTTACAAAATAGATATTTTTCTAGTCTCTATGTGTATAAAAAAGAGAAAGCACTTCATAATTTTTAAGTTTAGTTAAGCTATTGAGTTATACATGCAGATTACCTAAAATATTATTATTTCTATTCAAATACTTGAATAGACCAGATTTTTTAATTTTACTAGACTGCTTCAACGAGTCTAAATGATTCTGATTAATATCTGATTGAGATAACTTTTATAGAGAATGCCTCTTCTAATTAAATATAATCTTAATCTTCCTCCATGAAAGATCTTGTTCAGACCAAGATTTAAATAGACTAATTAAATCTAGAATTAAAGCTTAATTGAGTTGAATTTAGTTTAGTTTTAAAATAAAATGCCTTCAAAATCTCTAAGATATAAGCAATTTATAGAAGTTGCCATTAAAATAGTTATAAACTTTGATAGGGTAACAACTGAGAAAAGCTATATAGCTTCTAAATATTAAACAGAAGAAGCAGATCTGTAAAAATAATTTTACACTTGATTCAAAGTGAAAAATACATAAAATATAGTAAATCAAGTTCATCTTTAACCTTCTTTTAGTTTATTCCTAGTTAAAAATAAATATACTAAGATTGATGAAAGAAGGTATTAAAATAAATAGAAAAACCATTAGTAAAGTTATTAAATATAGCCTGTTTAAAAATAGAGTTCTAATTTAAAAAAAGCAATCTTATGGAGAATTTATGAGCTTATAACCTCATTTATTTGTGCCTTTTTAGATATATCAGACGTTTTAAAATTAGCTTTTAAAGAAGGATGAAGTATTTGCATAACTCTATCAAATCTTATTCTGCTTCTAGTTAGATTATTACTTTTAATCATTCTTTCCTCAAATAGTTCCGTTGATTCTACAATTATTTTTTCTAATATAGTCTCTATATACTAGCGGTAAACTTAGGAGCATCATTTGACTAAGATTCTCCAACTTTTTCTTAATTTTATCCCTTTAGCCAAAAAATAAATACTAATAACTAACTAATCTTAAAAACTTAATATTTGGATTAGATAGAAAGCTATTATTATTGACTTTAAGCTATATAAATTATTACAAAATGCTCTATTTATAAGGCTTAAAATTAATTACTCCTAAGTTAAAATTAAATTTTCATATTTGTCTAGAATATCAAATAAAAGCATTGCAAAGGCTGCTTAAAATTTAAATAAAAAATGAAGATTAAGTTTTGAATTTGCTTGATAGCTTGTGTTATCTTATTTTCTATAATCTTCCTAACTCAGAAAATTTAGGAAAAAATTATCTCTTAAGTAACTTTATAGAATCCTAACTAAACTTTTATTAAAATAATAGATTAAGTTTACTAGATTTAGTAAGTTAAGGAGGAATAAGTTTCTACCTTTAACAATCCCCCTAATAACAGTATATCAATAAATCTATTACCTAACAAACAGTTTGTAATCCATGGTCCTGTGAACTCTTTCGATTTCCCTGAGTTACATATCTCTATCTGAGTCAAATTTAACCTAAACTAGATTCAAAATGTCTCTAATGTTTAATCTTTCTCAAGAGACTAAAGTGAGAAATTCTACGCTATTCTAGGAAATAAAATGAAAGGTTGTGATGTATTAAGTGACTATTGAGGATATTTCTTATATCTAGTTCATACTCCATAGAGCTAAATAAATTGAAAAATAGTTCTAGAAACAGGTTCAGATAAAGGATGCTAATATATGAATATGAGCAACTATGAGATTTAGTAAAACATATGGTATAACATTCAAATTCTTTTAACTGCATATGGAACTTCCTTTTTCGATAAAGCTGAAAATATATAAAAACCTAGGGCGTAGCTAAGGGTAAATGATAGAATTATTTCAAATGAAGATAATGAATTTTATCGACTTATGTAAACAGGTAGACGGTTTAGAATAGGTGCATAAGTTATTTAAAAGCTAGAAGTGAAGTATGAAAGTACAGAAATAGCTGGAAATTTGAATAACTTTGAGTTTAGAAACTTTTACATTAAAAATGAATATAAAGATTTAAGATTTGCTTATAGCTTTGAATAAATAGCTTAGAATAATAGTATAATTAGCTTTTAAGAAAAGACTAGAATAAAAAATGAATACTTTAGTGACTTAAATTATAAGAAAATAAGGCAAAAATTTATATGAATTTACAATATTTGATAAATTAATGAATGGCATTATGGTTAGTTCGTGGATCTAAACTTTACTCCTAAGTTTAATTATATCGAACAAAACTGTGACCTTTTAAATTCTTCGGAGTATTATCCTGATATTTATTAGTCTGTCTAGAGACAATATAATGGATTTGTTTAAAGTCTTAAATTAAACGAAGAGGAAATATTTCCTATCATAATGCCTGTCTTTAAAAGATATGAAATACTATAATAAACTTTATAGTCTCTTGAGAAAGTAGATGGGATTAAGAAAACTATTATAGTAATCTCTTAAGATGGAAATTCGAAAAATGTAACTGAAGTTATTTAATCTTTCATAAAAAGAGGAATTCTCAACATTATCCATATTTTTCATCCAAGCCCTAGCATCCCTATAAATTTAACAGATTAACTCTAAATTAAAACCTACAAAAGCGCTTCAAATGCATTTTTCCTTTTCAACCTTACGTTAGATTTCTTGAAAGTAAAGTCAGTAAATTACTGCGAAGAAGATGTACTTTTATCTGTTGATTTCTTCTAATATAGTAAATGGATAAATCAAAATTTTATCCATAATTATAAATATGGAAAGAGAGTTTGTTTTGTATCTATTACAAGTTATGCTAAAAACTTTAGCGATTATCAAAGTCTTTTTACAGTCAATTTTAACTAAATAGACTGAACTTGAAACTTTATAATGCCCAATTATATGTGGCCTGATTTAAGGTCTATCTTCTCCTAGTGTGATTGACCTTTAAGAATTAGAGAATACTTTAGTAAGAACTTAAAGAAAACTTTTGTAATACCAGATATCCCTCGTGGCAAACATATCAGTTGACGAGGAACAGATAATGTCCATCCTATTTAACCAGAAATTTAGTATTTAGTAGAGATAGAAAAGTAGGCTTTATAGATTAAATTAGTAGATTTTGAAGTTTAATATGAAGACACTGAAGCTATAATTATTATCCCAAAGTATGCTGACATAAATGATGCTTATATAAACAATTTAGCTTGGGATTTTCTAATGAACATTTCAAATAATATAATTTGATTATTGCAAATCTATATAAATTCATCTGACTAGGATCAATAAATTTTAAGTATATCTATCACCTTTAATTAAGTTAACATTTATTTATAAGTCAAAATTATTAGTTTCAAGAAGAGCTTTTTATCACCTCTTCAGAACAGGAGAAAAAATAGAAGCACTTTCTTTTATCATTTCTTAACTTCAACAAGCCTAACATTTATCAGGTTAAAAATTTAAAATTATAGAAGATCTAAAATAAATTAAGATCTGAAAAGCGAGCACTATTCTCAATACCTCAATTAAAAACTGAGAAAAGAGACAACTTAATGGAATCACTAAAGTATTAATAGAGAAATAAGAAATAAATGAAGAAGGCTAAGTAAGATGATTCAATATAGAAATTGATACTTTTGATTTAGATAATATTGAAATAGAACAAATGGACTCTTAATTGATGAAGCAGCTAATTTATACACATATCAAAACACTAAAAATCATGAAGAGGAATTTAACTCATAGAAAGAAGAAATATTCGAAATAAGTTAAAATCTAATAAATTATGAAATGACGATGAAGCCCATATGGTAGACCAAAGGGCTAAAACCGAGTCTATAAACGAATGATAGGATTAGAGAATGATATTTGAATAATGAGAGAGCAAGACGGGAGAGAAATTGAGTTTAATTAGATTCAAGACTCCAACAAATTTAAGAAAATGTGCGGAAAATTTTAAAAGGAACTCCATGAAAATAGAAAGACAAAAAAGAAAGTTTCAAGATCAAGAAAAAGATGCAATATTTGCAAAAGTAAGTGACACTTGTGACGGAAATTTCCAAGACAAAAAAGAATAAGAAGTAACAACGTACGAAATATTGACTTCTACGAATTGAAAGAAAGAGTTAGTGAATTTTAGTCCTCATGAACTGGAAAAATATGAAGAAAGAAATAAGATTTAAGATTAAAGGGAAGACAGGGAGAAGTGCTGATTATAAAAACAAAAGAAATTTTACTTTAAGCCGAAGTGCGAGCTATATTAACGATTAATGATTAATAATAAAAGAACTGCGTGCTTTTGAGATACTACATGCTCTATAATATATTTTTCAATAATAGTATTTCTAATTCCATTTAATTCAATTCGAATAGCACAAAATAAAGTATGAAATGTGAAGAAGCAAAATAGACCAAAATATGAATAATGATTAACTTGAAATGCTTAAGAAAAGTTTATCGCTCACTTTGCTGCTTTTTTCAATGGCCTCTTAATCAATACAATGGATATTCTGCTAATTAGTCTGTGAAAAATGGATTACCATGTTTAATGAATCCATATTTAATAACTATTGAATTCAAGAATCTTCAAAAACTCGAAATTCTATCAGATTCATTCTCATTGCTCTCTAATTACGAAAGCACAAAAACCTCTAAGGTTTAAAGGGTATAAGCAAGCAATTAAAACTTTGCTCCTTTAATAATTTTATTTTTCTATATACTAAAGCAAACTCATTTAGAACGGTCGATATAAAATGAAAAAGTATTACTTAGTAAGATATTTTGAAAATTGTAAAACCAGCTTAATATTTAAGAGTTAATAGATTCATAAGAAATATTTAAAAACTTTAAAATTTGGCAACTAATAGTTCTAAGAATTTTAATTAAAAAAATGATATTCGAGAACACTTAGCATTACGATAGTGCGCATTTATTTTACTGTTCAATACTGATAAAAATAAATACTAATTAAGATCTTCAGGTCAGTTGAAAGTTACATCGTGGGATAAAACTAAAGCAGAGGGAGACAACAGTTGAATTTAGGTACTTACCTTCCCCAAGCTCTGATGAAGGATGCCTTGAAATAAAAAACACCTTGAATCAAGTTATTGAAAGGAATAGCGACATTACTGAGGACCAATAAAGCAAGTGTACAAAGTCCAACCGAAGAAGAGGAAGATAATTGATTTTAGATATTTCGTATCCCAACCTCTGATAAAAATATCCCTTTCCTCTTCCCCTCAGATTAAGTATGGTTTCCAAATTAAATTTATAAAAATAAGAATATTATATCTAGCTATAAAAGCAGCAGATGATAAAGGTTTCCTGTTATTGGGAAAAAAGTTTAGACACAAAAAAATTTAAGTGACTATTGTTCGCTTAGAAAGTAAATGAGCATTTTGAGTGAAGAAATTGTGTATTAATAAAAAGTATCTAAAGGAGAAGCAGTAAAATGATAGAAAGCAAAAAATATAAGCTTTGGTAATTAATAAAAGAAATAATTCATAAAAAAACTGGGATTTCCCTTATTAGAAAGAACAATTATAAGCAGTTCCTCTATTTAAACTAAAAGGACGAAAGCTAAAACGTATAGCTTTTATGTAAATCCTATAGAAATCTAAGTGAAAATAATAGTGACTAAAGGATAGTAGTATAGTTAAAATAAATGAATCAATTATGTTTTAGTAAATAAAAGAACAAAATAACCATTAAAAACAAAAAGCAAATCTACTTCAAAGCAAAGATACAAATATTTAAGTATTATGGTTTTTATAATATAAAAAAGGAATTAAAAACTAGAAGAACTTAATTCTAAACCAGATTAAGATCGCTTATAAGAAAGAAAAGTAGTAAAGAGTTTAAAATTTTATTTTAAACAACTATTATAAAAATCAAAAATAATAGGTTAATAACTACAAAATAGTTTGGATACTTATGTGAAAATTCATAAAAACATCAAGAATAATTGCTACTAGAGAATAAATATTAAAGCCACTCTATTTTTATCTTATTATTATAATATTTTATTAAATTGCCATAGTTGTTCGAAGGTGAACAACAAGGGACGGTTTCATAAGAGGTTGGGAAAGCTAAGTACCCATAATCAACACATGTCGTCCTCTGCTTTTGTGATGCAATGAGACGCAATCCTGCCATGTCCTTGAACCTCCAACAAGTATTAAAGATTACAAGTATTCTGAAATTATATCAGTATTGAACATTTTTATCATTACTGAATAATTATACCATTATTGAACGCGGTTTATCAGTATCTGATAATTTTATCAGTAACAAACATTCTTGTCAGTATGAAACATTTTTTAAAGAGCTACGTACCAACGAGAGTGCTACGCGCTCTATAATCAAATTTATTTATTTATAAAGAAATAAAAAATAAATAAAAAACTTTAGATTAAAAAAGTAATTAAATCAACTAATGAAGAAAGGAAATGTATTTAATTATATAATTAATTAGTCAAGAAGATATAATTATTTTTGAAAATTAGTTAAATAAGATTCAAAAAATTATAATGATGATTATTAAATTTGATTTTTTAAGTACAGCTAAACTCCACTGTGATGCTTTCTTTGAACAACCTCTATGATTTTATTTGGGGATATTTTACTAAGCAATTTTTGAAAGCAGGAATCACAATAAAGTATGAATGCATGCTTGATAATCATAAATTTCAAGCACCGACAAAAATCTGATTATATTTCAGACATGTTCCATTCAAAATAATGGATATAGCCAAATATTCTCATAAATTAGATATATAATCAAAAAGTTTAAATTTTGCTTCTATTTTTCTTTAAATTAAAAAGAATAAAATCACTACCAATAGCATAAAAGACGGATTTAAAGTAAAATACTTTAAATTTGTAGTTAGTATTTAAGTTAATATTTAAGTCAACAATGTTTGAAAGTTCTCTGGCTCTTCTTTTATTATATCCAAATTGCTCCTAGATAGATTTATTGGCTTTCCAACAAAATTCCATAGAATATATGGTGAGATTCAAAAATCTTCTATATCAATATCCGTTATATAATATGATCTTAATATTATTATTTAATTTTTTCCTTCTTCCATTTCTAGAGTTTCTTACAATTCTTAAGTAAATGATAAATTGACCTACAGTAATTAAATTTCTTTCAATATGTTTTTATTATTTAAGATTCTAGTTTTTTCTTTTTATTACATCAATTTCACAGGTTCAGTTTATTTCTGTTTTTGTTCTCGTTCTATATCCATTCTCATTTTTATTCTAACAGTTAAAATTTCTTTTTGTAAATATGTTGTAAATTTAATTATTTAGACAGAATATCTTCCTTTACAAATCTCAGTCAATTCTAGTAATCACTTTAGTTATTTCATAGGAACTTGAAGATTTACTTCCTAGTTAATTATTCTTTCTTCAAAGTTTTAACTTTTTCGTTATTCTTTTCGTTTAGAAAACAAAATTATTTCATCAAATTTGTATAAATAGTGTCTATTCTCCAATGCCAATCTATTCTTCACTTCTATAAGTCTCATCTTCTGTTTACATAAGTCTTATTTATTTTATAAGACTAGATAATTTTTTGCTTACTTTTTTAATACTTTTCTTCTCTTCCTCAGTTTCTACTTTATTTAGTCATAGTACATTTTTATTTTTTTTAATTATGTAATTATAATAATAATTGATTATAGTCCTACCATTTTCAATTAGGTTCATCACTAGATAAATGTTAAAAATATTGAGAATAAGTTACCTAAATAAACTTCAAGGTATTTCTCAGTTTTGTGTTAAATTATAACATATATACAGGTGCTTTTTTTAACTTGTCTTGTTTCAGAGATTTAGCTGAAGCTTAGATTAGTGCCGAATATTTATTAGATTGATATCTTTTGTATTTTTCTAATTTTCTAAGTATTTTTTCCATTCAGTATCTTAAGATTATAAATATTACCCTCAAGAGTAATAACAGCTTAATTATTTTACTTCAGAATTTCTAACTTTCCGTCTTTTCTTATTTTAAAATTTCCAGTAGAATCTAATAAAATATCCAATCTTTTTTAAAATATCAACATTAAAATTTATTTTCTCCCTTATTTTCAATGCTGGCTGCAATTCTTAATCTAAGTCCATGAAATAATTATGGAACGAGCAAATTAATTTTCCTATAAATCTGTTTGTTCAAATTGCATAATAATTTACTTCATATATATATATATGATTACTTATTTCAGTTTTAAGGTTTTAGTTTTCTTTTTTATTAAAGTCATGCCTAAAATTTAGCTCGAAATTTGTTCCTTAATCGCTTGTAATTACAATGTTGGTTACTAATTTTCTTCTTACTTACTTAGTTTTCTTAAATAATCCTTTATTAAGGTTATTCTGATTAACTTTTTTATTTTGTCTGAGGTTTTCTAAGATAAATTTAACTTTTTATATATATAGTATTTTAATAATATAAGCATTCAAATTTTTTTTACATTTCATTCATCAGTTCTAATTCACTTGTTTCTCTTATTTATCTTCTTCCTTTTTAACTACTTTAGATTTATCCATATTATTCTATCATAGTAGTAGTTGGTCATTTCGTTAGAAAATTTAATCTCTTCTTCTTCCTTTAAATATAGTACTTTTATAAATATCTTCTATATATTACAAGCATGTTATTTTATCAATGCTAATATTTCATAGTATCTACTCCAAGGAATTTTAATTCCTTATCATTACTTTTTCTATTCATTTCTAGTGTTTTTATATAAGATCTTTTATTAATTAACTTTTAATATCTTTACTAATGAAACAGAAAAGATTCTTTGCCTGTTTTAAAATCAAAATGAAATGTTTCATATGAAAATGAGAGTTACCAAGACACTAGTTATATTACCCTCAGCTTTATTTTAGTTTACTAATGATTTACTTAAATGAGAGTTAGATAGAGCAAGTTTGAAGCTTAAATATGCTTGTTAGTTTATTTATATTTCCTAACTAGCATTTAAATCAGTGTTGTTCTAGATTAGCTTATCTATTTACCCTTTCCTCTTTCAAACTTTTGGGAGTATCTACTTATGAAATTTCCTTGTTATCACTTGATCTGCTTTTTCCTCTCTTGAATATATATTTGCAGTCTTATTTCTAAATTTCCTAAAGCAACTTAAATAAGAAGCTTGATTAAGATTATAAAGTGTTAAGACAACCGAGATTCAATCTATAACTATGTTAAGCAAAATTAATCTTGAGAAGCTCTGTCTGTCTCTGTTGAAAAGAATACTCCTAAAAGCCAAAAAAAAAGTTGAAATTTATAGGAGTAGAGACTAGTAAAAGAATGATAAGAGGACGATTTGATAAATAATAAAATTCAGATATCTGAAAAGAAAAATTAAAAGAGGCTGAGTTTGTTAAGTAAGAACTAGAGCAAGTATTTTATAGTTAATACCTAAATAAACTTACTTAGATGAGTAAAATAGACTAAAAAAAGAATACCACATATCAAAGAAAGTTTAACTAATACTTATACTTTGTAAAAAAGAAGATTATCTAAGCTTGTTTAATAGATCACAATTTTAAACAGTGAGTAGTTTAAAATTTTAAATAAGAAAAGTCAAAAAATTAATCTTTAAAGATAAAATTCAAAATAATTAAAGCTAAGAGAATTGTACAGAATTGATAAAAATCTGTGACTATTTAGATTATTTGAAACTAATTTTGCGTCTTTATGTAACTATTTTTAATAGTAATCTATTGAGTCTCATTGTCATTGAAATGAAAACTCCCATTGAATATTAAAAATCCGATTTAGTATTTTTAAAGTAATAGAGATAGGATAATTAGCCTTCAATAATATTCTAGATTGTTAGGTATCTTATATTTAAACCCTAATATTTTATAACTAGATATTGAATTAGAAGAGATATCCAGATATAGAAATTTGATGTAAAAGCTAAATAAAAAATTTTAGAAAAGTGAATATTAATACTTGAGTCACTTTAATTTTGAGTTGGTTTCTGATAAAGGGGAGGAAGGGAATGATCTGCATGCACAATTAGAAATATTTTTTATTTAATATAGAATGAAGATACACATTTGCTTCTTACATTATATGATGAATTTATATTACCCTCAGACTAGAAAAATTAGGATAGATTTATTTTGTCAAGGATAAATTTTCATGTAGATTCATGTTCAAAATTCAAACTTAAAAAGAATTGGTTAAAATAACAAATGAAGAGAATTGTCGGAATGTTTCCCAATGTTCTTTTTCTGATAAATCACACCATTCATAGATATCTCTTACTCTTATTTACAAAAAAGAAGCATGCAAGAAATTTAAATGAGTAATTGAGTAATTAAATGTGAGGAAGAAGCAAGAAGAAAAGTAAGAAAGTTAATCTTTCATATCTTTCTTATTTTTCTTATTTTATAATTTTAACTAATTTTAACTCTTCTACTAATAGAAGCTTAATATTTATAACTGTATACCTGTCTCTAAATAATCTTATTATAGTTATCTATTTTATTTAGCAAAACTTACATACACTGATTGATTTATTAGCAGTCTTGTTAATTCAAATTATTCACTTAAGCTACATTAATTTTTTCTAATTTCACTACTCTATCAACTATGTTAAAGTAAGGAAGATCATTAATATTTGAAAGAGTCCTTCATATACATTTAATTTACCTTTAAGCGCATTTATGTTTACTCGACTTGCTTAGTAAATAGAATTGATGTTTATGCTTATTTTTACGTAAAAAGAAAGCTAAGAGCAGGATAACTTGATGTACTATTATCAATCTTCAGTTTTATCTCCAACAATCATTAGATTCGTTAATTACTTTTAAATCTCAGCTCTATATTAGAATACCCCAAAAATAAGATTATTGCTTAAAATTCTTCCATAATAGGTATCCGATTGATAAGCTTCGCAATTAATATTTATACGATCAAATTATCTTAAGCTTATGGAAGAAGTTAGACTCATGAATAAAATGTTTATTTTTGAAAGTTAAAAAAGGATGAAAAGTGAATTAATTAAAGACATTAAATGTAATTATTTATTAATATCTTCAGTTTTAAGTTTCAGTCTCTAATGTTCTGTTTTTATAATGTTCATCTAAATAATTTTTAACTTCTCTCCATCTGCCTTTTAAATCATTATGAATGTTGTTAAAATTAATTTCATAATTAGCAATCTATCAAAGATATTCTTTATAATTACATCCCAGTAAAATTGAGAAAATATAGGGACTATGCAGATAAGATTCTTTAAGCCTTGTGCCTTCAAGTGTTATTAATTAGCAAAGGTCATAAAATTTTTTTAGTCTTAAGAAAGTGGGATTCATTATATATCCAAAGCAGCTGTTCAACTTAATTTTTGGCTTCTGTTTGTATCTCCTTCATGTTATATTAAACAGTAGCTCAGAAGCGTAAATAAAATATTGACTATTAGGCTTATAGTTCAGGCGTTTCTGTTCTTATTAAAGTCAGTTTGAATCTCCTTGATTTTTAAACCAGTGCTATGTCAAAGAAGAAATATAGAGTTCATCATAATGAAGTTAATCACTTAAAGTGGATATATTTTTCATCCTTTTAGAGACTCATTCTCTTTTTGCCTCCTCATTTCAGTTAAATTTATCAGTGTCATTTAAGAATAAATGAACAAAATCTTTTGCATAATATTGCAGATTACCAAAGCTAATTCTTTGAAAGATTGTCTAGTTTTAGAACTAAAAATTATTATTTTTATTTCCATAGAATGTGCTGGCACTATGGTAAAGCTTTCATTTACCATAATCATGCAGATATAATTCAGAGCAATTTACAAAAAAATCATTCGCGTCTGAATTTATTAAATAATCATTAGGCTTCATAAACAAAGGTGCAAAGAGCCTCGCGTTTTAGTAAAAGCTTTTTTTTTATCATTTGTCCTTAAAATTTTCTGCTAAAGAGAAATTTCTTATAGTAACGTTCTATGTCTATAAATATTATAAGAAGGACTGTAAGGATTCGCTTTATCAATGGCTTTTGTTCTAAAATAAAAAGAGAGTGATATCAAACCCACAAGATCTATAAAATTACATAAGATGTGGTATATGCGTAACATATCTACTTGCATCACTTCCTATAATAAAGTATCTATTTTTAGGTAGTTTATATCTATTGTTTATTTTATTTCCCCAGTATTCCTTTGGATTTATTTCCGAACAAAAAGAAAAATTGTCGTACATACTCAAAATTTAAGTAGGCGAAATCACTTTTTCATCTGTAGCTATTCAATTTTCTGATATTTTCCTTCTTAGCTCATTATACTCCAAAACTGGTTCTTCTAGTTTTTCAAGGGTAATGACTTCAAAATTTGTTTCTTCAGTCTAAGTTAATTTAAGTGTATTTTTCCCCTCTTTCGTCATTTCTCTTTTTTCAAGTTCAGCATCTTAAAAATTTATTACTTCAGTCAAAGCCAAATGATATAGACTTTCTTAATCATTTATCCTTTCTTTTTTTCCACTAAACTAGAGCTGAAGACCTTCTAAAGAAAAAATAGAGGTTTATCAATAAATAGTAACATAAGAGATTAAGAACAAAGACAGAAGAATACAAATAGTTATAGTTTTCCTTTTTACCATTATTGGGTACCTAAATTTAAATTTTCCGTTCAAAAGATAAAACTAAGAAACTGCTTTAGATCCTTGTTTTAAGCAATTAACGTTCCAATAATTAAAAGGTGCCTATATTTAATACCTGGCTATAAGCTTTGGAGGGGAAAATGATCAGTATTAGTTAAATTCTCAAACTGGTTTGTTTTAAGATTGACTAGAAGTTAAGGATAAAGATATGAATTATTCGATTGAGCTATTGAAAGCTTAGATATATAAGTTACTTTTGCCTAGCATGGCTTATAGTGGTTAAAGGCTGAAGCATAAATGAGATATATAGGATCATTTTATTTAGATGTTGCTATATCAATCAAAGCTTATTAACTAAGAATGAAAGTCAGTCATTAAGGAAATAACTGTTGAATTAAACAGTTCAAGGAATTGTAAGAAATTAAAAAACAATGTATTGAGCACTCAAATTGATAAATATCTTAGATCTGATCTAATTGACTTAATACGTTAGGAATGCTACATTCAGAATCCTCTGAGAATTCTGTCAAAGACTTTGGTAAGAAAATATGTTATCATATCATAAAAAATGAAATACTTAAAAAGAGAGCAAATTAGAAAGCATAATTCACTTTTCATTATAATATCTTCTAGACCTGCAAAAAAGAAATAGTTTTAGCAAATATAATATTTTCTAAACGAAACTAAATTATATGATCTAATTAAAAATCATTTTTACATACTTAAAAATAATAAATTTATAAATCAAATGGTAACTTCTAAGCATAATCAATTGTCGGATAGAAAAAACAGGAATGGTAATCAGATTAATAGATAATAATAAAGAGGGTTATTATTTATGATTGATGTTTTTAAGGGTGTAAAATGTTAAATTTATAAAAGAATGAAAATAGATTAAATCTAGTAATATTCTTATTACCTAATATCTTAGATTACCTCGCTCATGAAATGTTTTTACTTTTTTTTTCATTGTATGTGTTATTGAGTTGGAGTAATTTTATTGATTTCTTCTTCACTTTTTAATAGCCATCAACTTGAATGATCTTCTGCAATATTTTGTCTTTTCAATTTTAACTTAAGCTAAGATTTCGTTACGTTACCTAGAAGGCTTTATCAAGATTAAACTATTTCTTTATTATTAAGATTTTTTAATTAACTTGGTTAATTTTCATTCTCTTTATCTGATTTAATTTTAACTTTAGAATCAGCAAAAATTACACTCTATATATACCATCAAACTTAATCCTCCTTTCAAATTAATTTTATAGATAAGAATAAATACTCTTCTAATAGAACAATCGCATTATTTCCTACCTTATATCTTTTTTAATTAATAGTAACTGAGAGTTATTATAGTTGAAGCATTTGACTATTAGATAACAATAGAGTTCATTTATTATCCTTTATTATAACTACAACTATCATGATCTTTTAGCATACTGAAAGTAAGCCATTTGAATAGCTCATTATACTTAATATGCTGTTTAGCTTCAAGTCTTTTATAGAACTAAGAGATATTCCTTAATTGCTTTTATAAATCTGCTACTTTGATACTTTATTTCTTACTTCCTGTTAGTTTTAATTCTCTTCTTTCTTAGTATTGCTATTGTGATTATTTAGTTTTACAACCAATTCGCTTGATTTCGTTATTTTCACCCCTTCTTTAGTTCATATCAGGTAGTTGCGTACCGAATAGTTTAAACTTTGAATTTGGTGTTAAATCTTTATTGCTTATAATGCCAAAAATAAAGCAGCTTCATTTTTAAAATCCATCTATCTATAAACTCTCAAATTTACTTTAGTAATAGCTTCAACCTAAAGTCCACTATTTGATAGATATGAAAGAAAAATAAAATGGCAGGCACTTTGTAAGTAATAAGCTAATAAAAAAGATATGCAGACTAAGTTAAGCTTATAACTATCAAAGCTAACCATATTATGAATAAAGTTTGATGATTTAACCAATTCTAGAAGCATAGTATCGTCACCAGTTTTTACTATATTTTAAAATAAATTTAAAATTAAGAAACTAATCAAGTTATTCTTAAGGCAATACTCAAGAAAGCACACTTGGATACTAATTCCTCATTAAGTTCTTCTGGAAAATTACCTTCTTAATGTTACTCTATATCTTGGCTATCAATTTTCTAATATTCTTCTTTCTTTTTCAAAACTTCTGAATAACTGAAGCAGCTAAATACTTTATATAAACTAGCTTACTTTTTAGGCTGTTTACTATCCTTTCTAAAGCTGAAGGATTGAAAAATCGTCTTTATATTTCATAGGGAGTCTTTTGCTATTGGAAGTTAGTATCTTGAAAACATCTCTAACAGCTTCTACTTATTAGACCTAAATTTTACTTTAAGCTTACTTCTGTAAGATCTTCGCCTGATACATGAAAAGCAAGGATTCACAAGAGCTCTAGAAAGAATATGTTTCCATTGTAGTCTCTTATGTTGAGAACTCCTATCATCCTTAATAATTCAGGCTTTGATAGATTTTGCTACTTGAACCCAAGAGGTTAGTCCAGGTCATTCAAGAATGAAGGCAATTCATTTGTCTTAATAAATCATTCTCCGTTAGGTGCATAATTTGCTCAGTGCAGCTAGAAGTTTTGTAAGTCTTCTTCTTTAAGCAAAAGCTGGAATAATTCTCTTTGTCCTAGATTTGAAAAGTTTTCTAGGATAACTGCAATGAAGATATTCAAGAAGACCATGGTGGCTATTATTTAAAAGGAGACGAAAAAAATAACAGCTAAGGTTGGCTCTTCGTCCATCACATCATGCATGATTCCATTTCAACTCTCTCCAGTACTACACCTAAAAAGTGTTAACAGACTTAGATAAAAAGTATCAAAGTTTGCATGCTTGTTTAGGTATTCTTTCTTCGGAATATTATAAAAAAGACCCATTCCAGCTACGCTGTATATGAAATAGAGCAAAAATAGTAAACTGCCAACATTCATGAGAGAAGGTATACTTGCAATTAGAGTCTTGAACAAGACTGTTAAACTTTTAGAAAACCTCATTAACTTGAATATTCTCGCTATACGAAACACTCTGAACAAATTGACGTCAAAATCAATTCTTTTATCTAAAGCTATCAAACTAAATACCACAATAACGAAGTCAAACTTATTCCAACTATTAAACCAGTACTTTTTAAAACCCAGACCAGCTATTTTGAGAACAACTTCAAGAGCGAAAAATATAACAAAAAAGTCGTTAAAAGCCGAGAGAGTTTGCTCATAAGTTGATGGCATTCCATAATAGTTCATCATCAGAACGATCGAATTACTACAAATAGCGAAGAGAGTTATTAACTCCAAAATATTACCCATCTTTAGATCAGGATTGACTCACTAATAAATTTTCTTCCTTAACTTCTACTTTGGTTCTCTATATTTAATCTTTGGTTTGCAATATACCATTAATTTTTGAACTTTCACTCATTCTCTTTAATTATCACTCAAAAAATAAGATCCATTCATTTTGGTCTGGATTGAATTATATTCGTCGATCATGACACCGACAAATAGGTTCATAATGAAAAAAGCTGTGATGAAGATAAAGATTATGAAAAATATAGCATAAGCAGGTGAATGATTCTAAATAGGAACTTTCTCATATCTACTATCGATTGCCTCATACATATAGTTAGGTCACATTTCTAAAGTACTGACTTCAAATAGTGTTAATATACTTGAGAAAATGTTATCGAAGTGATATTCCATTCTCGTTCATTACCGTGTTTTTCAGCTCTTGGATTTAATATCAAAAAAAATTCCATTACAGTCTTATTTTGTTTCTATCTAAGGACTGGAATCATTACAGTTATAGAAGCAACCTTTGAAGAAAATCACTCCTAATATCCCAAAAATTAAGTAGAAGAGCAAGGTAACTAATAGGGCGTTTAGAAGGGCAGGGATAGCTTTGAAAACAGATGATACTACCGCCTTCAATCCTTCATTCTTGCTAACCATTCTCAGGGGTCTTAAAGCTCTAAGAACTCTCAAAGCTCTTAAAAAGTTTAAATTAGTTCCTGTGGTAACTCCCTGAATTATTCAGTTAGCTATGCTGAGCAGAACTATGATAAAGTCTAGGATGTTCCATCCATCTCTTAAATAGGGAATCGATCCTGCATTCAGAGAATCTTATTGTTCTAATGGTTATTCTTTTTTTGGTTGATCTTCTGGTGAGTTCTTTGCTTTCTATTTCCTTCACTCATTTCATTTTTTTTACCACTCTTATATTTCCTTCTTTGGAGTTTTCTTAAAGAAGAATCCAAATACAATAACTTTAATCAAGCACTCTGCTACGAAACATCCGGAGGTAAAATTATGGCATATAAGCAGCACATTTTTGCTATAATCTTAGAGATATGGTTCATCAATTGCTAGCTATATTGAAGAAAAAGCAATAAGAGAGTATATGAATTTATCAAAAAAAGGATGTGTTATTAAATTAGCCAATTGTAGCCTTATTTAGTTCTTTTCACCAAACACCATTAAAGACTTATTGTAGATTTTGAAATCACTTCTTTTCGGCTTTTCTTTAAAGTCTTTACTTAAATCTGGCTTTTTCAAATATTCTAGTTTCTTCTAGTTAAGAACAATTTTCTTAGCAAGTAACTAAGGTTGCTAAACTTAGCTTTAACCCTAAGGTTTTATTGGCTGACTCTAGATTTCTTAAATAATCTATTTCTTTCTTTGGATACTCTAAAGAGCTTTCTAGTTTTATTCTTATATGGTAGTATTATTTTACTATGCTAAATTAAAAGAAGAGATGCTGTTACTCTACTAAGCACTTTAAGAGGCTGAGCTAGAAATACTCTGAGACTCTGATTCTTCCTCTGAGGAGTTGCTACTTGCTGATTTCTGTTTCTCAATTTTTTGATCATTTTATTCAGCCAAAATTATCTTTTAATGATCTTAAATATTACTTTTCTGCTCTTCGTTTAGCTTTTGACTATTTCTGGATTTCTGACTCTCTTCTTCATTCTCCTCAGTTATGAATTTAGATTCTACTTTCTAGGTTAGATTCAGACTAGAGAGCTAATTCTAGTTATGTTATGATATCTGAGTTATGTCTCATGTACTATCGTGTTTTTCTCGTTGAGATGTTCGAAGATTTGTCGGATCTGCAACTTATAGCTAACTTTCATCTTTTTACTTCTCATTAATAGGAACAAGGTTAGGATTGGTATCTTTAACCTGCTTTTCCTTACCTTTATCCTCTTTACCAAAATTACTTAGTAAGATGGCTAGAAAGATATTCAGCAAAATTATATTTCCAAGTACTATCAAAGATACAAAATAGATGACAGAAAGCCACCCACTTTACTTTACACCTATATACATTATCTCGTTCCAATTCTCTCCACTCATTACTATGAAGATCACTACAATTGATCATAGGAAAGTATCAAAGTTTATTCTAGGACTTTCATTGTCTTCATCTTTTCAGTTGTTCCCAAAAAACTGCATTCCTATCAAAGCATAGATGAAGATGAAAAGTAGCATAAGCATACCTAAATTGCCTATTCCACTTATACTATTAATTATGCTGTTTATTATCTACCTCAAGTTCTTAAGACTTCTTGCAAGCTTGAGCACTCTAAACAGTCTAAATGCTCTGAAAACTAGAATACCCTTCATATTCCTTAAATCTTTTGACTCTATTCCTATTTCTATCATGCTTAGTATCACTAATATTCCATCAAATACATTAAACCCTTCTGTTCAGTATCCTTTAAAACCCAAACCGATATGCTTTATTAGCATTTCGCATAGAAATGAAAAAGCGATAATTGTATTTCCAATTTCCAAATCATTCTTTAGCTAGTCTTCAATCTGATAATGATCAACAGCCATCAAAGTTGTGTTAATGATTATCAAAAAGGCAATAAAGAGGTTAAAGTTTTCTGATAATGATATTTTCTTGCAGAACTGCCTCACTTTCTAAAGCTTTACTTAATATTTCTTCAACTGCTTTTCCTTCTTCTAGATACTTTTTTGATTTATTATAGATGAGTCTGTTTGCAATTTTCTATCATCACCTCTACAGTCAGTCTGCATGTATTTATCTTCTTCTGTATCAACTAGCGATTTTTTATTGCTATTACTTTCAATTCTCTAAGCATTTTCCTATTAAGGCTTCTTTTGCTATTTCTAATCTTTTATCGATTTCAATTCTTGCTTTTTCCATTCATCGTCTTCTCTTTAGCTTTCCTCAATACTACTAAACTAAACTGCTATGACCAAGTTGATTAAGAAAAAAGCCCCAATAATGACTAAGATAATGAAGTAAACATCGTAGTAATAATTCCCAGTAGCCTCTCTAATCATGTACATTACATCTGACCAGCCTTCTAGGGTAATTACTACGAATATGGTAAGAAAACTTAAAAAAACATTATCGAAAGAAGTCACATTGTAGTTAGGGTTTCTGTCTCATATATCGCAGTAAGCGTTAACTCCACATGATTCTTTAGATTTTATATTACAGATTTCGTTTTCATCCGTTATTACTTCTCCTGAATACCTTCAAAAGCACTTCTGTCTTAGCAATCCCATATAGAACTAAAGCCCAATAAGTCCAAAGACGACTAGTAAAAAGACGAAAAATATCAAAACATCAATTAAAGAAGGAATGCTCTTTAGTATAGCTCTGACTAGTATTCTCATCCCCTTCAGAAAATTTATAGTTCTTAAAGGTCTCAAAATCCTCAGTGTTCTTACTACAGAAATTCCACTTCCAGGACCTGCGAATGCAACTCATCCTATCACAACAACCGTAAAATCCAGTATATTCCAAGGATCTCTCAAGTATGTTTTCTTTTCCAGAACAAAACCCTAGGCTATAATCTTCAATCCCATCTCAATTGTAAAGATAAGTAAGAAGAGAAACTCCAATTTCTGTTCAATTTTACTAGGCTAGCTTCCAGGTTTTCCTTACACTAGCATAATACAATTCGCAATGATAATAAGCAGTATAAAAGCATCGAACTTGCTATTGAAGACTATCTTGATCACAACTTAACGGAACTTATTGGTAAAATTAAAGATGAAAAGCGAATTCAAAGCAAAATTTTTATTTTAGTAGGTAGACTTCAGTTGATCTTGCTTTTAAGTGATTGAGGTATTAATTTTCTCAGATTTCATGTATTAATTAGATTGTTTAATCGCTATCTCAATATCATACTCCACTCTGCTGACAGGATTTTCGAAATCATAGTTCATTAAATTCTTCATTGATTAATTTGAAAATCAAGCTTCAAATTTTATTAGTCAGAATTAAGATATTTTGAGAGACTAAAGTTGTAAAGCTTAAAAATGAAGTTGAGAATCAAAGATCAACAGTTTCTGATAGTACAGTATTAGCTAGAAACAGGACATAGAGGGAATTTAATGTTTGGTATACTTATTTTTGTGTAAATATAATAAGCTCTTTAAGAAGAGAGCTATAGGTTATTGATGGTGAAGCTATAAGGATATTATCTATTAATCGTCTACTTCATTTAATGATAAAGTAGAAGTTAAACGAAAAAAGCCATTGAAAGAATTAAGAGTCATACTTATTAAACAAAGTTTATTGGAGTTCGACTTTTTAAAAGCTACATTTGCATTAATCTCTCATTGAAGGTGCATTTATATAATAGCAGTTAAATAACTTGATTAAGTGAATCAGAAAGAGTTCATAAGTAAATTATTTATTGAGACTAACTAAAACTAGTAACTCTTGTTAAGCAACTTTAGGTTAGGGAATACAATAGAAAATATAAAAAGGAAATCTTCAAATCTAAGTATCCTAAGACATTCAATATTAGTATACACCAAAGAAAAGAGTTTAATTTCCACTCTCTTCTCAAATCATTATTGTTGAATATAAGTTTAAGTTACTAAAGCAAAAATAGCGAATATACTCTTAATCTTTAATTAAAATGGATGAGTATAGTATGCTTGTGAATAAACTAGCAGCATTAGAAGAAGAACATAGAGAACACTCCAAAGTGTTAGAGTTTCTTGATAAAATGGAACCAGAACGAAAAGCTTGGCGTCAGATTGGAGAAGTACTAGTTGAAATGACAGTTAAAGATGCAAAGGAGAGCGTGGGTTCTACAATGTTTTAAATTGAAGTTGCAATTAAGAAATTAAATGAAGCTTTAGAAAAATAAAGAGAAGAATTCATAAAATTATAGGAATAGCGTTAGAATTAGTAGGCTCCTTAGTGATATAATAATATTAAACTTTTATACTTTTTTCTAACTTTAAAATAAAAAGTAATTAAGATAAATTAATCTTCTGATTAAGTCTTAGCAAGTAGTAAAATTTATTACTCCGGTTTTTAAATCACTTCCACATCTTTCAAATGCTGAGTGATTTTCTTAGGCATACTTGCTAGATATACTAATATCTTATCACTCTTTCTTTTATCTTGGAGATTGATTGGTAGAAATTTATTTTCTTCAATGATGTATACATG
Organism: Loxodes magnus; assembly: GCA_946699065.1. Lineage (NCBI taxonomy): Eukaryota > Ciliophora > Karyorelictea > Loxodida > Loxodidae > Loxodes > Loxodes magnus. The sequence goes on from CAMPDV010000615.1 coordinate 110,961, forward strand.
TTATAAGCTAAGAGAGGATAATATTGATATTTATAATAATGTGTAATAGTAATCTAAATCATAGCTAAAACATATCAAGTTAATCATTATTTCATTCCTTGTATCTATCCAAGAGCTTGCTTTATTTTGTTTCTCATTGCTACTATATCAAGTGGATCGTTTTCCTCCAGTACTGTTATAGTCTCTTCAAACGGGAAGTTCTAATTTCCGATATTATAATTTTGCTTATCCTTATGAGTCATATATTTACATGAAAGGTAATCCTCAAGTAAATGTAGCATATCATCTAATGTACTTAGTCAAGATGAAAGACTTGGTAAAACGAAGTCTCCTTAGTAGATCTACAGTTAAGGACAAAACACCTAGGATATTAACTAGATAGTGGACAGAACTGACGGTTTTATTAACATCACTTCATTCCTGATTTCATTGTACTCATATGTCTCTACTTCAAGGTCTTTCTCTAATTACATTATTTCACGTTTCAATTTATCCTTTTTCACTTCAAATTCTTCTAATAGCTGAGGAGTTTAATTTAATGTATCCATTTCGCATTTTAAAAGGTTAAGCTTCTCATCTTAACTAGTTAGCTCATTATTAACTTAGATTAGGCGACCAGATAGATTTCTATTATAATCCTCAGATATTTTGAATTCCCTTACAAGAGTATCTAAATCTATATTCTCTTTTGATAGCAGATCATTGAAGCCTTTCTTTAGCTTTTTAAAATACTAAGTTTTTTTATCTTTAAACTTCTTATCTTCACTGGCCTGGGTTTTCCAGTATTCAGATCTCTTTTCCAAGACGGGAACAGGATCAAGTGTTGTGATTTCGCTTTTTTTTATAGATTTTGCAATCATTTTTTTCTATTACACCTTCACAACACCCATTTAATAATCCAATTCCCTAGTTTTCTAAGAAAAGTTCTAATAGTTCTTGTAGCTTTAAGAAAAGACTGCTTAGATCTCTTTAAGGGATTATTCCAGCTCCTAACTCGTTTTTTTATTAATTGTTTTAAACTTATTCAGCTCTTAATTTAAATTGCTCAGTTCTACTTCTAAATCAGCTGCGAATTTCTAGTTCTTCTCTTTACTTAATCTCTAGTCGTCTATTTGTTGTCTAAGCTTTTAACAAGCATCACGAATGTTCCCTAAACGCTATGTATCTACCTAGATTTACTTCTCAAGCTGTGAAGTTTTTACTCCTAACTAATATTCAATCAATGAAGGACTTCTCTTCACAATTTTTCTTTTCATCTCTATCATAGTATCTCTAGCTGATTTTATCTACTTCTAGAGGTTAGAATTTCGCTGCTGGTTAAAAGTAGACTTAATCATATAATTACCTGTTTCTTTTCTCAACCTTTCGGACTACGCAATCAATAGTTGTTGGTTCAAATCCTTCACTTCTGAATGTTCAGATGCAGCATCATTGAATGTCTATGGTAAATTTAATTTCTAAGACATTTTATTTTTTCTATTTATATCCTTATTTATCCTTCTAGCCTAATATATTCATCATTTTATGATGTTTCCTTCATATCGATACCTAGTATGAAATCATATACCCTTTTGACTTATCGATTCTCACATTCATCATGATACTAATTTTGCTTTTGAAGATGAAATAGAGATGAATCAGACTGTTTAATATCATTAACGAAAATATATAAAATTCAGTCGTTCCAATTAATTCCTGTGACTGCTAATGTTCCTATAATTAGCAAAACTCCTAAGAAAATGATTGTCTTGCATAAATATAAGTCGCGCTTACTTTTCTAGCACTCGAACTTGACATAGAACATACATGGAAAGATATAGCCTAAAGACTGTCCGCATAGACTTCCTACTATTGCTGCCATTTTGTCTAACTTGTTCATAAAAGCTCATCCTACGAATATTGAGATTATGACGACAAAGGTTCTAAAGATGTTTTGCTTTAATATCAAATTTCTTTCTTGTAATCTATCAGCTGATCCTTTAAAGATGTAGTATTCCAGTGTCTCGTTCACTGGAAACATTTATAGAGGGTAAGTAAGGATGCAAATGACGCAGAAAAGCATAATTAGAGCCCAGGTTAAAGGTTTTTCAGGCAAGTTCTCCGTTATAATCTATTCGGTGTCTTCTCCATACGCAAAGTAGCCTAAAATGCCTACTATGGAAAATATGCAAGCAGTTGTGAACATTGCTAGTCCTAAAACGAAATTATACTTCTCTTTATCAGCAGCTGCGTCATAAGTTGGAATGATTAGTCCTATCCCTTCGAAATAAAATGAGACCATACCTATAAGGATTAAAAAAGTTGCATAATCAAACACTTTTAAATCGTCTGCAATACCATGAATAGCTATATGCTCAATAGATGACTCTTAGACGTAAAAAAAATTTAGCCAAAATATAGCGACAGCGAATAAAAGTATGTTAGTCAGTGAAGTCAGTTTTCTGAAAAAACTTAAGGGAGTGAAGATAACAAAGAAGGCTAAATTGAATCACCATATGTTAGGCTTAAAGTCATTCATTTGGTCTAAGACCTTTCTTAGATTAACATCAATGAATATTATGTACCCAACACAGCAGGAGAATTAGATAGCTACCAAGCAAAAATCAGTTAAACCTTTTCCTCATTTACCATATGCCAAGAAACCTATTTCTCCTAGTGTAGCATCTGGCTTTATTTTCTTTCTTACATCTAAAAGCTTTAAGAAGCAGAAATATGTTATTCAGGTAAAAAGGAAGATAAAGATAGGTGAAACAAGTCACCCTCCATGCTTAAATCCTATCGGTACTGTAAGCCAGCCAGTAGTCAGCATAAGCTTCAAAATTGTAATATAGGTTGCGAAGTTAGAATTTAACTTGACTGCTTAATCTTCTAACTCCGTGCTTTCATTACTCTAATTAATAGCGTTAATGCTTCCCTTATTCCGAACTTAACCTAAGGTAATCGAATCCTTATTATTTTGCACTAAAGGTTCAGATTTCATAAGGTTTTCCAAAGCCTCTACATTTTAAAGTTCCTTAGCATTCGAAATAATATCTGATTAAAACCTATCAGGTTATTTCTCCAGTTCCTGTGCATCACTTTCTTCAATATTACCATATTAAGGTAGATTTTTTAGATTAGATTAATGCTTCACATTTTAAGACATTTTTAGGCTATTTTAAATAGCTTGACTATTAACTAAGATAATGATATTACGTATATCTCAGAATGGTTAAATCAGTATAAATAAGTTTATCGATATAAACAGCTTATGTCACATACCTTTTCTATCATATAAAGAACAACTATGTATAAATAGTCAAAACTAGTGCTAAAGGAGAAGATTATTTAGTTTTTAAAGAAGATAAGAGATAATGGTGATATATGTGTGGTTGCTAGCATATTTTACTAATTTTAATGAGATAGAGTTAGATATTAGCTCATCAGCATATTCATCTAGGATTATCTAAGTTAAAGATACCAAATTAGTTAGATTTAATTATTTATGTATATTTTAGATGCTTTTAATATTACATATGTCAAAGTGTATGGCTGAAGTGACTAAGGATACTTAAACAATCTATCTATTCTCTCATTTTGAAATAAGTTTTATGTTTTTATTAGAATGTATAAGTTGTAAGTTGAGCATTGAGTTAACTTGGAAATAGCTTTGACGAAAATAAGTGGAGTATAAATTTAACTGTGCTATGAAAGAAGTAACATGAAGGTTAATGAAGTAAGATGTGAATGAATGAAAATCTGAGAAGTGCTATGACAATGAATTTGTTATAGATCAAAAGCGCAATTAAAAAATCTATTTATGTTGAGTTACTAAAAGAAATGCTTTATAAAGGAATACAAGAAGCTAAACTTTTTAGTAAGAAAGACTAGTTTTCTTATATCATCCACTTTGTGATATTAGTAAAATTTTTACATTGTTATAAGAAAAATGATTAGTACATCATCATCTCTTCTATATTTAGTAAAAAATAAAAGCAGTCATTTAAATAAAGCAAATGCTTAGATATAACTTTAGACTAAAGTATTAATTTTAAACTTGCTATGAAAAATAGATCTAAAGCCATGACTAACAATAATATTTCTCTTTCATAGCGAAGTTTTTATAAATCTATGATATACTCTCATTATTATATAGCATCAACTCCTCACTTAGATCTAATCAATTTTGAAAAAACTGAGCATCTTCTTTTCCACTAAATTATAAATTCTACTGTTGTTCAATTGATTAATTTTCCATTCTATATCTATCTATTAAAGTTTATTATTTCAGGCTTTACTGGTACTTTATAATTTGACTAATTGAATGTAAAATTTAATCATTTAGGATTGTGAATAGGACTTGTCACGAGATTTTTATGATTGATTAATTTAACTCTAACCATTACTAATTCACTCTATCTATTTCGAAATCTCTAAATTTATACTTCGTTAATTCTGCAATTTTCTTTATCTTAGATAAAAAATCTATTATTTTCTTCAAGTATCTAAAATGAAGTACTTTAGCATTATTCTTATCTTTAACAGGAGCATTCTCAATTTCCTACTATCCCTTCATTTTGCTACCTTAGATACTACTTGAATAGCCCATGTCAATCTTAGCTTAAATATTAAAGTTCCATAATGTTTCCTTTCAACTGCAACTATTCTCACTTTGTTTTATAGAGAGTTTATGTATAAAATCAGTTATTTTAGGACTTCATGCTATGATATCTATACAAAAATAACATTTTTAAATTCGAATAATTTAATCATTAGACTTATCCTCATAGGTTAGTCTTAGTCCCCAAAATAAAGCATCATTTTTAATCTAGTTTAGTGATATTATAATAGTATTGGTACTATTTATTAAATGACTGAGACATACAGAATTATAAATATTTATAGGGAAAATTGTTTTGAAAAGAGGTAATTTTAAGGAAGTAACTTATAAAGAGCTTTGCTGAATGAGAAAGGGGATAAGAAGTATTATAATGTAGTAAAGTAATCGAATCACTGAATGATTGCTAACTATTTAAAGACTTTAAAGTAAAACTCTAGCATTATTTTGATCATTATAAGCGTTTGAATAAGATAATTACTTCGTATCTTATCGGTGATTAAAAGAGTAATCTAATATAAAATTTATTTAAATTGAAAATAACTCAAGATTAATTAATCTTGCTTACGTTTTTAATGAAGTATATTAACATCTATGTGCCATAATGTAAATATACTTTAACTGTTTTAAAAACACACATAAGGACTTACCTCTATTTAATCTACATTTATAAATTTTAACCCCATAGAAGAGTAAAACACTATGATTTCCTTTAAACTTTCAAACCAAAAAATATCCTTTTAAGCTAGACATTTTTTAGTGCTTATTCACTTGCTTATGCATTTAATTATGATAACAATATATCAGTTTTAAGCAAATCTGCTTGGAGCATTACATTCTATGGTTTCTAACTCCCTCTATTTGATGATAAGAGCTTATTATAAATTGCTATTTCCTTTCAGAATTCTTGATATTCAATACTTCTTCAAAATCACGCTTATTTTCTATATTTTTGCATATTTTACTTTTAGCACTAGAAAATCAATTTTTTAATCTACTGTTGTGAGCTTATACTAATGAACCAATAGATGAGATACGAAAAGAACGATAAGAGATAAGAAAGTAAAGGATAGTTTTATAAATAAAGCTTGAAGATGTCCCAGTTTAATTCAGCGTTTTAGATAAAGACTATCAAGATAGACATTTATAAATCAATAAAAATGCTTATTTGTAAGAAAATACTGAGGATACTCAGAAGGTCTTGAACCTATTGATGCATTAACTAAAGTATTTTAAATATAATAAAAAATAACATCAAGAATAGTTATCACAATTTACTGTACTTAAAATAAAAAATTCCTATGTATTATTAAGGCTATCTGAGTATATAGCGAATAAAAATGAACATGAAATATCATGTTAAATATGTAAGAGTTTGCTTTTAATATTTTTATAAGAAAGCTAAATTTGCCATATATAACAAATCTTTAGTTGTAAAGACTAAAATAAAGTAGAAATAATATAAGTATCATTTTTAATCTTAACCTTAATATTTTAATATAGAGCTTTAATTTTTAAATTAATGTCTATCTTCTTTTCACATTCTTGTCCATTGTCTACCTATTTTAATATTAAATATATAAATCACTTCTTCGGGATTTTAAGCGGAGAACATAAGCATGCTTCCTTTACTTTTCATTCCGTTATACCAAAGGGCATAGTTATTATATGGAAATGCTTCTCATTCACTATTATATCTCTTAGTCCCATAAATATAAATCCTCCTAAGTAAACTATGATTATCATACACCAGCATTCCATTTCATTCACTAATATATGAACAAGATATTTATGCGCAACTTCTGAAAGACTTATTTTCGCTTTATTTTCATTAATTTCTTGTAAAATTGTAAATAAAAGGTAAATTAGTGTATTTTTATAACTTTCTTATCCTCATACTTAATATACCTTATCTAAAACATAGATCATCCCTATTAAATACCATCTTTTATAAATGATCACTTATTTATCTTCCCTTATTACTTATGCTTTCCCATAACTTACAATTGCTATTATATTTATCATCATATTCATTTCATCCATTCACTATGTGCATTTTTTAATTTCTATCGACTACAATTGGTAGCATTCTCTTGGGTATTACATCCTTTATGAATCTTATATTTTGTATCAATTGATAGAAATTAATCCAGAATTATAAGATGATTCAGGAGCACCTCTTCTAATAAGAGCGTAGTATCTGATATTTGTGGCGAAAAATGTTTTACTAAAATAACTAACTTTAGGATTGATATTTAAATGATATCTAAGGTAGTTCTTTTTAATTCATAACACTAAATTACATTTGAACGGCACTTTATATGCATGTGATTGTTTATATCCCATTTGTTCAATTATTGTGATTTTTGTCCCTTTCTATTATGTAATTTTCAATTTGACTAACTTTTGATTTTATAAGGAATTAAATTTTTATCTTTGATTCTTCTAGAAGAAGTCTTTTATTTATTTGAGAATTAAGGGTTAGCTTTTGACTAAGATCTTCCTTAATTTAATTTTGTTTTAACTGTTCTAGAGATATTCTTTATGATGGTTTATGGGCTCAAAAATCTTGTATCAAGCTACTAAAATGCTAAGGGCTGTCTTGAGGACTTACTTTACTTTAACCTTTCTTTATAACTTGAATTATCTCTGATTCTAGTCTGGCAAATGAAACTTTTCCTGGAGTAATTTGTACCATGACCATTCCTAAAGAATATATATAAGGTAAAATTCGGATGTGGTTATTATCAAATAACTTACTATTCATTAACATCTTACACAAACTCGCCATTAGGAATCAACTATTTGCTGGTTAGTTTGATTTGAATCAGTCCAAAATCTGATATTTTAGCTTTTTATAACTCTATATACTTTCTATCTGGCATACATATATTATAGACATTCCTCTTCATCCAATTTTATTTGATACCTCAAATTCCATGAAATTTCTTTTTCGCTATTTAATAACTAAAAAATGGAAAATTCAATAACTCCATAACTAGAAAAAATTGAGATGGACAATTTCCATATATCATCCTATATTTAGATTTTACTTTCTAAGGATGATAGTTAATTCATTTTCAAGCTATTGCACTCCTTTATTATAGCACTTCCTTATACTCGTTTAACCTTCTTAAACATTTGCTAAATCCTCCTTTACCAAGAGTTTTAATCTAAAGGTAATTTTAAGAATTAATTACAACCTCATTTTGCAGTTTCATTTGCATATTATTTAAATCAAGATAACGCAAAATATTTAAATAGTCCAATTTGCCAGAAATCATTAATACCAATTCAAGATTAAATGAAGCAATGCACTTCACTTTAATGAATCACTATGACATAATTAGTTGGCTTAATTACAGTTGTGCATTACTAAGATACACGAGAAAAATTTGAGATTGTCTGGCTTCATTTATGTAAAGCTTATTTGCAGGTAGGTTTTCTTAGACTTAATAAATACTTTTTAGAGATGCTGATTTTATCAAATGTATATAAGAACTATCCAGTCTTTGTAGGAGTACGAAGACTGAAATTCAATAGCTTAATAATTCTCAACTGGTGATTGATTATCAGCAATATATCTCTATTATTCCTTTATATTCCTTCCATCTTAAATAGCAGATAAAGTCTTATTGTTATTAAGCATAATTAAATTAACTCTTGTAGATATAACACTTGATAGCTGAAGTCTATAAATAAGATATTTCCTATTTCAATTGACTAAGAAATATAGCAATATCACTAAGTATATACTTATGACATATTATCTTAAAAAGGTAAAGATGTAGATATATATGATATAAGATGATAAATGTAGCCTAATAAGATTAGCTCACATCTGTATATTAAATATAACTTTAAGCTTTCTTTCTGTTATATATCTGAGTGTTTTAGTCCTTAGATTCCTTTAGCATTTATAATATCCATAATACATCATACTTTAAGATAACTGCTTTATATATATATGATAGTGGTTTTTATGATTTTATGGTTTGATCTCACTTCAATGCTTTTTAGTAATTTACTAGGTTTTTACTAATAAAATACTTAGAAAATTCAATATAAACTATATTGTAAGTGATATAAAAATTAGATGATAAGTTATATTCTTTTTGGCTATGATATGATTTAATAAATTTTTTAGTGATATTAAAAAAGAAAAGGGGCTAGATGTTAATCCAATACTTGGGTCAAATGTCACAGTGAGTTACATTTTTCTAAATTATAAATTATTTCTGATCTCAGTCATGTCTTTATGTTTTTTTACCCTGATCAGATTAAAGACATGTAAAGGTAGGATAACTCTGAGACCTGGACTTCAGTGCTATAATCAGATTCTAATACTGATAGAATGAACCCTCAAATAAATAAGGCTTATCACACAAAGGACACGTTCTTAATTTTCCGTGGTGGGATCTATTACTAGAATACTTGTAATGCAGTCTACACTGCACAGGATTATCTACTAAGCTGACTAGACTCAATATTAATTTTAAAATGAATATATAAAAAAAGAAAATTATTTGTGAGAATGGCGATCAAGTATTTAGCATTTAAAAATTACAATGTATAAATCACTAAGATAATAACTAAATGACTAAGCATTATGAATTCCTTTTCTTTAGGTATAAATTGGATTAAAAAGCTTTTAATTGCTTAAAAACAGAACAGTAAGGACACACCCACGCCATAATTTACCATACAAACAGTAATCACAGTCGGCTCTGTATCAGGGTTTATCTTCGCCGTCCAATCCCTTAAATTTCCAAACCTAGTGGTATTCTGTAATTGAACATAGGTCGAGCATGGATTAAACTCCAATCGTACTTATCGAAACACTTCACTCGGAAACACTAAATACTTCACTCCAAGAATATATCCAAAGGATTAGTCAATGAACCTGATTCGAAAAAACATGCGAATATTCTTTAAATGTATTTAATTATTTTTATCATTAAGTAAATTAGAATTAATCTAATCTATACCAATTGCATATCCTAATTTTTTCTATAATAATAACCATTTCAAGAGAAATCGAGAAATCTTAGTCAATGATTGTTAATAAAATTTTCTTTCTTAATGTACAAAAATAAATTGATTGATGATTAAATAAAACTATACAAAATTTAATTATAAGAGATAAGTTTGTGTTAAAATGCTTAAGCGAATAAAAGAAGAGCTCGATGTTTTACCAAATGAAAAATCAAGACTAACTAATATTATTAAAAACGAAATCTAAATCTAATGGATCTTCTCTAAAATTGTTGAATCATTCTTTTAGAACTTTTAAATGCGAGTTCAATATAAAAAGATTACAAAAAGGATGAGGATTTAATATCTTCTAGATTTATTGATTTCTTTTTTGGATTCCAATTAAAATCGAAAATATAATTTCAATATACAAAAACATATACCATATGTTAGATTTATAATATGGATTATAATTTATAATGGTAGATTATAAAATCTGAAGTATTCTTTAGAGAAATCTATCTTATAATGTCCTACCTTTACAGTTTCACAAGAAATAAGAGAAAGAAGTTTAATGATTTTGATTTAAAAATTGAGAAAAGAAGAAATTATAAAGAAAGAAAATGCGAAACTAGAACATTACTAGACTTTTATAGAGAATAAAATTTGGTTTTTTTATTAATTATGGCTAATTCAATAAAGGTGGAACTACATTAATTAGTTAATTATTTTTTATATCTATCTTGTTTTCTTTGTTTCTGAAATAAATCTATTTATATAATCTTTCTTTCAACTTAACTCCTTTTAAATTTTAAATATTTCTCCCAATTAAGTTTCAAATCTGAAGTTTCTGCCTTTTATATTAATCTATTTAGTATATAATATTATTAAATATTTCCTTTCATGAAATATTATTTGAAATTTTCAACTATAAGTACTTTAATAACTGAGATTAGAATGATATTATTAAAACTTAATTTTGTTACATCAACATATAGCTTAAGTATTTTATTTAACTTTTGTGTTTCTACTTTTATATCTCTAATACTATAACTTTTTATTTTAATGTAGTATTTTTATACCTAAAAGTTATATTTTTTGCTTTTCTTACTAATTTTTATTATTATTATTTATTTCTATAAAGACCATTTTTATAAATTTTATTCTATATTTTATAATATTTTACATTTTTATCTTTTCCTTTTATACCCTGAGTGAAAAAAAATGATCGAAATTGCAATTTACAATAAAATTTGCTTTATTTACTTCTTTTCGTAGCCTAATTTAGTTGCGCAATCACTTAATATTTTTATTTTATAAATTTTTGCTTCAATTTTGTTTCGACTCAGTCTAAAAATTTGTCCGTCTCATTTCTTATTTCTATCATAAAGGATAGCGTAAATTACAACTTTATATATTTTTAAGTTTCTACTTTTTAACTGTTTAACTCTCTATTTTATACTTATCTTAATCTTTATTATTTTTCTCATTTTTCATTTACTTTAACGACTTCAATTAACTCTTTACCTTTTATTCATTTGAAAAAAGGTTAGCTAGCTCTCCTTTCCTTTTTAATATTCTGACTTAATTCATTTGGAATTTACTATATCAGTACTAAATTTATTCATCCATTTCTCCTTTAAATATTTAGCTTCATCGAAATTAATTATAAACTAAACTTTATTAATTTTTTTTCTTTAAGTTACAAACTTTTTTACACTATACTTTAATATAAACCATAATTAGTTATATCTTTGAAATTTAATGGTAAACATAACAAAGCAATTCTTAATAATTAAACTTAATATACTTATACTAACTTTTACTTCACTCCTCATACTCTTTTCCATTCCCTTGATTATCTATCTTCATACATGTAAATTACTTCATTTTCTTATTCATAATCTGGACAGTACATATATACTCTTCCTTATGCTTCTAAACCATTATACCAAAATACAATACCTTTGCGAGGAAATTGTTATCCTTCTCTTATGAAGTTATGCTCATCATATAAATAAGTTCCTTTAAGTCAATTTCTATTATCGAAAACTATCATCCCTTTCCTCTCACTCATGTATACACATGATACACTATATGAATTCACTGGTAAATTTACTTCACTCTTCTTCCATTGATTTCTCTCACAGTTTAGGATATATACAATATTTTATCTGCTATTGTTGCTATCTTAATCTCCCATAGTATATACTCTATCTTACACATATCCTATGCCGTTTAGACATTCTTCATATGGATGATCTTCTAATCCTCTAGTTTAGTTATTTGGACTATTTCATATTTCACATTTGTTTAGTTTTTATTGTTTTAGTCGTTATAACCATTCACCATATAAACTTAGTTATCATTATCCCATGTCATTGATATGTAAGATCTTGGGTATTATAAATTGGTCGTAGAAGCAATTTGATATGAACTTATTGCCGTTATTGCTGAACTGTGAGAAGTATTCGAACTTCCCCCTGCTAAGATAATTCTTCTTTCAGATAACTATAAGGAAGAAGTTCATTTATCTCAAACTGCATCTAGATTTAGTACTTGATTAGAATTTTGGAATTCTATTCTAAATTGTAGCAAAAGATTTCGTTTGATTCGCATGTAAGCTTTATATATAGCATTTGGTTGCTGCTATATTTATAATGTTGCATTTTTTTAATTAGCCACAAGATTCATTTGACCTATCTTTTATGAAAATATCAGCGATTAATTCTCATTTTCTTGTATAAAGAGTGCTGATGATACTGCTTAATTTTAATTTAGCTCAAGGTTGAGTTTGTACTAAAGCAAATATAATGAAATTCTTTATGAGGGTTATTATTACCAGCAATCCTGTATTAGCATTCCAAAAATATAAGGGCAATCTTATGGAATTTCCTCGTTTTCTCCGTTTTTTATACCCTCTTTCAACTATGAATTTTCTACTCCATTATAAGGTATTCTTCTCGCTGCTATTTCTCACATTACAATTTTTAAAGCGAATGCACCTGATGCAGGACTAGATTTAGATCTCATCCCAAACAACTCTGGAGCCATCCATCTTATAGTTCCTGACTCCTTTTATGTGACCAATGATTTACTATCGAGTTTAATTCTTGATAAGCCAAGTCCGTTATCTTAGCTCGCATATTATTGTCCAACAAGATATTCAAAATTTTTAAATCACGGTTTATTGTTTTCTTTTAATGGATATATTATAACCCAGCTACTATGTCCAAACTTATTTAATATCTAAGATTTCATGGAAGATCTTTCTCACTATGTAAAAGCTTAAATAACGACCCTGTCACCAATTCCATAATTAAACCCAAAAGAGATGGACAGTAACCATATGTATGGGTCACATTAGGATGATGCATTTTTAGCATTATGAACAACTCATTTTCTAACTATTTTAACCATTCTCAGTCAGTTCTTGCATAAAAACTCTTTAATCGCAACATTGGTATACTGATTTCACTTGCCCTAATAAATCTTTCCAAATCCACCTTTACCTATTAACTAAAGCTTTTGCAGCATTTATGAAGATATAATGAATTCTTCATCCTCTTTCTGCTTTATTGCTGCTATTTATAAATTATAACCTTCTTATATACTCTTCTATATCAGAAATAAATGGTATACATCAATATTAATCATTTTGCTATCCATTACATATACCTAAATATCATTCAATTGTTTTATTATTTAGTTTAGTTTTGACTTTTGATTTATTAAGAAAATTTGCAGAACCTTAACTTTTGAATTCGTCTACTAAATGCAAATTAGTGCTATTAAGTAAAAACCTTACCAGTACTGAACTTTATTCTCTCTACATTTTAATTTTTCTCTGGAGTCCTTTTAGACAACATGCAGTTCAAATGTCTATAATACCTATTAATACTACTTTAAATGATCTTTCTTTATATAACATAATCAGGTACTTACATATGATTAATTATCACTTTGCTTATAGTAAGTAAAACCTAAAATATTACTATGGGCTTTAGTTTTATAAATTTATTGCTCTAAGGCTATTTTAAATGATTAATCATTAAGAAGAAGCTTAAAAAAATTAGACTATATCAGATAATTTCTTCTAACTTCCACTAAAAATTATCTGTTATCTATATTAACATTTCTTAACTAGTTTGTTCATCTTAGGCGTTATAATATCCTTTTTACTTCTTAGACATAATCTTGATATTAACCAGTAACTTTTCTTACTCATTTTTGCATTCTTTCAGTAGCTTCTTTTGTAGACATAATTATAATTTGTCTCGAAATTCCCTTAGTGAATAGCTAAAATATGTTACTTCTTCTAAACTATTTAATCAATTTGCTTCTGCAATATCATTAAATCACCTCTATAGTTTACTATCAGACTAATTTTTTAACTTTTATTTATTTTGTCCATTTAATTCTATTACATCTGTCTGTTATCTAAACTTATTCTACTTGAATTATGTTAGTTTAAGATTCTGATTTCCTTTAAGCTTTTTGTATCTTTAGGCTATTCTTTCTTGTCTTATTTTGTATTTTAATAGTCTTTCATACTCTTTCTTGAATCCTTAAATTTCTTTTCTCTCAATTATTCTACTTCTAATGACAATATTGAGTTCAATAGTCTTTACTCAATGTAGCTTTTTATGATATAAATAGTACGAAAGTTCTTCAAGAATCAAGAGATATAAACTGCTTAAAGGATTGGCCTACTCTGATTATCAATATACGCTAGTAAGAAAATATGATAATTAGATTTCATAGAAGCTTTAAATTGGTATGCTTATGATATATTTAATACTGGGAGTTATAGTATATAGAAGGGGATTTTAAATGAAGTATTGTAATATTGAGTCTCTTTCAGATATGCTTTGGCATTCCCTGCTTTTTCATTTCTAGCTTTATTTGTAGATTCATCAACTTCCACTTCAACTTATTAAAGTCTTATAGTTTCAATGCTTTATATCTTGAACTTGACTACTATATTGTGTTACGGGACTAACTATTTCTTTTTCCTTATAAAGAAGAGCGAAAGAACTTTATAGATTGTAAGATATTTAGTTAAGAATGAATGTAATACTAATAGAGATAAATTTAAGTTTGGTACTTTCCTAAATTTTGTTTATCTCTTTCTCGCCAACTTCCATAATTTACGACGATTTAACAAAAATGTTTAATCAACCCTTAGCTTGTTCTTTTGTTATATTTTCCTCTTTTATATTATTACTACGCTAATAATCTAAAGATTGTCTTAGTTAATTACAGTATAATTTTTCTAGTACTTCTTACATTCTTCCAGCATTTTTCTTTATTTTTATTGCTTCTTTAATAATTTCAATCCTTATTTTCCCTATTTTCATCTTATTCCTTCTTTAATCTTGTAACCGAATTCATATTATGCCTATTCATATTTCTATTTTGGTTAATTTATTTATCTTACTCTTATCTTTCTTAAGAACAGTTTATAGATTAGCTATTTAAATTAACTGTACAAATTAAAGGAATTTTTCTCTCAGATGGCTTAAGTTTTTAATCATTTCTTTCGAGGTTTCTTTCCCTTCTTAAGTTTCTTGATTTCATCTTGCAAGTTTAAATATTACTTTGATTAGTTATTCTAAGCTTCTTTTCCATGCCAGAAAAATCTGGAAAATCTTATGTAGAAATGTCTTTATCTTTCTTCTAGGTATTCCTTAGATGTCTATATCTCAATTTGGTGCATGGAATTTCTAATGATTTTTCAATTTCTTAGGATTTATTAGATTTCATAATTTTCAGTTTATCTAAAGTTTTGAAGTACATGATAAATAGAGGAGATAATGGACATAACTGTGTATTATTTTTGTGACTGGTCACTGAAGTGAAATCTCAAGTAGAGACTTTATTATAAGTATTGCAAAATAATTTTCGTGATTTTTTCAAACTCTAGTCTTTAAATGTCAGTTAAGAAGTTGATTGATTGATATCTTTCTTTTTATCTGCTTGATTTATTTGCTAGTTTGCATTATTCTTATCAGTTAAATTAAATATACTTCATTTTACCACTCTTAATTAAGCCAGTTGTCTTTTTGCTTATCTTCAAGTCACCTTCTAGAAAATTTATTCATCTTAGAGTTTTATAGCCTCTAATTGCTTTCTTCCAGATATAACCTTTCATACTCCTTAATCGCTTTAAACTACACTTGAAATACTAAATTTTACTACGAGAAATTGATGTCTCTTATTGGCCTTATATTATCCATTATTTCTACCCTATAACCATTTAAATAGATCATAGATATGATACTGATTTAAATATTTAGTTAGTAGTCATTTAATAGCGTATTATTTTAACTTCACTACTAAGCTTTAATTATGCTAATATAAGCGAGATAAATTAAGATTCTATAGAATTATAATATAAACATAGTCAATTTAAATAATGCTTTCGAAATGCTTTCTTCTGACTTTTTATTTCCTTTTGTGGTTTAGTTTTCTGCTTCTTATCTTCAATCTGCTTTTTATCTTCAATCTGCTTTTTGAATGTTTTTTTCTTTTTATTCCTATTGTACAAAAATTCCTCGAAAGCGTTGTATCAGATGTATTCTACCTGCTCTTGATATCCATAGTTAAAGTAAAGCTCTTCACCCGGCAGTAAGCTACGCTTGGAGTATAAACCTACTTTGTGATTTCCGTTTACGAACTTAATCTTAACGAAGCAATTTTCTAGTCCATGTGATGCATGATTTATGAATCTAGCTTTGTTTCCAGCCATTACTGCGTCAAGAGAATCTTCATCTGTAAGAGTGAAAATATAGGAATGCTAATTTAGGTCATAGAATAAGGATCTCCTGATTGAATCTTCAATGCCAAGTAACTCACCATAGTACTCTATTATCAAACGATTCGCCTTTGTCTTTTAATCTATATATAACCCTCAGTTTGCTCCTGGCATCTGAGATTCTTAGATTGAAGTTTTCTTGAAATCTCGGAACAAAAGACTGATATTTTTACAATGATTCAAACCTTTTAGCATCTTGAAATTACCATATTACTGTTAGTACAGTTTTACTTTAGCTCCACAACTCAAACATAAATCAGGGTCACACTCTCTGTCGTTCTTAAAACATGCACAACTGTTGTCATTGCAGTTAGAAGTGCATTCACATCCTGTGAAGCGAGCTGGACATAAAATATCACAAGAACAAAATTTCTCACATCTTCCTCTGCTGTAGCCATCTTCAGAAGGCTTAAAGCATGTACAGTTTTCAACTTCAGAACATAGAGTTTTGCAACTGCAAGCTATATACTATACTTATTGATCTTCCTAGCGTTCGTTCTGTACATATGACAATTTCATTTAAGCTCTTCTTAAGTTACTTCTCTATTACTTGATAGGCAACTAAACTTATTTCATGATAGCCAATTATGGAATCTATGTTGGTAGTCCTAAGTTATCAGGATCGGGTAAGATGGAGTTAATCTTATGGAATTCTCAGTTTTTTTCATCGAATTTGAAAAATGGAATTTTGTTGTTTTCGATAGCTCAAATTCGTGTTCCAATTTCTTAACATGTAGCAGTGTCTGCCATGATCTTTTTAAGAAAGCAAGGATTTTTGATTCCTCACTAGAACACATATTTATATATAAACCTTTTCTCATCGTCCAGCTATATATTTTCAAATTTGAATAATGTTGACTTAAAGCAAGTGGCTTCATCTTTACACTTTCAGTTTTTAGATCAGCAATTTCGGTTGAAAGCGGAATAATGCGATCGATAAATGGTGTTGTATTTGAAGACTTTCTGCTGTTGTAGCTCTTTCATTGTTAAGAAGTTAAAGCTTTTGTCTCTTAACATTGCTGCACCTTTTTCTTCAAATGTGTGCAAGTTGCATTGTACCTTGAAACATATCTTACAGTATTTATCCAAAAAGTTCAGAAAGTTGCTCTTCATCTAAACTTTTTATTTTTTAAGATTGTTCATTTCATTAGCTTCTCTCTGCATTTATATGAAAAGATCATGAATTGACTTTGGAGTTTTATTAAGTATCTTTGCAAGGTTCCTTGTAACATCTGTGACTTTCACTTAATCCAGATTTTTATCAATTAACTCCTTAGTGATTTCTACAAGTAGGTACTTAGAAAAGCTGTTACTTTACACCAAGTTCTAAAAATTAAGCTTTTCGAAAAGGCTTTCTTTCTCCTACTCTTCGTCATTGTCTTTCTAATCAGGAGTTAAAATACTTTGAATATTTGGATTAGTATAGAAATAAAACCTAGGAATGGTACATTTTTCATTAAGAAAGGGTAGAGTTTCTAGGCTTGCTTTGTCCTGAACTTTGTAGTTCCGTTGAAGCAATACATATTACTTTGACCTATGAAGACTTAAATTCCTAGCAGTCTATTCCTTACTATAGAAGTCATTACTTTGAGTTTTTTACTAGTCCAGCGAAATCACTTTCTTCCTCTTTAACAAACTTACCACGTTCTTAGGAAATACGATAGATGAAGTCTCCTACTTAAACCTTGGGTACCATTAGCTCTACTCTTTCTACATCCTAGTTAATAAACTATGATATAAGCCTAGGAACTTCCTGGTTATTTGCACTACAAGATTTTTCAGAAGTACAAGCAGCTACTAATCGTTTAGCTCTACTTTATCCTCCTCATCACATAGATCTATTACTTATACTCTACTTTGCATTTTCAGTTAGCTTTTTTAATTTATTGATAAGTATCCTTTAATTAAAGATATTATCTCTTTATGTTTAAATAGGAGGGAAATATATAGAGTGGAACTTTAGCATTAAAGAAGTGTTTAGTTTCAAGTGAAAAGAGATATGATGTGGTAAGTTTGATTAATAGGTCAGTTTTGAGCAAAAGTAACTGGAAATTAGGCTACAGGAAGCTAAATGTGAATGAGAGGGTAGGTAAGATGGATTAGGTTACTTATACTTGATAGGTGGTTTACATCATAATAATAAGAAGCTCGATATTCATCAGTGAGCGATTAGCTATTATAAGCATTTATTATATAATCTCAATTTTAATTAACTAAAGCTATATTAACCCATATTTGATAGAGGATGAAAGAATAAGCTGAATCAAAATTATCGTAATATTTAGTATCTTAGCAAGCTTAACTTAGACCTAAAACAAATATAGCCATATAATTTTCAGATCAATGCTTGTATGGAGTTACAGACGCAAGACTAAGAGTCATCTTTCTACCAACATTCGACTTGCAAAAATCTTCAGTACTTAGTTTTTGAATTTTTCTCTGATAATACAAGTAAAGAACTAGAAAGTGGTTATATACACAACTTTTGTAAATCTATTATAGTTAATTAGGGAAGAAAGAATTAAAAAATCCTAGGCGAAATGAAAAGGAATTCTAAGGAAGCACCTAAAGAGGAATTAATGAGGTACTTTTTATTAAGCTTCTGTCTTACAGACAAAGAGTAAGAATAAACTTCTACTAATGAACTTTTCAGCTTCCAAGATTAATTAGCATTCAAAATCCTTAGAAGGTTAAGATTCACTTAAAGTAGGGTTTTATCTATATCTATCATTTATAAATAATTCACCTAAATAACAATCTAATCAGTGCTTTAGATTGTAGATTTGGATCTGGATACTGAAGGAAAAAAGTAAGGATTTCAGCAAATTGACATATTTTATACAAATAGATCGAATAAATCAATTTACAATCTAGATAGTTCTAGTCTAACTACTCAATAAGGTACCCTTAGTATAACTCTATAATTCTTCTTTAATAAGAATCCAGTTTTAAGGATCAGATATATGCTTAGTATACGCCTAATTACTTTTAAAGACTTAACTGTCAATCTTAATATCCTTTTATACTAATATAATATCTAAGAAAGATATATAAGATACAATATTTATTACTTAAGAACAGAGAAATAAAGGAAAGTTGCAAGAAAAGGCATAGAAAGAAGCTACGTAAATATCTTAACATCAAAGTCTCTTCTGTAGTCAAGAAATAAAAGGAAGCAAAGCTAGGTAAATAAAGTAAGGGTTGTAACTATCAGTTATCTAGTAGTTGAAGGAAAATAATCAAATTGCCCATGAAAACATTTCAGATGTATGACATTGCGAGAATCGAAAAAGCACAATAAAGAAAAAATTCCAAAATTAAAAATTTGAAGCTATATTCTTATGCTTTTATCAATCAAATAGTTGAGAATTTAATAAGGACAAATGAATAATTTTTAATACTTCAGAGTGATTAAAAAGCATTAAGTAGCTTAATATGTAAAATGCTTCTAATTAAATAATTACTTATTAGTCTTGTCTGCTAGAAATCCCTTTAGAAACCTCTAATCATCATAAAGATTAGCTCTACATATATTTCCATCAAATTTCCTTCCGTTCAAATTTTAAATTGCCTTTTCGGCTGCAGAATGACTACCGAATTGAATAAAAACTCGAATAATTCCTCTTATTTCTATTGTTCTACAGTTAAGGACAGGTCCGAACTTGCTGCATTCTTGAATGACATCTTACTCTAGATCTGGGTCTATCTAAGTGACTAAATTCTCTAGCACAATGACAGAAGAGTTATTTTCTTCTTTTACCTCAGTCATTTTTACCACTGTCTATATATGCTTCTAATATTCATTAGGATGCATAGGATCGTATTCTTCCATTTTAAAATAACCTTTTTTATATGAATTACTAGTTAGATAAAGCATAAGATCTTAGTTCTAATTAACTTACTGTTTGTTAAGCGCCCTCAATCTTATATCAACTAGTTTATCTTTATCAGATGTATTTTCCAAGTAGACTAGCTAAATTTTAAATTTCATCCTCTTCAAGAACATATAAATCCTAATCCCTTCCCATATATCTTTAGATAGTAAGATTCTTACCTTTGACTATCTTCTCATATGATCACCTTTATTATTAATATTCTTGCCTAGACTAATTCCAATACCTTATACATCAAGTTCTTGTAATCTCAATTATTACTATCTTCTATCTTTCTATCTATCTTAGTCAAAGAACCCTTTAAATCCTAACAATCTGGACAAATAAATGAAGCTTTACCTTACAAACATTTTAGACCAACAAATAAGCATGAGGTAGACACTAATTTCACAGACTGGATCGTTTTTCAGGTCAAAAATTATAGATATAAGGAGACAATTAAAGGTAACTAGATTTGAAATTAGCCAAAGTAGATTTCATTGCATAAGTAAAAAAAGATAGAAGAACTAATAAGCATTAGATAAAAGAATGCTCATATGAGTTAAATAGCATCTTAATTGCTAATGCTTCCTTTAAAACTGCTCTATAAGTTACTTACAGTAATATTAGTATTTAAATAGCTTAGGTGAGAAGATAAGGGAGTATATTAGTCGAGATCAATCAAATAAAGAAAATGAGAAGTTATAGGGAAGACGGGGTTATAGTTTAAGAAAAGGAAATTTCTTGTTATAATAGATTGTGATTCGATTGAAAGTAGAAGGAACTTTTGAGGTAAGTAAGACAAAAATACTTAGATATATTAAAGGAATATTAAGTTGTAATGGGAGTATATCTTAGCAAATTAACTAAAGACTAAGAAAATAGATAAAGGTGAGAGATGGTTCTATGCAATAAGTTAGCTGACTATATAACGCATGGAAGATTAAGGTTAAAAGAAAAATCAAAGGATTGGAATTAACTTAGTTGTTATCAAAAATCCAAAGAATAGCAGAAGTATTAAGTTATATTAATTAAATCTTAATAGAATATCAAGAACCAAATAGAATCATTACATAATTAAATGGTTAGAGCAAGAGTCAAGCACAATAAAAAAGAAAATATTAACCAAAAAGCATTTAAAAGCGGTAAATAAATAAAATTGAGATCTCTATTCAAAATTATCTCAAATCAATATCACAAATTATATAGTAAAAGGCAAAAGTAATCAGAAAAATCAAGCAACTTCAAGTAACATAATTTAATAGTTCTAAATCTTAAATTTTAGTCATTAATCTAACTATGATAGTAGCAATTCTGTATAAATACTCCTTATAAAAGCCATAAAAGAAAGTATTAAAGATATTCGAAGCTAAAATGCTATCAGTAAATCTAAATAATTATACCTGAAACTAAAATTAAGAATTATAATAACTGATCTTACGCTTATTTATCAGTTGATTGAATATTAGATTAAGATATTAGTGATCTATAAGTTAGCTTAATATAAACAAAAATATTAAACAACTACGATAGAAGTAATATATAAAGAATCAAGACGATATTAAATTCTAAGTTTAAGATAGAAAGACTAATAACTAGTGAGCGAGAAAGGTAGCTTGCATACTGATTAACTAGCACATTTTCGAAATGCCATTTTTGATTCTTTCTTCTCAAGACATCATATGCGTAATAAATGAAGCAATTTATCAGAAAATGGGTATAAAATATGATAGCAAGAATAGTTTTGCATCATGCAAGATATAAATAGTTTGTTATCTAGCAGGATAAATATAGTTTTTATTCAGCTTGAGCTTTAAAAAAATTATCCCGTTTTCAATGGTACTAGAGTAATAAAAAAAAAAGGGAATATAGCAGGCTTCTTCATAGTTATTAATTTTAAATACTTAATTTTAGTAAAGATAAAATTTTAGTCATAAAATGAAGAATTAGGTTAAGAATCAACTAACTATTTCTGAAAAGGAAGTTAACTAATGAGTAGGTATAAGTAGTGGATTACCATTAGGATTTATATCTTCTGGCCTATTATATCCAGTATGCATAAGACAGGTAGAAATTCCAAACTTATTCCCTGCATAAACGTCTTATTCTAGTCTATCGCCAAAAATTATTGCTCTACTTTTTTCAAAACCTAAATTCTTCTAAGCTAGTTCTAGGAGGTAGCAGTTAGGCTTGCCTATTACATATGGACTTTTTCCTACAGAAGCAGAAATAAGTGCACTTACTGCTCCTGGGCCTGGCATTTTAAGATTTCTCACAGGTACATCAGGATCTTCATTTGGTATAATAAACTCAGCTCCTTTCTAAATAGATACACAAGCATAGCATAGATTATATAAATTAAGGTTTAGACTGAGACAGACTATACAAGCTTATACTCCAGGTTCAACATCTGACTCTGGAAATCCATAAACTGAATCCATTTTTTTATCAGCAAACTATTAGCAAGTAATCAACTAAATTCCAGCATCCTTCATTTCTTCATTCGATCCCTCTGGTCCGAGATGATAAACTTTCTTATATCCTTTCTAAGTACAATATTGTGCTAATCCCAAAGCAGTACAATAAATCTCTTCCACTTTCATATCAGGGAACTATAGTTTGTCAAACTTTGCCCTATACATTTTCCTGGACTTCGAAGAATTATTCGTAACTATCACTATTTACTTGTTATTCTACCTCAATATTTAAAGAAATTCTATTGCTTTGGGAAGTGTCTAATCAAGTTCGTTTCATAGTACCCCATCACAATCGAACATAAAGCAGTCAAAGGATTTGAGATAATAGTCTAAATTCTTAGCTTCCATTTTTTCTTTTATTTGAAAATATAGATTTTCTCCTTTAATGTTGCCCCTAACAATTAAATTAAGATAGCAAGATTAATATGGTTAGCTATATTATATGCTGTCACTTACTAGCAATCTTCTTCATATTCAACTATCACATTCAACCTAAACTTCACTGGTTTTTCATTAGAAGCTCAATCTTTTAAAATTACATTTAAAACTAAAATTCTAGCTAATTTTTATGGTTAGGACCGTTTAAGTTATCATCGTGCGATTGTATTAAAATCAATAACTTAAGTAAAAAAGAGAAAGAACTATAGTTTTTCATTGGCAAGAATATCAAAGCGATGCTACTATAAAAGAAGCTGAAGATGGGTAATAAGATTAGTAAAAAAGGGAAAGAAATTGATTTTTTTCTTTCTTCAAAGAATAAATAATAAATCATCAGAATAATACCTTATGGCTCTTTACATATCTACCCACTTATAAATCATTCATTACCTCTTCACATCATATATTCATCTAATTATTTATACCTGACTAGATTACTTAGATATTATACTATATAGCATGCTCAAAGGGATAATTGCTATCACCCTCTTGCTATAAAACAGGTCTAATAACAGTATAAATCTGAATATCTAGATGATACTGTTCAATTTACTGGTGCTAATATGCATTTACTATATATATTGTTAATAGACTAAAATAAAATTTTTATTTGAACTATTCAATTTTTCGAATAATAATAAGCTTAATTAACTAGTTCCAGAAACAAAACTATGCCAGTAATTATAGAAGTAAGTTAGAAATCTTAACTTATACTATAAGCTACTCAAACACTTCTTATTATATACAGACCAGCTAGATGATGATCTATAGTTTGCCTAGCTCTTAATGGTTATATAGCTGAGACATTATGAAGGTTGAAGAGTATTCAAACTATATCTGATGATTCAATTTCCAATGAGGGTAATAAATATACTTCTGTTCATATGATTTACAATATCTTCAAATTAATTCAATCTCCTACCTTTACCTTTCCATCACATAACAGACAAAACACTTAAGTTATTTAAAGCGATTCAGTCTTCTATTACTACTATTCTTCTATAATCTACTATCATATCTTTCAATTTATCAGTTATTAGCATACAAAGCTTATTAACATTGGTAGCTTTCTAGCCCTATAATGGAGTAAGAAATACAAGTTAGTGAAGTGTAAGAATTAGGCTAATTCTTCGAAGATGAGCAACAAACTAAGTTAAATTAGCAAGTTATTGGGTTCACTGAATAAGACATAGCCTCATCAGCTAGGGTACTAAACACAATATCTTCTAAGAACCTTTACCGAATACTATCACATTAGAAGTTTGAAGAGTTAAGAAAAGCTTTAAAAAGCTTTATAGGATCAAGAAAGTAGAAAAAGCTTGTTAAGCAGAAATTTCTTTAAATTAAGAAGCCTTTGTGAAACGAGTAGGAGAAGGAATGTGAGATGAAGAAAAAGAAGGTTAAAGAATAGTAGTTTATTCTGGAGTAGATCTCTGGTGAACAGAGATAAGATAAGCAGATATAGCTATTAGATAATAAAATCACTTAGTTAAAAACAAAGAGGAGCAGAGAAGAAACTTAAATTTTATATCCGAAACCAGATATTAAAGAGGACTTTTAAAATTTAGATAAATATGATTCAGATCAGAATGTAGTAGAAAGTAATAGTAATAAAGGAAAGAAGAAGTCATGCTATATTTGCCATTAGAAGTTTAATACTTTGCATCATTTCTATGATAAATGTTGCGAATAATGCGGAGAATTTAATTTCATGAAGAGAAACTAGAAATGTGATCTCAGTAATAAAGTAGCCTTAGTTACAGGAGGTAGAATTAAAATAGGGTACTAAATAGTTTTATTGCTACTTAGAAATAACGCTTTTGTGGTAACTACGACTAGGTTTCCTAAAAGTGCAGCTGTGAGGTTCTAAAAAGAAAATGACTTTGAAAAGTGAAAGGATAGATTGCATATCTATAGGCTTGACTTTAAGAATATAACTTCTATCTATGAGTTTTGTCTCCTTTTTAAATAAAAATACTAGAGATTAGATATCCTCATAAACAATGCTGCTCAGACAATTAAGAGGGAAACCTTTTTTTTCTAGGAACAGATTGATTTTGAGATATAAAACAGATTAGAAGATTTGAAAGTTGAGGTTTAGAACTTACTGCCATAAGATTTCGTCAACTAGGGTACTTTTCTTACAGGAAATAAAAGTGAAGCTAGACCTGCTTTAAATGACTAAAATATAGAAAAAATGAAAGAAAACTAAATAGGAACGGAAAGCTTGTATAAGCACTTCTAATAGTCAGTTGTAGATATAAATGGCCAAAAAATAGATTTTAGGGATGTAAATTCATGGAACATGCAAATAGACTAAGTTTCGCTGGAAGAATTTATGGAAGTATTTATCATAAACACTACAGCTCCTTTTATACTTTGTAGCAATTTTAAAGAACTTATGGAAAATTCACTACCAAAAGAAAATCCAAAGTTTATCATCAACGTTTCAGCTATGGAAGGCTAATTTTATAAGAAGCTAAAAAGATCTTAGCATCCACATACTAATATGGCGAAGGCAGCTTTAAATATGATGACTAGAACATGTGGCAGCTACTATGCTTTTTGTAACATATATATGAATAGTGTTGATGTTGGTTGGATTACAGATGAGAGACCTTAAGCATTTGCGTAGAAAAGTTTCACAACTCCTCTTGATGAACTTGATGGAGCTATGAGATGTGTTGATCCGATTTTCACAGGTATAAATCAAGGAATCTTGTATCATTCCAGATTCTTGAAGGATTACAAAGAGACTTATTGGTGATCTTAAACTTATAACTTGATTTAGTTGTTTTATAATCATCCTAATCGTTCTTCAAAATCACAATAGACTATTCTTCAATATTTGCTATTTTGCTTATCTTACCAGCAAATTTTAAATAAAATTACTAATCTGTAAGGATATTGAAAATAAGGTTTACTTATACTAAGGATCGCAAGAAAAAAGATTGAAAGATATAAGCAACGAAGCTGCTTATCACAAGAATCAACTTATAGTTCTAAAGCTCATACTAAAAAGCAAATAAAAAGCAAAGAATAGAGTAATTTATCATCTCTCTATATGCATAATATAGATAAGATAAACCTCATAGCAAAATAAAGGATCATAACTATAAAACTTATAACTCCCTTAATGTAAAAGGATAAAGAGTTTACAATTAATATATAAGAAAGTTGCTAGAATGATTATCACTATCTATGAGAAAGCAAAATATTATATTTAATTAGGTAATTAAAACCAAACCAGTCATACCCATCAATAATTAGAATTGATACCTTTAAATTTTTATAGCTTTCATATGGAAAATTAATATAAAGTTAATATAGCTAAAAGAATAGAATCTTAAAATAAATAAACAGCTGTTTAAATTAATTAAAAGCTAAGAGATGTTTCTTAATTATTATACATATCAGGCTTCTAAAAGGTTATTGAAGCAAAGAACTTCCTATCCCTACGTTTTTTCTATTCTCAGCTTCTTTATAATCTTCTCAATTTCTGTTTGAATTTCTTCTCCTGGATTTTAGTTCAAACCCTGCAACTGAAAGGAAAATTTTTTATCAGTCTAAGCTTCTTGTGCTTCTATTGTAAAATATCCTATATTCTCAAAAACCGTAATTGTAAAGTAGCGGTTATCTATCATATGATTCTACTTGTAAAGCATCTTTTAGCTAATAACTGACAAGGTTTACTCATTAATTTATAGTTCTGATATTATTTTTTTTAGCTGCTAGTCAATTTATCTATAATCCTTGCTGAGACTAACATTCATTATCTCTGTATGCATTAGAACCTTAGAACCTTTTTCTTACACCTCTACTAGAAGAGACATGTTCTCCTCATCCTTAAATATACTAACCACACAACTTTTATTAGATATCTGTTATCCTGTTCTCAGCAATAGCTATGCTTTACTTATTCTATCTTTTACTGGCATCAATTTTTTGACTGGTTCATTACATATTTATACTTTAGCGTTTTCTGTTACTGGAAGTTTTTGCTCCTCTGTAACTTTCATAGACAAGGACATTAGTTGAGAGGTATAAGACTGATTATATTACATTTTTTTAATCTTCTTTGAGTTCTAAGAAGGTTCTTGAATAATTATCTAAGGCTTGGCCGAAGTTTAAGCAGGGATTTTTAAACTCTGCAATGTGGGTTGCTGTAGAGGTTCGTTTTATTGTTCTTAAGCTTCTATATTAAAGGAATCAGATTTCATAAATTGAGGAGTAGCCAAGAACCCTGAGCTTTGAGGTACTATGCTGTTCTAATGGCTATGACTCTTCTTAGTTACAGGACCTTCCTCTTCTTTCTTTTTCAAAATATACTTAACTAATGTTACTAGATAATCCTCTACCTTTTCTATTATAAATCCAGGACACAGTGCTTATATAGTTTGACTGCTAAGGTCGTAACTACAAATGAGAGAATATTGCTTGTCAAAGAGTTTGAAATGGACTGCTCCTATAAACTGAAAAACGTGACAGATATAAGTAACTTAATTGATCTCTAAGGATTTTCGGAAAATTGGTTTTTCCTCCTATGACTGTTGCTAAATCAAATTATTGAGTTTCTAGTTTCTACAGAACCACTACTGATTATCCTTTTCTTTCAAAGTCTTAACCACTCTTGCCTCTACATTCGGAAACTTAAGTAAGCCATTTTTAAGCACAAGCTACTTGATAATTGCCTTGAAATTTTTTTCAATCTACTCAACAGACTCATATTTCATTACTTTTAGAAAGGAATCTAGTTCGACTTCCAATACATAGTCTTACGACAGTCTGTCACTCTTTTAGTAGAGATTTATAGCTTCAAACTGCAAGAAAGTTTGCTACATTCAAATGAAAATCTTATATCTAACTTTGTCAAACTTCCTAATTTACATACCTAAAAGTCTTTTTCTCTATTCTGTTGGTAAAACTTTTATCTCTCCTGTTGCTTCCTCAAAACTAATGTTCTTAAAGAAAGTCATTCAGTGCTAATCCTTCAACTATGATATATCACTAATCCCTATTATACTTATTAGCTCCTGACCTACAAAGCTTGAAGTATATTACTAGTTTGTCCCTATAAATTCTACAACAATAACATACTTAACATCAAAGTATACTTTTATATGGCAGTGCTTATTAAGGAATGTGTAATCTTTGTCAAGTACCAAGTTTTCAGTAGATTCAGAAAGTTCAAACTCACTGTAAGATCCATCTACACTAGCAGAGGAATAGTCTTCATCATCAAACGTTAGTTTCTTTAACTGCTTGTTCATTGTTACCTTCTCCATTATCGAGTTAGCACTTACAGAAAAATCGGACTTTGCATTCGTTTCCGTTATTTAATAGAACGTGTTCAGATCAACTTAACAAGACTTCAAAAACTAATCCTTATCTTCCCTTTTCCCTGTGAAGAGCATAGTGTCTTACATCTATCACATCTATATCTTATAAGGCTTTCCATAAAAGTACTTTTATTTCTGAAACAACATTGATCTTTATTAATTCTGCGGAACTAGATTTAATGCGTTGTCTATCTTCAGATTAGCAGCTAGGCATTCCCAATGAATATCTAAGAACTAATTTATATTCTACAGTCTGACTATCTTCAAAATCTACTATTCGTTAAAGTCATTCGTCAGACTTTCTCCAGTGATGAAGCGTATAGTTATAAACAACTTATCACCCTTAGATATGTTCTTGGTTATCTTCACACTGCATTTTTTATGTTTCAGTCTTACATTCTTTTAGTATATTAGATGATCGATTGATTCGGTGGTAAATAGCTAGTTTTTCTCCTAGTTATCTAAAATTACTATCTCATAGTTATTTTTCTTAGCTAGATATGGAAAAAACAGTTAGTCTGTTCCTTCTAAAAGTAGCTTAGAAATAGCTTGATCTAGCACTATCGTTACATCCTCTTTCGTTTGCATTGCTTCTTGAAATTTTACTATTTCAATGTTGGTTGGCTTTATATCTTCACCTGAAAGAAGAGCACATGCTTCGAAGTAGATGTGCGTATTGCTCTTCAGGATAAAGATTTTATAGACTTCTCCATAGAACATTCTCTCTTTAATTCCTATTAATTCCACTCTTCAGAAATCAGTATTTCATATCAATTTATTGTTCTACAATTTCAAGTTATAGGCAATGACAAGTCAATGGCCTTTTGTGAATTTAGAAAACTAATCAGGTGGGTTGCTCATCTTGAATTGCATATCTTTGAATTCCTTAAATGTAAGTATGCACATTTAGTTTTGCACTGTGATCTCAATATGCTTCTCCGTGTTTAGTACCTTAACTAGTTAGATTTCATAGCTAGTTTTTATTTTATTAACGATCATTACTTTGGTGAATATTTTCGTTTTTACTTAAGAGCCTGCAACTTTTCGCACTAACAATCCTCTAAAAACAGCTTAGACTTTTATTGCCTTTTGCTTAAGTTCTTTGTATGCTTTTCTTTGGATATATCCACGGGCAATTTTCTAGATAAGTATAGCAGCTGCTATCTCCTTACTCCGCTTTAACTGTATTTACTTACGAACAAAATTTCCTTTTCAAACAGCTTATATTTTAGAGATCATATTGTTCTCACATGTTATCTTATCACCAATATTAACAAAGTTGAATACCTCACTGATCTTAAATCTCAAGCTAACATTAAATTTATGTTTGATTCCTCCTTAAGCATTAACAGTAACTAGTCAATCCACCGGAGTTTATTTCACGCTTATTATATAAATCCTGCTTTTATACTATCTCACCTAGACCTAAAAAGAAAGCTTATTTTTCTTTTTCTATTGCTTGAGACGAAATCAATGCTAGATCTTAAAAGATGCATTATTCATCTAGATCGACTTTTTAATCAGATTTCTTTCTGTCAACTCTCTTTTTGATGTTTATGTCTCCTACACTTTTTATTCAGGTGTATTTATCACTTTGTGTTAATGTACTTTAAGAGGTAACTTTAGATGTTGCGTTCTAAACTGAAAGATCTTTTAATCCTCTTCTAATTCCTTCTCAGACTCTGTTATATAGCATCCTGAGCTTTCACTTGATAATTGTTTTAACTTCTTCTTGAAGTCTTCGTTAGACTTAAGAATGTAGTTTCCGTTCATTTTCATTTACTAATTGAAGTCTATAGCCTATCTTGGCGATACTGTCATAATTCCTTCTATTTCTTCATATTTTTGTCCATAGCATTTCGCAGTTCGAAAAACTATCTGCTTATTAGAATTGGGAGTGAACAAGGTTCAGTCAGATATTTTCCTAGTATGGCCAGGAAGATCTATAGTAGAATCTTTCTGTGAAATACTAAGAGCTCGTTATTTACGCTAATATTTGAACTCCCTTTATTAAGCTTTTTTCTTAGCAACTGTGTAGTTGTTTTTTAATGTTTAAGTCATAGTACTACAAGGTGCAATATGCTTATATATCAAGTAAGCTTTTTTGTAGTAATCTAGACTTAGCACTATCTAACTTAGATTTTCATGCTAAACTCCTATACTATGATAAGAAAGAGCTGAGATACATAAGTACTTCTGTATTAGTCTTTCATCTGCTTTTGGGTTCTCTTAAAGCTTTTCTAGTGCCTCTTAGCTTAAAATCATAGCATCTATTGCATGTTTCAGTGCCTCTTTATGTTTCCCTAGTATAGTAAGCTACTAGCATATATTAAGATTTGTTTACGCTTGCTCAATCTTTTGTTGTTTTAGCATTTTAGCCTTAGTCAGTAACTCTTTACTATCATCAATAGCACCCATCTTCTTATAAACAATAGATAGATAGTGATAAATCTCAGCTCTCTCAGGAAACAAAGGATCTCCAATCTACTACGACACGGTTACCTTCTCCAGGTACTTCAGTAATTTCAAGCTTTTGGCAGGTTCACCTTAGAAGAACAGTTGTAAAGCCTTACTAACACATAACTTTATTATCTTCTTAAACGCCTAAACAGCCTCTTCGTTATCTCCGTAGATATTCTAATGAAACTGCATATTCTACACAAAGTACTCTAGAGCTTCTTGAGTTTTTCCTTTGTTAACCTTCTACTTAGCAGTTTCATAAAGCTTAAACAGATGTGAGTCTTCGAAGGACTAATCCTCAAAATAAAATTCATCCATCATTAACTTTTGTTTATAAACATAGCTAAACTCTTTTTATCCCCTATTTACTAAATTAACTTGAAATGCACTTTTTTCAATATTTAGAATCTTTAAATAGGCAGTTTTGGTCACTTTCTGTATAAGGTTTTTTTTTATTTTTTGCAAGCTTATTATTTTAAGATCATTTTGCTAAAAAAATTGGGCGCATTGAGTAGATATTATGTGAGCTAAAATTTAAGGGACTATAGTGGTTTAGTTGGTATGAATAAAGAGGTTGATGAGAAGATGATAGAGAGAGTTGGATGATGAAGGGAAGAAAAAGTTAGTGATTCAGATATAAACTTAATGAGATAAAAACTTTCAAGTTTATCAAGAAGTTGGTTATATGTCCTTAGCATGCTAGCAATATTACATTAGCATATGGTAATAGCAACTTTATATATATCAACATAAAGACATGGGAATAGATCAGCACATAATCAGTAAACAAGTTGATGGCAAGCTAAGCAAAAGATGAGAAAATAGCAATCCTTGAATTATAAAAGTTAGTATCTATATAAAGATGTAATAAAGAACCAAAGGATTACACATATTTTAAATTCTTACTTTGTTATCCTCAACTAGCTTCTAAATATATGCTTAAGAGTATATAAATAAGCATGGTATTACTTAGATGAAAATATATGCTTAAGTAATAGTCTATAGTTACTTTTTTATGCTATTTGGTTCTAATTAAGAAAGTAAATTCTGCATATAATAAGGGGGAATTTGATACTTGTAGAGATATTTTTGGCATGAAGCTGAGAAAGTGTTGATAGTAAGATTGAAAGGAAAAGATAGAAACAAAATCATTCAAAAAGATAAAGGACATACCCAAAGACCAAAAATAGGTAAAAAGGAATATGAGATAGCAAGTAAAGGAGGTAGAAAAGATTACTATGATTATTTTCAGATGGTAAATTATATTATGGCTTTGAGAGATAATCACAAGAGTAATTAGCATTTAGTAAGGTAAGTAAAAGGATAAGTGATAAATAGGATTTTCAATGTCAAATAAATATACAAAAACCAGTATAAAATTAGTTATTAAAGTGCCTAGAAGATAATATTTAAATATGATAAATTGTGCAATGTAAAGGAAGTTTATCATATATTTAAATAAATTTGAAGCAGTAAATGCAAATGATATGGATGCAAAAATTGCATTTAAGATGGATTAAAATTATAAGTTGGGTACTACGAAAAATACTTTTCTTGCTAAGGACCAAATTTAGAATGCCTGAGATATAAAAATAGAGATGCTAATATAATATTAGAAGTATCTAATAAGAAAGAGTCATAGAAGAAGTAAACTTAAGTTAGTATTCATAGAAGAGGATTCTATCGAAATTTAAAGGTAAGGACACAATAACAGTTATGAGATATTATCTTTAATTTCAACACCTGTTCTTCTTAAAAATAAGCAAATCAAAATTTGCTTAAGTAAAGCTTTCTTGACCACATGCTTCTTAAAAAAATAAACGTTTAAACATGGCAAATCTATGCATATTGATAAACTTGGCTATCTCTATAAAAGTGTAAAATTGAATAATGGTTTTCATCTCCAGTTTCTTCATAGGCATATCTAAACTTATCAGATTGTTTATTATCTAATGATAATGCTAGTATTTACTCCTCCTAGAAGAATTTTATTTTAGACCAACATAAGCAAAAGAGATAACTAAATCTTATTAAATTGGTAAGAAATATCATGATATATACCTTAAACAAATAATTATATATAACCTCATACCTTAGAATTAAAAATAAAGCAATACATTTTTAGTTAAAAGGCGAAATACTATCATGTCGTTTCTTTTTCTCACAAATATATCTTAATATTTCCAAATTAAGCATCTTAGCAACGAACCAATATCAAACGTTATTCTATAGACCTATTTAATATCAAACACAGATCCTTAGGGAGAAATTTAAATAAAGGTTGTGAGATTGTTTAAATTGTAAAAAAAATAAGGAGTTTAAAAAGCTTTATAAACAGTTTGAGAGTATTGTGGATTAGCATGTTTAGACAGGTATTGTACTAACTACTTCAATGCAAATATATTTTATCTTTATTTACAATTATTAATTCCTCTATCTTTCTTTCCTTCATAGTTTATCTTTATGTAAGTTAGTTATTTCTCTTTACCTTTTCGTCATTGTTCTACTAATTACTCAACATAATGTAAGATATTACCTTTTAAAATGGTTCTTAATTACCTAAGTAACATTCTTGCTATCTTGGCTTACCACTTCAATGTGACACTTGCAGTTTCATTATCCTGCTTAAGATCCTAAAACAGTTCTTGCTTCATTTATCTCAGATTTGATATCCATCTAAGACTTTTAGTGCTAAGGATTTTAGCAGTTAGTAACTTTCATCATCTACTTCTCTTTTTCTTGGCTAAAAGATATATCATGCATTTAAAGTCAATCAAAGCAAACTTAGCTAAGCTTGTAAAGATATTTAATGCAATAGAAAGTATAAAGAACTAAACTAAAAGCTAGACTGAAAAAAGGCAAAGTATAAGGACTAATTAGTCAAATAAATAAAGTATTGAAGATTAAATTTCAAAGGGCAAAGAAGATATTTTAATTCATAGAGAAAGCATGAAGAGTCCGGTTTTTTAATATATGTCTATATGATTTGAAAAGTAAGACCAAAGAAAATAATTGAACTGTTTAAGTAGAGAAGAAATGTCTATAGAAATAATGGGTTAGATCATTCATATAGAGTACTTGAAGGATCTTAATTATCAAATGATATTAAGAAAAGAGTAAAGATAGTTTAATAATACTTACAAAAATGTACCTAATGGTGCTTCTGTAGAAATGAGAGAGCGGCATTTTAACTAAAACTCATTACAATAGAAAAAATAGATTAATGATAACAGAATTTTTGTATCAATGATAAATTTAGGGAGTTAAAACATAATAAAGACATAATTATTTTAAGTAATTCTCTAGCTTTTTGAGTTAATAGAGAAGTTAATTTGAAGCAATTTTATTACATCTGAATCACAGAAAAAATAAAAAAGTGGTAAAGTTTAGAACTTTAATAAATCCATCGTATTTAAGTGTATGAACTTTACACTTCTAGCTTATTTAGTTTAAATGTATCTCTACCTTACCAATTAAATTATAATTTTAATTTATATTTTAATGGATAGTGAAATTAAGAAAAAGAGCTTTAGAGCTTATAATTTTACTTTTTTAATAATGAACAAACTATAAATGAGAATCTTGCTTGTCATAAGAGGAGGGAAATGTTGCTTAGCTAGTTAAATAAAAAATTTTATTTATTTAATTTGCTTGTATCTTTAGTATAGAAATCAAGCTTCTTCTGTTCTGTTTTTATAGTGAGCTTCTAAGTATTGCTTTACTTATCTCCATCCACTTTTCAAATGGGCATGCATCACGCTATAATTTATCTCATAATTCGCTATTTCTCAAAGATACTCTCTGTAGTTACATCCCATAAAGATGGAAAAAATATAGGGGCTGTGCTTGTAAGATACTTTTTTCCTTGTGTTTTCGAGTGTTATAGATAGGCAAGTGTCATGAAATCTCTTAAGTCTTGCAAAAGTTGGAACCATAAGAAGTCCAAAACATGTTTCTAGCTTTATTTTGGGTTTTTATTTGTATTTTTTGAATGCAAAATTGCGCTACATATCAGAAGCGTTTATAAAATATTAGTTATTAGGTTTATAGTTCAATCGTTTCTGTTCTTAGTGAAGTCAATCTAGATTAGTTTAGTTTAAAAATCATTTTTATGTTATAGAAGAAATATAAAGCTCATCATAATGAAATCAACTAATTGACTTCGACATATTTTCCATCTTTTTAGAGACTCATTCTCTTTTAGCTTCTTCAGTTCAGTTGAATTTATCAGAACTATTCAAAAATACTTGGACAAAATCTTTTGCATATTATTGGAAATTACCAAAACTAATTCTTTGAAAGACTGTCTAGTTTTCAAAATAGAATACATACCTTTAAGATGTGTAGAAAGTATTACCACTATGGTAAAACTTTCACCTGTTAGTGTCATGTTGATATAAATCAGAACAATTTGCAATAAAATCGTTTGTATCTGAGTTTATTAGATAATCATTTGGTTGCATAAACAAAGGAGTAAAAAGTCTTGCATTTTAGTAGAAAATTTATTTTTAAGACTAGTGTAGAAAATGTTCTGATAATGAGTAATTTCTTATGATAACATTCTAACTCTTTAAATACTTCAAAACTGATTGCAAAAAATAATTCTACCAATGAGTCTCATTCTAATATAAGAATAGAATAATATCAAATCCACATGTTTTATAAAACTACATAATATGTGGAACATGCATAACTATGCTACTTGCATCACTCCCTATTATGAAGTATCTATTTTTGGGTAATTTGTACTTATTGTTTATTTCATTCTCTCAGTATTTCTTTGGATTTATTTCAACACAAAAAGAAAAATTATCATACATGCTTAGAATTTAAGTAGGAGAAATCACTTTCTCATCAGTATTCTTCCAGTTGTCTGATATTTTCTATTTTAGCTCATTATACTCTAAAATCTACTCTTCTTCTTCCAATTCCCCAGCTTCAATTTTTATATATTAAGCCTCAGATTAGTTAAATATATTCTCTACCTAATTAATCCATTCTAATTTTTCGACAAACCATCCTTGAATACTACTTAAGGAAAGAAAGCTAGAATACCAATAAATTGATATATAAGAGAATACAAACATAACTATACATAATAAAGTAGCTATTTTTTTGCTTTTCTCCATTATTTAGCTAGTTAAATAGAATCTTTCAGTCAAAGTACTAGCTAAGACAATACCAGGATTCATATTTAATTGAAACAGCCGTAACATACCTTAAAACAAGCATAGTGGATGCTTTATTGTAAGCTATGGAAGTAAAGTTTGATTGTTTGATTTAATTCCTAAATTGACTTTAGTTAAAACTGATAGAGAGGCTTAGGATTGAAAGATTGACTTGAATTAATTTGAATATTTAAAGATGCAGAAGTTATAAGCTTTGCATGGATAACCTAGCTTATAATGGATAGAATTTAAGTAATAATGAGAACTTATTTAAGATATACAATATCAATGAGGTCTAACATACCAAACTTGGTGACGTAATATGAGAAGAATTATTTAAAATAAGGACTAAATTATAAAAAAACCATATTGCGAATAGCTATAACTGCATAAATTAAAGGAAATATTAAAAGGTAAAAGTTATTGAATATGATACTTAAGTAGATAGAGACATCAGAAGCCTAATTTAATTGATTTAATACAATATTTATATCATTTTTGGATTCATCTGAGAGGTATATCTTATGTTAGTAATAAAGTAGGTCAGGCTATCATAAAGCTATTAGAATTCTTTCTAAACTAGTAAGCTTAAGAAAATTATCTTATTACTGTTTACTACAATAGTAAGATAAAATCTCTAGACTCTGTAATTAAACATTCAAATATTATCAAGCAAACTAA
The DNA here is from genome assembly GCA_946699065.1 of Loxodes magnus. Taxonomy (NCBI): domain Eukaryota; phylum Ciliophora; class Karyorelictea; order Loxodida; family Loxodidae; genus Loxodes; species Loxodes magnus. The sequence continues at coordinate 147,784 of CAMPDV010000615.1, forward strand.
AAAAAAGAAGAAAGAGTTCCAAAAATGAGAATTAGAAAGCATTTTAGAATTTTGCTAGAATCTACTATTAAAGCTAGCATCAATGAACAAGATAAAAGATAAAGAGAAAATAAAAAGACTCATGATTAAGCTGGTAATTTATAAGTGATAAATGAAGAGGGAAATATGAACATTAGAAGCAATAAAAGAAAGTATAAAAGCTATAAGAAAGCACTTACTATTTATAATAGATTAAAATTTTGAATATGATCTATAAAACTAAACAAGAAATATCAGAATAAAATATAAATATGCTTTCAATTTTAATTTTATAAATAAATAGTTTAGGATATGAAACTAAAAAGCATGCAGTGTATAATTTACATTTATGGGATTAAATTAATAACTGACTAGAAAGAAAAAATTAAGTTGAAAGCAAATCTAATACAGTAACACATATATAATATATTATTACTATATCACTTATCCTACTAACTATATGCTACTCCATTTATATCGCTTCTTCATTATAATTTCCTATTTTAGCAAAAACTTGTATCTAAGGCAACTGATTAGCTCAACATTTAGCAAAGCTTGAAGTAAATAAACTAACTAACTTAGGAGAGTTAAAAGGAATCTGAACCTATTAATTTATTAGGATGATTTAATTAATCTCCTCTTGTAATTAATATGGAAAAAGAAGAAATTAAAAGAGTTTTAAATAAACGTTAAGTCTACATTAAAGAGTAAAAATGGTTAACTCAAAGCTAACTATTCCTAGTTAGAGGTTAAGGAAACTAATAAAGGATGCAAGAAATCCAATAGATTGATTATGAAGGAAATATTTTATAATTAAATAGTCTTAACTAAGGAAGGTGTGGAAAAGGAATAAAAGAAGCTTAAGAATTTACTAATGTGATTGTATGAACTTTAGTGCTAAAATAGGAAAGCTTATTTAATTCTAATGCCTTTCTTGATTTCCAATCATAGATTCTACCGAACTTTGGTAACAGATAAATGAGAACAAAGCTAGTCTTTTAGAGGCTCAATTGCTACACTAAATTAAAATAGCATATAGATTGGTGCTTGAAGTAAGTATTATTTCACTCTTCATGAAGCAGCTTAATATCCATTAGTACTAATATTACCTTTAATTATAGTTGGAAGAACAAAAATAATCTAAAAGTTAGTATTTAAAAGAAATAATGATAATCAATACAATGTTCACATGTCACATTTATAAAAAGCGATATACAGCTTTGCTTATTCTTTACCTATAAATTGGTTAGAAAATTGATGAAGATAATTAGAGTTTAAAGATTATAAATGTAAACCGATGGCTAAAGAGTAAGAAATTAAATAAATAATGAAAGATATTTAAATTCACCTTTATAATAAAGGTATAGCATTTAGCTTTTCATTTAGGTTAATTTCCTAGTTAGTATTTTTGCTAATAAGTGACTATGATAATAGAAAAATTATTAATATAAGTGATAAAATACTAAAATATGAGAAGGTTTCTAGTAAAGTAATAAATTTATAAAGTCTAACTCTTATGGTGCTTTATGCTAGAAAGTCAGATTAAGTAAATAGGAATATATAATCAAATCTATTAAAAACCTATTTATTACTTAAGTTTAGCCAAATTTATTAAATGCTCTATTATTCCTTCTATACATACTAATTTATTACTTCACTATATCCCACCAAATAAGAAATATTAATAAGATACTAGGTTATTTAATCTAAGTCCTCTTTCATTTTACATTTGCAATCTTTGATGCTTTACATTATTAAGTTTACCCTAGTATTTATTAAACGTCTTAGATCTAAATAGAATACATTCCATATCTTTCTATCAAATGCATTGCTTAACTCCATTTGTACTATAATAAGCTTTGGATTCTAAACTAACTTCAAGAACTTAACATTTTAAAGTCAAGCAGCTTTCTTAACCTCACTTATTATAATAACTGCTAATCCAAAGACTTAAAATACAGAAAACACTGAGAAGCAGCTAATATAATCCAGTAATTTTTAAATTCCTAAATTCGCTAAAAAAATGATATGAGTCTCTGATTTGTTTGACTATTGAGTTATTTACTTAAATCTAGCATTTGCAAAGCTAAAATATAAAAGATAAACAGATAAATTCCTTAAGTTTAAAGAGTGAATTAAAGGTTAAAAGTATTTTGCTTAATTAAGTTTAATCTTTCTCCATTAACTCTGCTACTAGAGTTTTTATTTAATAGTCATAAGAGAAAAAATCAAGAATTCAGAACTTAAGTGTTTCTTATCTATTTCTATATAAAAGTGAATTAAGATAGAAGGAAGAAAGCATTTAGATAGTAACATGTGATGAAATTAAGTTAATTGGATGTATATTTTAAAAGGAAAATAGGAATGTAAACTTATTTAAGTACCTAGATCAAATATTCTAGTCCCTTACTTATTTATTTTATCATTCTTGTATCTTAATAAACTATATAACTTGCATAACTATGTGCTTTCTATTTGTTGCCTAACTAAATACAAGACTACCTGACTTAATTTCATATCTTTAATTATCAAACTTCAAAAAGACATTTATCTCTCTTCCATATTTTGCATAGTCATCTCTCCTCCTTTACTATAAACTATATCTAAGTAATAAGTTTTTCTATTCCTATCATTACTAAAGTTCAAGAATTTGGGTAATATTTTCCACTTTTTATTTTAAAAGCAAAAAGAGCTATTAGATTATATAATTAAAAAAGCTTTAGATTTTTAAATATAAGTAGATGCTAATTTTCCTTAAAGCCTTTTTTAATTCCAGATTATTTGCTTATATTTACTTTTGGATAAGAAATAACTAGAAATGTAGACTATTTAAATAATTAGCTTTGTATAAAATCTCACAAGATACATTAATAGATAGACTTTTAAAGTTTTAACAGTTATTATTAAAGCTTTTTAAATCTACTCCTTTTACCTTTCCATTTTGTTTAAATAAATATGATTACAGAGCGCGTAGCATCTCGTTGATGCGCAGCTCTTTCAATATTAATATAGAAAAACTGTTCTCTTACTCCTTTCAGTCATTAGTAGGCCCGTCAGTCAAGCATTCATACTGCTAGCGAGAATATTCAGACAAGTTAGACTTGTCTCTTCCAAGCTTTTCTACCCTTCCTTGTTTTGGCATCTAGTTTGAGATTACTCAAAATGCGTTATATACCGCACCAGATTACTTACTATTCCTCCCGACTACTGCCAATAGCCATATTTTATACTAAATAAAAATATATGAAAAAGGTTATTTTTATATAATAATAATTAATATGTTCTTACTATATTTCCTTATAGGTAATAAGTAAGTTTAGTATATTTCCTTATCAATTATCTTGCTCCATATCTGCTTTATCTTCCTCTTCATAATCATTAAAGCTCCAAAGCCTTCTTAGTTCAATATTTCTTATAAATATTCGTCATTTTGGTAATAATTAGATTTCTTCTTCAAAGTAGGTTTTTATGGAAGCATTTTATTCTAAAACCTATCAGTAAGATTATTTTTATTTACGACTTAAAGCTATTTTCTTAATTAAAAAAGTGATTTATTCCTTTTTTAATATTATTCTATTGCTTTTTCATTATTATAACGATCTATTTAAATCTTATGATATTCTATATATTTGAATTCTATAAATTTAACTGTAATAATATTTATAAAATCATATTTAGTGCTCTACAGGAATTTTCATCTCTACCACTAACTTCCAATGACTGGAAGCTTAATCAAAATGCTTAAATGTCAAATCCCATATTTTCAGATCTTGTACAATTCTCTTGATGAATAGTGTCCCTTTGTTGATTTTTTTTTAAATAGCCTAAGTCATATCGGTAACGTTTTTAAAAATCCTTTTCTCTATTATTTTTGTTATTATTATTACTTTTCCCAGACATTTCTTCGTTGCGTATTTTTGAATGCTAATACTTTTTATTATATTTTTATAAATATTTCATCAATCTGCAATAAAATCATTATTTTTCTCTTGTTCTTAATTTGAATCTGAACATCTTCTACTTGCATTCAATTAGATTTAAAACTTCTTTTTTAATTGAAAGGCTACATATTTTTGCTGTCTAAATATCTATTCCATTTATGCTTTGACTTTACTTTTTTAAATTGTGTGATAGATTGATTATTCTGGTTTAATCGCATGCTTTAGAAGATATTTAAATCTGTTCTTAAAGCATAAAATTATAGTCTATTATATTTCTATTTCTTAAGGTATTCCATAATACTTTTATTGCTCTTCTTTAAATATTCAATCTCTTCTAGTAAATTACAACTACTTTAATTAGCTTCTGAAACTCAGTTTCTCATTCTTAAACAATAAGACACTTCCTAATACAAAGCAGATTTGATCTACTTAAGAGACTTTTCTTCAGAAGAAGTAGCCACCTATAATGAACGCTTATCTTGCAGCTTTTCTAGTCATTTGTTTCTGTTTCTTACAAGACTAGAATAAAGTGGGTTAATTTCTAACGAGCAATAGTATCTAAAATAATAGACTTAGAATGCCTTTTATATAGTTAGAGTTAAGACTAGAAAGCAAATAACTAATAAAAGTTCAGAATATAAATCATTTTAAATGCATTTAGTTTCTAAGATAGATATATATATCACTATACTACTTTCTCAACTACCAATTTAATATTTCATTACCATTCTTAGAATGCTTAAACAATATTTTCTTTTTTTAATTATTAACTTGAAATACTCCAAATTAATAACTAAAATGGGTGCAAGATAATCAGGAAGGTAAGAAGATTAATAAGAATCTGATGAGGATTTAGAAGAAGAAGATTAAGAAGTGAAAGAGAGATTGTATGAGGAATACTTAAGAGAAGAGTGAGAAGTTTAGAAGTAAATTAAAGCAATCAATCCTGACGCTTAAACCCAAGAAAAGCTTTCTTAGTTAAGAGCTTTAAATAAAGTTCTGTTTTAAAAGCCTTAGTCATGTTGAAGACATTATGATTATTTACAGCCTCCTTCTAAGGGAAGCACTTCCTTGTTTGATCTATACCTTCATCATGATTTAACATTCGACTTAATTGGATTAAGAATTATTGAGTAGTAAAATAACTAATAGGAATAGCATTTTCATTTTGTAGGAGTGTATAGCCATTAAGACGATTTAATTCACTTCTTTATAGGACTTCAAGCAGCTTATATAAAAGATAAGTAAACTATTCCTACTTCATGAAGTGAAAGTAACTTCAAATGATCATCTTTAGCGATAAAAAGTGAAAGGAAGGTAATGGGATGCGTTGGATTGATACGTGAACAAGAGAATGATATTATATATACTAAAGGAGTATTCACTTAAGTACTAAGGAAAAATAACTCTCTTAAGTTTTTATTTGCTTGGGATTAGTTAAGATAGCAGTAATCCTAGAAAAGTAAACTTTCTAAAATTCCGTTCTTTTTAGCAAAGTATGATATAATATCAAATCTTAAAAGAAGTGAAGATTGTATATGGATAGAACATGTTTTCATAGATGATGGAATGGATGTTGAAGGATATATATTTTCAAGTAATAGAGGAGTTGCAGCTGAAAAGTTGATTTATTATCTTAACAAAAAAAAACCATTATCAGGTCTAAAATTCCTATCCCCACCTTAAAAAGGTTACAAATAATGAGGATAAAAGAGAATAAGAAATATTTAGAAAGATTTAGGATAGAGAAACTTAAACAAGACGGAAAAAGAGATAAGGAAAAAGAAGCCAGATTTTGATATAAGCAAAGCAAAGTTTTTTAAATATAGTGATTATGAAAACTGTAGAAGTGGTTGCTTTTGAATGTTTAATAACGAAGCATAAACTGGTTTACTTGAATACGAAAACAAAATTTATTTATATGCTTCCTTAAAATATTTGGAAGCTATGCATAGCGATTGTAATGGAAATTCTGATTATGTACTCATCTTTAAGTAGCTTGAGTAATGAACTAACAAAGAAATTAAAATTAAATTTATCTCTTAAATGTAATTTTATCTATTCATTTCTTTATATATTTAGAGCCAAAGTGAGTATATAAGCAAGGAAACATTCTATTTTATTCATTTTTTTTGTAATATAATAGCGCATTTTTGACTCTTTTTTAAGATTATAACTGAATGAACTTTTAGCAATCATTAAGTTATATAAGTCTTAATTTCATTAATCAAACTTTAATTGGTTTTATCTTCTAAAATAACAGCGAAGATATTGTAACCGAATAGCACTATAACCTTTTAGATCTTTACTAAGAAAGTATTATGAAAGCTAACATAACTTCTAAGTTTAAATTTATACTAAAGTATGCAAAAGTAATTAACTTAAGCATGCTTCTGCTAGGTAATTTTGAATTTAAATTAAGCTTATCTCACATATAACTAAACAATTATTAAATCTTTAAAGCCTATCAATATAAATTATAAATCAACTTGTGGATCTAATTATATAAGTTCTTTACGATGTTAATGCATAGCTTAAGAAGCAATTTAATTTAGGAACCATACAACTTAACATATTTTAATTTCTATACAATGTAGTTTTCTCATAGATATCTTATATTTATTCTCTTGCTATTTAATCATTTCTAAGTTCCCTTTAAGTCACTTTTCAGCTTTTTTATTACTTTTACAGTACTTTTAAATGCTTAATTTATAATCTATCATGTAAAAATTGCTTAATTTCCTTAGCCTTTTTTAACTTAATTTTAGCAACATTATTTCTAGCTTGAGATTGATACACTTATTGAGAGTAGTTAATCAAAAATCTAGATTCTTAAATATCTAAAGATAGTTTCTGTTATTTTCCTTATTTAGATTGGGAATTAATCAATTGCCTTTTCTTCATTATAAAGAAATAGACATAACAGTTACTTTACTAGGGTTATTCAGAACTATTATTGCTTTATTTTAGCTTCATATATAGAAATCATTAACCAAAGCAAAATTATTCTTACATCATATGTTAATCATCATTGCTTAGTTATTAGCTAAGCTCCTTATAAATAAAAGGCTATAAATTAAATTTTTAAGCTTTATAAGTAAATAAAATGGAAGCATTACTAGCAAATGTAATAAATAGACATTTAGATAATTTTTGATTTTGCTATTTCCTCACTTCATCTCAAAACTTTAGCGACTATCTTATTTATCTTGTTATGCAATACTTTCAAGTTAATTTTTTCTATAATTTCACTAATTTTTTATAATAAAATCCTATATTTTGATAACAAAACTAAAAATAGAAAGATTTGCTTAGTAGCTTTACAATAATCTTCGTCTATTATAATAATAATAAAGGATAATATTCTAAATAGTGTCTTAAATAAGTTAGATATTTATGCTGATTATGTAAAGTTACCTTATTAGTTTCTTATAATAACTAACAAAATATCAAAACATGGTATTTTCTTAGTTAACTTATAGAAGTAGATTTATAATAATTGCTAGTATAAACTTCTTATTAATTTTATATCTATAATATCTAGTGCGAAGTGCTTTTGTTCTTTACTTATTTTTCATCATAATTCTTTTTTGTGTCTTTTAGCACTTATAAATGATTGCTTATCTTTAATATCTAACTTTACTATTAATATTATCAAATGCAAGTTTAAATTAACTACTTTCCGAGGTTTATTAACCGATTTTTCTACCCATTTTTAATACTCGAACATTTTTTATGCGGGTGGTTGCTATTACTCTCTCATCTGATTTAGGTCTCTTCTTTCTTCAATTAATACTTTTATAGGCTCCATTGCTATTTATAAAAATTCTTACGAGTTCTCTTCATGTTCTTAACTTCTTATCTTTTAAGCCTTTAAAGTAAAAGTAGTTTTTATTATGTTATGGGAAGATTAGCTTTATCTGCACTTTTTTATCTTCTATTTCTGTTTTATTCAGAAGAATAAATTTTCAATTTTTACAATCTTCTAGTTATTTCGATTCTTTAAATTTAAATCATCACTAGTTGATTAGTCACAATATCAGTCTTAGTTACTTCAGTAATCATTGAAATTTCTTCTATTTAGTTGAATTAAAATTAACATCATATTTGTTCTTCTGTCAAAACTACATTTTTAGCAAATTCATTCTTAAGCACTTCGTTTCTGAATTGAATTGCTTTACATAGTCATTAGTTCTCTTATTTTCTCTAAAAACTTGTAAATTAGCTCATCCTGTTTGCTGAGAGCTTTCTTCATTTTATCGATTACTCAGATTCATTTCTTTATTTGACTACTAAAGCTCTTTCCTAGTCCTTGTAGTTATTTTTCTTGATATCCAAATGAAGATTCTAATAACTTTTGTTTTTTATCTTCTAGACTTGCTTATCTCCTACTCTTCTCTGCCAATTATTTTAATCGTTTTAATTCTCCATTTTCCCGGTTTTTTGAACATAATTTGAAGTAAGTTTAACTGGTTATTTTATAAAAGTATGGATACTAAACAAGTTGCTTAAATGTTCTTTTTAGGCTTAATGTATTGCTTAATATAGATATCATTAGCAATTCCTATCATTTTAAGCAAAGCTACTCTATAACTCAATTTTTGCTTTAAGTTGCTCAATCTATAATTTCAAGTTTAACTATTAACATTTTAAGGTATATAATAATCGGCTAAATTAGCAATGGAAGTCTTCGTGTTTGAATAATTAAGATTTTATTTTTAGAAAAAGTAAAAATTTAAACTATAAAAGAGAAAATAAAAGCATATAATGCAGAAATACTAACAGTTCTTTAATAAATACAGTTAGTTTTTAGTATAACTATCAATTAGGAGCTTTATGGATATTAATATAATTAGTAAGCTACTCCTAGTTACATATAATATAACTTCTAAACTTCGTTCGTTATATATTCTTAAATTATCTTTAATTAAATTTGCTTTATTGCTGCTTAGATGTTTAGGGTGGAAGTTAATTAAGAATTTTACTAAATATAACATCTATCTACACTAGCAGAGGAATAGTCTTCTTCATCAAATGTTAGTTTCTTTAAATGCTTGCTCATTGTTACCTTCTCCATTATCGAGTTAGCACTTACAGAAAAATCGGACTTTGCATTCGTTTCCGTTATTTAATAGAATGTGTTCAGATCAACTTAACAAGACTTCAAAAACTAATCCTTATCTTCCCTTTTCCCTGTGAAGAGCATAGTGTCTTACATCTATCACATCTATATCTTATAAGGCTTTCCATAAAAGTATTTTTATTTCTGAAACAACATTGATCTTTATTAATTCTGCGGAACTAGATTTAATGCGTTGTCTATCTTCAGATTAGCAGCTAGGCATTCCCAATGAATATCTAAGAACTAATTTATATTCTACAGTCTGACTATCTTCAAAATCTACTATTCGTTAAAGTCGTTCGTCAGACTTTCTCCAGTGATGAAGCGTATAGTTATAAACAACTTATCACCCTTAGATATGTTCTTGGTTATCTTCACACTGCATTTTTTATGTTTCAGTCTTACATTCTTTTAGTATATTAGATGATCGATTGATTCGGTGGTAAATAGCTAGTTTTTCTCCTAGTTATCTAAAATTACTATCTCATAGTTATTTTTCTTAGCTAGATATGGAAAAAACAGTTAGTCTGTTCCTTCTAAAAGTAGCTTAGAAATAGCTTGATCTAGCACTATCGTTACATCCTCTTTCGTTTGCATTGCTTCTTGAAATTTTACTATTTCATTGTTGGTTGGCTTCCTGGATTTTAGAATTCATATTTTTCTTACATATTATCTTATTGAAAATATTAGCAAAGTTGAATAACTCATTACTAGCGCTAACATTTGAACTGCCTTTATTAAGCTTTTTTCTTAGCAACTGTGTAGTTGTTTTTTAATGTTTAAGTCATAGTACTACAAGGTGCAATATGCTTATATATCAAGTAGCTTTTTTGTAGTAATCTAGACTTAGCACTATCTAACTTAGATTTTCAAGCTAAACTCCTTTACTATGATAAGAAAGAGCTGAGATACATAAGTACTTCTGTATAAGTCTTTCATCTGCTTTTGGGTTCTCTTAAAGCTTTTCTAGTGTCTCTTAGCTTAAAATAATTGAATCTATTGGATGTTTCAGTGCCTCTTTATGTTTCCCTAGTGTAGCAAGCTACTAGCATATATTAAGATTTGTTTACACTTGCTCAATCTTTTGTTATTTTAGCATTTTAGCCTTAGTCAGTAACTCTTTACTATTATCAGCAGCTTCAAAGGCTTATTATTTTAGTATATTTTTGCTAAAAAATGAGCATTTAAATGAAATCTATGTGATTAGTAATTAGAGGGGATAAAGAGGTTGTTATAGTCAAATGTGCTAATAATTAAAAGGAAAAATGTTGGTTAATGCAGCTTTAAATTATATAAGATGAGAGCTTAACTACTGAAAAAGAAGGTTTTGATATTTCCTTACATTTTAGCTAGATTATATTGGCATATGATAACATCAACTTAAAATAAACCAACATAAAAAGACGGAAAAGGATATCTGAATATTATCTACCAAACATATTAAGACAAACTAAGCAAAAGCGAGAAATTAGCATATCTACTTATACAAAATGAGTTTTTAATATCAAATGGTAATAAAAAATCTAGAAGGCTTTATTTAACTTCTTACTTTGCTATTCTCAATCTCTTTTCTAAAATGCATCATAAGAGCATACAACTAAGAACAGTGCCATTGAGATGGAAATATATGCTTAAGTAATTGGTTAGTAATTAATTTTTAGCTGTTTGGTTCTAATTCAGAAAATAAACTCTACTTATGATTATTGAGACTTTGATGCCTTAAGTACGAGCTAATTTTGGTAGAAAATCGAAATAAAGCGCTAATAGTAAGATAGATTAGGGGAAGATAGCAAGCGAAAAAGCCTTCAGAATGATTTAGGACTCTATCCAAAGACCAAAAATAAGTAGAAAGGGTTGAGAGATAATATGTAAGGATGGTAGAAATGATTATTATGATTATTATCCAGATATAGATTATATTATAACTTAGAGAGCTTATTTATAAGAATAACTACCATTTAATAAGCTAAGAAAAAGCTAGGTGCTAAATAGGACTTTTCAATTTCAATCAAATTTTATCCTAATCAGCTTAAAATAGGCTAGTAAAGCTGATTGAAAAATACTATTTATAATAGCATAATGTGCAAAGTAAAGGAAGTATATCATATATTTAAGCAAAATTGAAACAGTAAATGTGAAATTGCACTTTTAATGTGGAATAAAATTGTAAACTAAAAAGATGAAACTTAAGGATCGCTAATTTAGCCAGTTCTGAATATATTAGATTTCTAATAAAGAAAGCTTCATAGACTAGATACAATATAAAGAAAAGAGATAGATATAATAGTAAATGGAAAAATATCCTATAAATTGTATTCTTACTAATTTTAAGAAATAGAGCATATTTAAAGTTATAGATTTGCTTGAAAGATATTTATAGTACTTGGAAGATACAGACATAGTAAGAGTCATGAGATATAACTTATTTGTTTTATATTTGCTCTATTTAAGCTATACAATAATTGGCTTAATTTGAAAAGCAAAATTTTCAAGACTTAATGCATCTTTCTTTTATAAGTAATGCTTAAACAAGGTAAAATTAGGCATTCCGACATATCTTATCGCTTGCTAAGAAGTAAAATTGAAAACAAATCTTAAAATGAGTTAATCATCAGTTCCTTCTTGATCATTTCTAAATCAGTCAGATTGTTTAGTGATAATATTTAAAAAATATCTCTAAAAGAATCTTTAGCTAAGACTAACATAATAAAGAGATAATTATTTCATTTTAATGATTAGAAGTCTCATGATACAAGCATCATATTAATAATGTAGTGAACCTCATTCCTTAGGTTTTAAAATTTAGAAGCAATAAAAAGCTAAAATGCGTATCACTATCATATCGTTACTCTCTTTTCACAACTATTTCCTAATAACTTCAAAATTAGCATCTTAATTAAAGGTCAATATCAAACTATATTCTATAGAACAATTTAATATCAATTTTCAATTCCTTAGAAAGAACTTAAAAAAGGCTGTGAAAAGGTTTATATTTTTAAAGAAATAAGGAATTTATAAATCATTATAAACAGTTAAGAGCATTCTAAATTAAGACGTTTAAGATCTTTTATTCCTACTAGCTACTTCAATGGAATTATCATTAGCCTAAGTTTTCAGCTAATAATCCTCTAGATAGCTTTTCAGCATAGTTTTCTTCTTAATCAGTTGGATATTCCCCTTTATATTTGAATAAATTACTCAGCTTAAGCAAGAAATAATCTTTTTAATAGATTGCTGACTACATAAAATTGTACTCTTTTTGTCTAGAAACATCACTTCAGTGATATATCTCTAATATCTCTCTCTTGCTCAAGATACTAAAACAGTTTTTACTTCATTCATTTTAAATTTTGATATCAGTCTAAGACTTTTATACCTCTAAAGATTTTTTTGGGCTAAGGATTTTAACTGTTAGTAACTCTCTTCATCTCATCCTTAGTTTTTAGTTAAAAGATGTTTAGTGCATTTCAAGTCTATTAAAGCAATTTTAGCTAAGATTATTTAGATATTTAATGTAGTACAAAGGCCGATGAGCCTAACTGATGTTAAAGCGAAAATCCAATATTCAAGGATTAATTAGTCATATAATAAAGAATCTGTTAAGGTAAATAATAGGGAGTCAGCAGGAGATAAAATAAAGAGCAAGACTTTTTAAAACATTTCTATGCTTTGAAAAGAAAAATCAAAGAAAGGATAGGAACTACTGTTAAACAGAGAAAGGAATGAATATAGAAAGCAGATAAGTAAGAGTATTTGCATAGGTTATTTGAAGAATCTAAATTTTCAATCGAATAAGAAAAGAGTGAAGGTAGATTAAAAGCATATCTTAACAAAGATACCTAATGATGCTTCTGTAGAATAATGTGATTAGCATTTTATTTAAAACTAAAAGACTAACGAGATTTAATGGTAAATTAATTATTCTTTTTATGCTAAACTTAACTTAAGTAATATCTAATACATAATGAACCTAAATTACTTTATGAAGTGCTAAATATTAGGGATATAAAGCTAAAATTAATCTGACTGCTCTAATCTGTAAGAAGCTGATTTTATCTAAATCACATAAAAAATGTAAAGCGGGATAGTTAAGTGTTTTTAGAATCCATCATATTAAAAATCCTTTAAGTGTAAGAATTTAATAAGTAATTTCTTATTATAGTATTATAACTCTTTAAATACTTCTAAACTGATTGCAAAAAATAATTCTACCAATGAGTCTCATTCTAATATAAGAATAGAATAATATCAAATCCAAATGTTTTATAAAACTACATAATATGTGGAACATGCATAACTATGCTACTTGCATCACTCCCTATTTTGAAATATCTATTTTAGGTAATTTATGCTTGCTGTTTATTTCACTCTCTTAGTATTTCTTTGGATTTATTTCAACACAAAAATAAAAATTGTCATATATGCTTAGAATTTAAGTAGGATAAATCATTTTCTCATCAGTGTTCTTCCAGCTCTCTGGTATTTTCTACCTCAGCTCATTAAAATCCAAAATTTACTCATTCGGTGCTTCATATTTTTCAGCTTCAATTTTTATATATTAAGCCTCAGATTAGTTAAATTTGATTTCTTTTTACTTAATTCGTTAAAATTTTTTCACCAATTCAGTCCTGAATACTATTTAAGGAAATGACGCTAGAATACCAATAAATTGATATATAAGAGAATACAAACATAACTATGCATAATAAAGTAGCTATTTTTTTGCTTTTCTCCATTATTTAGCTGGTTAAATAGAATCTTTCAGTCAAAGTACTAGCTAAGACAATATCAGGATTCATATTTAATTGAATCAGCCGTAACATACCTTAAAGCAATGATAGTGGATGCTTTGTTGTAAGCTATGGAAGTAAAGTTTGATTGTTTGATTTAATTCCTAAATTGACTTTAGTTAAAACTGATAGAGAGGCTTAGGATTGAAAGATTGACTTGAATTAATTTGAATATTTAAAGATGCAGAAGTTATAAGCTTTGCATGGATAACCTAGCTTATAATGGATAGAATTTAAGTAATAATGAGAACTTATTAAGATATACAATTTCAATGAGGTCTAACATACCAAACTTGGTGACTAAAAATGAGAAGAATTATTTAAAATAAGGACTAAATTATAAGCCAACCATTAAGTCAATAGCTATAACTGCATAACTTAAAGGAAATATTAAAAGGTAAAAGTTATTGAATATGATACTTAAGTAGATAGAGACATCAGAAGCCTAATTTAATTGATTTAATACAATATTTATATCATTTTTGGATTCATCTGAGAGGTATATCTTATGTTAGTAATAAAGTAGGTCAGGCTATCATAAAGCTATTAGAATTCTTTCTAAACTAGTAAAATGAAGAGAATCTTTCAATAAATCATTATGATTTATTCGACAATTATTTGAACAAAAAAGATCAATCAAACTTAAAATTCTCTAATATTGATAATAAGCACTTAGCCTCAATCAAGTAAACCAAATAAGGAACAGAAAAGATATCATAATAGAGACTTAAGAAGCATTTTAGAGTATATAAAGATGTTTAATATTGCTCAAATTTCCTTTAAATTACAATCCACAAAGAATAGCTTTACTTACTAACTAACTGTAAACATTTTTGAATATATCTATAAATTAATCGATACCTTTAAGACAGTAAAGATCATTATAAAGCTTTTGAAAGTTAATAAATAAGAAGTTTATAAATGATAAGAAATTGAATGAACAAATAGTTTTAAAGTTGTTGTATAAAAAGAAAAATAAGCTACAAATTTTGAGAATTCTATAGCCTTAATACTATAGTATTTAACTGGTATTATTCTTAATATTTTAACTTTTCTCTTTTGGTAATTAAATAGATCAAAGTATTGCAATACAGTCTCTGCCTTATTTCAAATTTTGTATTAACTAGACTGACTTACAGCACCATTTACTCTTTACTATACTAGCTTAAGAAAATTGATCCTATCTATTATTTAGAAAAGTTTCCCCTAAATTATCTTCATAATACTAAATTATAGATTCAATATCCATTCCTTCTATTTTCTTTCTCCTATTTACTGAAGAACCAGTAAATCTTTTTTATTTTTCTACCATTAAATAAATTCTTCCTTCTTAACTCGAATTATAGAAAAGCTAGATAACCTTTTATTATAATTGTTATTTAACTTAACTTATTATTACTTATTTGAATTTACCCTAACTTTGATTCTTCGTTCTCATTTACATTATTTTTCCATCTTGGCTTTTTTGAAATTTGTTATGTTAGAGATGTATAAAATTTTTATTAGTTAAGCGCATGATTAATAGATTATTACCAGAATTCATTTTTAAGTTTTATTATATAGTCCTTTAGTATACTTTATATAAGTCATTAGGGACTTATTTTGTCGTATGATTACTTTAACTACTGAATAACCTTCTTAACGATATGAATTAGTTTATTTAAATGAAGCTACCATATTGAAACTTTAGATCTTACCTTCTATCAATTTTATTTCCTTCCTTTCTTATCTTCATTTATACTTTTGATGGGGCTAAGATCTTTAAAATTTTCAACTTAATATTGTTATTTTTTTAAAGGCAGTAAAATGAAATTTTGGTTTAGCCTTGAAATATACTAAGAACGCTGAACAAACTAACTTGAAAATTTAGCTCTATATAGTATATCATAAGTAGCCTTATTATTAATTATATAGCCTTTTTTTTAATTTTGCTATATTCCTTTAATTTAACAGAATATAAGAACTGTGATAAGTGTAGAATATTAAGTCACCTCAAATAGCCAGTCACTGATATTGTTATGGTCAAAGAACTCATAAATCCCATCAAAATGCTCTTACAGTCCTATCATTACATAGTTTTACTCTCTTCTATTAATATATTATTGATTATTAACCCTTAAGAGGCTATTATATGAAAAATTAGATATTTACTCCAAATTAGTAAAAATGAAGATGCGAATGGAAAGGTTAAGGATGTAAGAAGTATGTTTAAATGACTAGCTACTTAAGCTCTAATACCAAAAATGATAACTTTTTCTTCTGACTATTAACGCATGCTTGCTATCTTTTATTTATGGGTTTGGAATGGGAGTTTGGAATACAATTTATGATAGTTTGACTACTTATTATAGCTTTGATTAAAAAGGTAATTTGATTATGAATGTTTAGATATATATTTGGCTCTTTATTCTGGCTTATATGCCTTAGGTGCTATAGTAGGGTCTTTATTAGCTGGTATAATGGTAAGATTCCAAGTTTTAGGTGGAGAAAGTTGGAAGAAGGAAATTGATTATGGTAGCTGATGTTGTTTGCATATTGTCTTGTTCGCTCATGCAAATCGATAGGATATCATTAGGTATTGGAAGGTTTTTATATGGTGCGGTTGTAGGTATTGCTTCGGTAGTAGTGCCAATTTACAGTAAGTTATCTTTAACCTCTAAATTAGTTAAAGAGATAGTTCCAACTCATATCTCAGGGTTCTTAGTAGGTTTACATTAGTTCTTCATTACGCTGGGAATTGCTATTGCGTATTTATTTCGATTTTTAGTCTCTGATAGTTAAGAAAAAAACGAGAAGTGAAGGTTAATTCTCTGTTTTCCTATAGTATTTGCTCTTCTTTAGCTCTTCATTTTTATAATATGAGCAAAGTATGATACACCACCTTACTGCTGATCAAAGGGTAATTATAAAGAAGCAGGAAATATGCTATAGATGTACTATTAATATTAAACCATGAACGAGTAATTAGAGATTTGTGAATTGCTAAACATAGCATGAAGCGATGGTGGAATAAAGCAGCTTAATGTTAAATCAAATGATATCACATTCAGAGCACTTCTATGTGATAAAAAATATCGTTTTATGATGTTATCGGGTATACTAATGTAGATAGTTTAGCAATTCACAGGAATAAACCTAGTGATTATATATTCAAATTAGTATGATAACTCTATGTATAATGATGCTCTGAACGATTCAGAAAAGACATAAGTAAGATTGCTTTTACTTTAGTATACTTTTATCTATGGCATGGCAAATATGATTCCAAGCTTACTCTTTTTACTAATTGCGGACAGTAAATTTTTACTTTTAAAGGATTTGGTCGAAAATTTTTATGCAAGATTGGCTGTTTAGGCTGTATGATATGCCTTTTTATTCTATTTATATATGCTTAATACAGCGCTTAAACTGTAAGAAAATAATGTAGATGTGGTCAGTTATAGTGATATGCTTATATCTTATCTTTTTCGAAATTTCCTTAGGTCCTATATGGTAAACTTTTAACATTTAGCTGAATTTATGTAGCCGAAATAATGATCGACAAGGGGATAGGAATAGCAACTAGTTTTAACTGATTCATGGTTCTGATCATTAGTGTTACTTTGCCTTTCACTAGCTAGCAAAAATACGCTCTTATAATATTTTGCTTCTTAAACGTAGCAGGACTTTTCATACTAAACTATTTTATGGTAGAAACAAGAGGTCTTACAAGGGAGTAGATAGATGAGCTTATTTATGAGCGAGAGTCATTATTGGAATATTATGGATTGAAAAAAGACACTAAAGAATCTCAAAAAGAGGAAACTGAAGATAATAGTAGTAAATATAGACTAGGGCACTGAAACCATATTATGTCTATTTTATTTGAAAGCTTTTTTATGTCTCTTTCTTTAAGTTTCGTATTTAGAAAATTTCTAAAAGCTCATATCTTATATATTAAGCAATTTATGAAAGATGGCTAAGAGACAATTAGAGTAATTTGTGAGATAAGAACCTTTATATTAGTATAAACCTAATGTTGCAGAGTTGGGCTTGTAGTCTTAAGACAGTAAATGAAAAATAGTTGAACTTGGTACTTCTTTTTTGGAAGCTGATTTTTTCACCGATCTTAATGCAATTAAACTAATAAGACAAAAGCGATTTATGCAGAGAAGCTGAGGTATATGATTATTTTGAAGGATCGAGGTTAAAAATCCCTGCGTATTAAGTAAGACATGGTATATAACTGCTAAGTAAAGTAATTCTTATATGATGATAGAAGTAAATTAATTTATTAAGCTACTTTTAGAAAATTAAGCGGAATCTTACGCTAACTTAGTAGGCTTAAGTTATATCTTCGTTTGAAACCTAAAATGGTTTCTAAGGCATCGCTAGTCTATAATAGTAAATGGCTTATGATACTTAGCTGAATTTTAGAACTCCAGCAAAAGCTAAATAAAAAAACAAAGCTCTTTTACTTTATACTAAAGCCCTTAGATGTTTTAGTGTAAACTATTATTCATTGCATATTTGATTTCCATATTATAAAAGCTGCTTCTAGCGTCTCATAATTAATTCTATTTCATCACTTACACATATCAGCCAGCAAAGATTTACTTATAGAATTATCAATATTTTTGACCCTTTTTATAGAGAAATTTATTAATATTTTGCTTCATCATAATTTACTTAACTGGTTGAAATCAAATTCTCCAAATTAATATTCTAAGTATTCTAAAGGTAACTCATCACATTCTACTTCTCTACATTTTAGCATTAAACCTATAAACATTACTCACCACTATTCATTACTTAATACCACATAGCCACTTATCCCAAATCAATAATGCAGAAAACAGATAAGCATTCTATTGCTCTTTTTACAAATTGACGTGCTAGAATAAACTTGATGCTAATAACTTGCATTATCAGCATCTCTCTGAACAATTTAATCTCTTATCATCTACCCTTCACTTGACTATAATACAATATTACATATGTAATTTCAATTACTATCCCCTTGCTTTTTTAACCTTATAAATTGGTTGGAGAGTTTCATTAATTAGTACTATTTAATAGCCTTAATAACTAGATAAAGAAAGAGTGATAGTAAGAATAAGAAGCTTTTTTACTAGTAATATTGAAGATAGAAAAATTTAATAGAACGCCTCTATAACTTCTTTATGCTAAAAAGATATAAAGATCACTAGGCACAAATGGTATATTTAGTAAAAAGATTCACATAAAAAGTATCATAGAAAAAGGTCGGATAGCTTGGTAAGTATTAGTTACCAAGGCAAAATAATTCTTACGCATTTCATCACTCCATTTTAGATACTAAAGTCATATTAGAAAAACCAGTTTTAGATATCTTACATAAGGTTAAATAAAGAAAAAGGTAATTATAATTTATAAATGGAACATAAACCTTAGCTCGTAATTCAGATTGAAAAGAATTAACCGTTGAAGTTTAAAAACAAGGTACAATCTCCTTGAATGAAACTTGCAACACCACTTTTTAAGAAGTAAACCGCAACACCTACTAAGTGCATGGGACTGGAAAAAATTATGGTGAAAAAGCTTCTTCGGTACGTGAT
Source organism: Loxodes magnus (assembly GCA_946699065.1). NCBI lineage: Eukaryota > Ciliophora > Karyorelictea > Loxodida > Loxodidae > Loxodes > Loxodes magnus. Next base: position 167,231 of record CAMPDV010000615.1, read on the forward strand.
GGACCAAGATATTGTTAATTTGGAAAAGACTCTTAAAGAGTTATTTTTCGATGGGTATGAAATAAATTAAGACTTGGGAGATGGAAGGATGCTTATTCATATTGTAGTTGATTCATATGATCCAAATTTAAGCGTTCTGAAGTTTTTAATGAGATATGATGTTGATGTAAACGTAAAAGATAAATAAGGCAACACTCCTTATCTATTAGCATGTAGAAAGGGAGGATTAGACAAAGTTAAATTCCTAGAAGAATAATAAGCTGTGCTTATTTAGAAGAATTTAAACGGAGATGATGCTGTAATGATGGCTGCATATGGTGGACATCTCGACATCCTGAAATATCTCTATGATAAACAGATTTTCAGTATAGATGCGGTAAATACGGAGGAAAAGTCTCCTCTAGATATTGCCTAATAAAAAGGTCACATTAATATAGTTGAGTTCTTAATAGAGATCTACGAGAAATTGAAGGCTACTTAAAGAATTTTTTCATTCAGTATTTATAATTTTTAAGTTTTTTTAACGCATACATTATACTAAGCTTATTTGACTAAATTCACAATAATGATAGTTTTATTTAAATAAGACACTTAAACATAAAATAATGTCTACGAGAGTTAAAATTTCAGTAATTAAGTAGATTAAAAAAAATTAAAAAAATAGTGATTTATGGTGAAGGATAGTATACGTAATAATATACCAGGTAATAATTATATAGAATTGCAACTGCAGGTAAACATAATAATACTTTAGTTTAATAGAGAGAATGTTAACATCTAAGCTTGTTCTCTTGTTAAATGGCTAGTTATGGTATTACTAATGATGTAAATGTAGTATTGGCATTCTGACAGGTGAAGTGAATTGATGTTTATTGTATATAAATAAAGGGATAATAAATAGGACTTACACATAATACTAGCAGTAACTAATAGTAGTAAAAATGTCTTTATCTAGACGATCTAGTTGTATGATTTAGCACTGCGATTTCTACATACTTACTCTAATTTTAGAGTTAGTTTCATATTAGATTGATCATCTTCCAGTGGTTAATTTAGTTTCTAATCTTAAATTCTTTTATTATTCAATTTCTTGCTAAACAAGCTATCAACCTTATTCTAATCATTGATTTCTTGCTTAAAATCTATAAGCTAGTATTATATCTACTGACTAAAAAATAATTACACTATATCCTATCTATTTGAAGAAGTAAGAAGTGCTTCGGTCAAGAATTTGTAACAGAGAGTCAATAAATTTTAACCAAAAGTTATAGAATGATACTATTTAAGCAAAGTCTCCAGTACTCTTATGATTTATTAGATCTAAGCATAAAATACCTTTTGAGTGTAAAGGGGTTTTAAATTGGATTTAAAGAGAAGATGAAATGAGTACTGAAGAGAAATTTAGAATGTAATATAGTAAAATTTAGTTAGAACTTATACTGAAATCCTTATCTTGCAAGTAGACATTAAAATGATAATATCAAGCTGGTGATTTTAATTATATAAGATAGTAATAAGATTACTAAATGATACTATTGTTTTATTTTATTTGCTATAGTTATCACTTATAAGAACATCTGGCGAAGGAAATATGAGGAAATTATGCTTTTTTCTCAGATCAACAAGAAAAGGAATTGCTATTTTCTTTTTTTTGGTTATGATGAAAATAGTTTACCTTTAAAGCTTAAATTAGATATCTAAGAGTAACAAAATTTGAAAATTTACTCAAAATGAATATCTATTAAGCATCATAGCTTGGTAGAAGTAATTAGTAAATCTTTTACCTACTCTTTATTTTAAACCTCTTCCAATTTTTACCTAAATGGATTTATTATGATATCTATTATAGAAAGTGATTAATGATAGTGTTGTAGAGTTCCTGCTCTTTAGATAATTAAGTTTATCCTTCTTATTTTACAGTTCTTTCTTCTAAAATTATGTTTTAAAATTTGGTTATTTTAACTAGACTTTTGCAGTATGTATGATTTTTTAAAACCTAATCCAATCAAACTATTTATTATCATGCATATTATGCTTTAAAAAGTAGGTTTTTAGTTATCATCCTCAGAATCTACTGAGGCTTTTAAAAGCATAAGCAAAAATCAAGAAAGTCAGTCACTCAGCCAATTGAAAAAAACTTTTCTTGCTTCGATCTTTTCTTTACTGAAGTAAAAATCTATAGAAATCTCCTTTCATTGAATCTCTAAATTTTCTCTCCTTTTTTCTCTTAGTTGTCTTTATCAAACTCCTAATCTTATAAGCTATATAAATTAACTTATATTTGATCTAATATTTCATAAGCTAAATATAGCTAAGCTATGTGCAAACTTATCTTAAAAGAGTGACTAAAGATACTAATTTAGTGTGAATGTCACTTAGCAAATTTGCAGGTATTAAGATACATATTTATAAAAATTGAGGCTTTCTTTAATGGTAATTTAGATCAGTCGCTCAATTAGTTAAGAAATTTAGTGATTTCAGATTTTAAAGAATAGCAGAGAAAGTTTGGACTTATTGCTTTATTACTTAGAAGCCTTCATTTCTGCTTGTGTTAATAGTCTCTTTCTAAAGCTACTTCTTCATTTTGCATTTTTAGTCTGGAAGCAACAAATTATTGTTTCATTGCTTTAGTGGAATTATTAGCTTTAAGAATCTTGAAGAGCAATAGTAGTTAATAGTCAAGAGTTTTATCTAAAGAAACGAGGAATCTAATATAGTAATTTCGATTGAGTTGTTTCAGGAAAGCATTAATGTCTTTTTTCCTCTTTTACTATCTTAGCCAATCTTTGTATGTTAATTGTCTTACTAATAAAATGTAATCAACAAGCTTCTTATCTCCTTCACTTATATTTCTACTTTTGAATTGCTATAGTACTAACTCAAAGTCACAATGAAACTCTAGTTTCTTTTTTCAAACAAAAGAATTACTACAAGTCAGTAATTTATCAACGAAAAAGTTCAAAATACTAGATTAATCTTAGATGGGATTGTAATATTGAGCATGCTGATAACTAAATATGTTTCTAGCTAAAGGATAATAGATGAGTTATATATACTGTACTAGGTATTAGAGTCAAAATATGTTTATATCTAATTTAATAAGCTTATAAGACTGTTATTTAGCATAGCTCATAAATTTGCTTGTTTTAATTAATTTAAAATTAAATATTGAGTTAGTATTATGATAATTACCAATTCAGTCAATAATATATCCTTAAGAGATTATCAACTCCAATTAAATAAAGAAATTATATAATCAAACTTAAATTCCGATGATATTATGCTTTTTACTTCAAGGTTGAATTTCTTTTATAGCGCAAACTAAGTGGCGTTTTTTATCAAATATGTCCGATAATAAGAGCATCGTATATAATTGATATCCTCCAAAGCATGGTATGCTCAAGTAGAACAAAAGTTCTAATTTAAATAATATATTTCCAAACTTTTTTCTTACATTTTGATAAACATTTTTTAATCTGCCGCATTCTAAGATGTTTTGATCTTGTGGTTCTAGATAAAGATAAATCTTTCCTTTATTATAAGTTAGCTAATCTTAAGATATTTAGTCAAGGGTATTTAGTCTTTATCCTTAAACTTCATAGCTCTTTTCATCTACTTCAAAAAAACCTATTTTCACTATCTAATTCAAAGAATGCTAAATTTAAATAGCAGCTTCTATTACTTTTATTCTTTCTGGATATTAAGCAAGAATATTGGTAGAAAAAATTAATAGGTATTGCTTAAATAAAGTAGCTTAACATAAGTATTAAGAATATTAGCCAAGCATCAAGAAGATTAAAAGACAACTGGAAAAATAAATTAATTACAATTATACAAGCAGTAATTATAGTCTACTTATGCCATAGTAATAAGGAAGTGGTAGGTAATTAATAGTCTAAATATCACCAGATTTAATAATCTTGGATTAATTCTTAATAAGTAACTAATCATGCAATGATAAGAGTAGCTATCGTAGTTAATAATACAATTTAAAGGAATAAGGTAATAGTAATGAAAGAAGTTTCTGCCAATTTGCATGAGATTAAACGTGCCAAACAATTTCATACAAATAACCTGATACTTTTGACAACTTAAAATATAGAAAAGAAAGTAAGAAGATTAGAAAAGCTAATAGTTAAATTCATTTTAAGGTCATTTCTGGTAAATAAGCAAACTTAGAATTTTATACTAAAGGTATTTTTAAGAAATAATGCAGTCGATAAACATAAAATAGGTAACTAATCTTAAGGTTATAAAAGCTTTATATTCGCTTCCTGATTTATCTCTAAAAGCAAGAAAAAAGGAATTTCTTGCTGATGATATAGATTTCTAACTAGTTTCTTTCATCTCATTTAAAATCTAAATAATATCTATAATCTTAATAACTCTGCATACTATCCTTATCAGCATTCAAATTATATGATAGTTATGTATTATCTACTAAAGGTATTTGATGCTTAATAAAAATGCAAAGTAGTAAAAAATTAATTAATGAAAACGATGCTAATCACTTTACATTCCATATCTATCAGTTTGTAGTTACCTGTAATAATTAACCCTTCCTAGATCATACAGCTCAGATTATAGGTAAGAATATCCGATTTTTCGTACCATTGAAAGAGAATAAATCTTGCTATAGAATTAATTAAGGAAAAACAACCACAGAACTAGACTCCTTTTTTACAGTTTAATAACGTGAAATTTAATAAATTATTTTAGATGTCTTTAGTAGATTGTTAGTCTACAGTGAAGAGGTAATAAATAAAAGCTATGCTATGTGTATTTATATTTATACGAAAGCTAGAGTTTAGTAAATATTATGATTTGAAGGTATAAATGAAATAGATGAAAAAAGCAAAAGAAAAGAGGAAGATAAATCAACAAAGAAAGAAGGTATCTAAATTGGTCTGCTAGTGCTTTTAAAGCAAAATATAAGGATAAAATGAATAAATTTATGAAAAGTATTACAGGAATGTGTTAAAGTAGCGACTATAAAAGCAAATATGATTTTCAAAATATTCATCTATTTTCTTATCGATTGATTGCCTTATTTTAAATTTTTATTCTTATTGAAATAAAATAATTTGCTGTCCATTATCAACTCTAAATTTATGCTAGTCATAATCTCAATCTTTTTAGAATAATTAGCTTATTTAGTAAAACATTTTTTTTAGATCTATATATAAAAGATTCTTTAGAACTTGACTCTTCCTCAATTTTTCATTTCTTTTACTTAAATCTCTAATTCTAATAGACTCTTCAAAACTGGAAGCCTAAATAGTTAAAAATTCATTTATATGTTGAATAGATAATGAAGATCAAGATAGCAATATGTTAATAATGCCATTTTATACCTTTATGACCTAAGGTTAAATTAAAAAAATTTAAATATCAAAACCTCTAAAATCAACATATTGAAAACCTAGTTCAATTTATATCTAATAACGATAAATTAGAATGATACTAACTTCTATACAAATAGCATGTTGATGTATATATTTAACTATTCACTTACTTACATCATTAAGCATATGTTTGCTTTCACATTTTTGAATATAAACACCATTATAAGCCAAACAGTTACTTAAATACATAAAAATAAGAATTTAATTCACCTCAACTCTCTATTATACAACTAACCTAACTGCAATCCTTTTATTAATTACTATTATCTAAGATGGATATTTAAACTCACCTATTCCAAACGCAAAGCGAAAGTAAAATCCCTAATATTGCAAAAATAATTATTATTAAATTACTTTATTTCTTAATAATGTACATTCTAGTGGTAAATGGCTATTCAATGCTAACTATTTTATCCATTTTTGTATTACTTTGATAAATACAAATTAAGTATGCAGATTTTTTCTGTTAAGAAGGCTATTGAAAAGTCTAAAAAACTATTTTCGCTTGAACTTATACTTAGTAAAGAAATTTCCTAGTTTATGGCTGTGCAGATTTTGGTTCTGACGTATTTGCAGTTTTTTAGTTATTATTTGGATCCGAATTTTGTTCCTTCTTTGCTTAGTAGTTTTTTAGGAATTTTCAGGATAAAACCGAGCGCTAGTTTTGAAATCTGGAAATTTTCTTTTGCTGTTTTCATGGCAATTATTCACTTACTACTCTATATCAGGCAATGGAAGAACAAGCTGCTAGTATGAGTAAAGTAATTTATACTTAAATGATTTTGCTGACTTATCATACCATTACAAACTGAATGATTACTCTCTCCACTAAAAGAAATAGACAAGAACTTGACATTGTAAATCATCCTATTATCTATAGGAGTCGTTTCCTTGCTGTAAGTTATGAATATAGATGTATGATCTTATCTATGCTTAGCTGCATCTCCTTTTACAACTACATATCCTATAATATTATTGACTATCTATCAATGTAATCTCTCATTTAGATGTGAGTTGAACCTTCATCTTTTATTAGGAATGATCTTTGAAAGACTGCTAGTAGTTTTGCTTAATATTTTGACTTCATACTAAGTAATGATATACTCCTCTTTGATAATTGTAATAGTACAGAACTATTATCTACTAGACAGGCCTGTTTTCTATGATGTCTATGTGAACAGGATATTTATCATACTCAATATATTTAGGATTAACTTCATTATCTGCCTCATACTATACTCTTCATTTTCGTTCGATGCATATACTGTCATACTTCTCTTCCTCTTTCTATGCCAATTCTTCAACATCACATCTATAGTTAAATCCAAAATCGCTTTAAAATAAGCAGGACTGAACCAATTAGCTTTATAGCAAGCTTTAAATGTCTATTTCTAGATGAAAAGTTTAATGAATAGTAAGAAACAGAGCGATATATTCAAATCAAAGGGGGTTTTATGTCTTTACTAGAAGAACTAGGATGTGGATAAGCATGAACTGCTTATTAAGCTACTATAAGACATACAAAGAGAGTTGGAAAACAACTCAGTGCATTCAGGAAGCTTTCATCTTGAAATCGCAAGGATTTACTTCTATGGGAAAAACAACGTACAAAGCGCACTAATCAATATAATTAAAGCTGAAAAACTATCTCTTAACTTTATATAAAAATATGAGATCAATATACTAAAGGGGATCATTAATAAAACTTTGATCGATAAAAGAAATAATATTATCAAAGAAAGTTTCTTGAACTATTAGAGGTATATGGGGTCCAAACTTTTCGGAGCTGAATTAGTTAATCCTATTCTGATAATATAGTTCGAAGATGATATTTAGTAGCTTTAGAGTGATATGCTTAGTTGTGAGATACATTTCAGAGAGCTTTGACATTATTTGTTATAGGCTAATTTGAGTTTAGAGGACTTTTTGGAAAAATGCTAGCAATGTCAAAAAATTTAAAGATAGTTTAAATAAAGACTGAAACAAATGAATGAAATAGCTCCTAAGAACTAACAGATTGAGAAGATTTATAGGAATTATTTAAACGTAATTAAGCAGAATGAGTTCAAAGCTAGCAAAATAAAATAGTAGACTAAACAGTTCTGATAAGAGGTGCAAAGGTCTCAGCAAACTTTTGTCCATATCAAAACATTTGACTATCTATTTAGCAAAGAAACTATTATTTGCAGGCTTAGTGCAGAAAGTCATAGTATAGGGTAAATAATATAAGTATCTTAGAATATAGAGCAGATATTGGGATTTAACCACAAGTTCCTATAAAATAAATCAATTAATCTTTTGATACCTCCTTTAATAGCATAAAAGCATCAGGAACTTATCAGTTAAGTTACAAAGGATATCAACTATTCAGGCAAGATTAAATTTTAATATGCTCTTAATTCCTTAGGCTTTCTATAACCTGTACGAATAATGGCCTATTTATTACCAAGTAGCTTCAATGAAGATGGATTAGAATTTATTGCAATACTTTAGAAGTTATAGGAATAAAAAAATACAGGAGTAATAATTCTTAACCAGCATAAAAACATTAATGGAATATCCCAAAATTTAGCCAATTTACTTACTACCTAAATATCTAATCAGCTAATCAAAGATCAAGCAAGTATTCATTTTTTAATCCCAGAGCTCGCAATTAACTTCGAAGACTACATCTTATCAACTGAAACGCTATTCTTCGTCATAAGTCATGAAACTTATTTCAAGTAGATGACTCAATTTCTAAATATCGCTAGCTAGAACAAGGATCTTGTTTAGTTTACTATCAAATACTTTATGGATAGAATATAGAGACAGTAAACTCTTTTCTAACTGAGGTAAAAATCAGAAATAATTTAGCAAAAGAGTATCATTTCAGGAATTCTACCTAAAAACGAAAAAGAGTTAGAGAGATAAAACTTATTTGACTAATGGCTAGATGAGGTAAATATCCAGGATATACCAATATTCCTAACCTAAATATCTGTCTAAAAGTAATCGATTCTAGGCTTAGTCTATTACATCGTATTTTTCAAAGAAAACTATAATCCAGGACTAAGGAATAATCTATAAATTAATGATTCAATAAAATCAGAGTAGGCAGATCACTAATCTAAGATTGCATAGGCGACTAATGCATCAGAGTAGTCAAATTACTAATCTAGTGTAGGCAATTCAAAAACTTCCAAATAGAAAAAAATAAAATTCCATATGTCAGCTAATTAGCTTTTAAAGGTACCTTAAGAGATTAAGATACTTAAGCTATTAGGTTGTCTGTTAGTCTTACTCTTCATAGCTACTATTATTATGTATGTCATTGAATTTCACATTTTAATAAATTCATTTCTCTCTATATGAGATTATTAGAAAGCAGTATCCGATATAATCATTAAGCTTTGTTGGCAAGGTAAATCAGCCCGCTATTTAACCTTACTGGCAGAAAATAAACTTGAGAAAGCAAGATGAGAAATATAGCAAATTAATAAGGAAGAGTTTGAATAATCATAGAGAAAGATGCTTTATGATGACACTCTAGCTCTATAAAACTTAGTGTAGGAGAAATTATGTGGTACATAGTATCCACATGAACATCGTGATGACGTTTTACGATCTTGTTTTGGAGCAGTATAAATCCCAGATCTACATAACTTCGAAATTTAAATCCAAATGGACAGTACCCAAGCGATGGATAAATTAAACTTCTATTGTCTATCTAAATATGACTCATCTCTAGATTAGATGACAACTAAGGAACCATCTATGTAGTTCATAATATGAACCTCATATAATCCTCTTATGAAATACTTCAAGGACCAAGCCACTATTTTTTACAGAATAATAGATGATAAATCTGAAGATGCTAATTTGATGTAAATGAGAATAGGAATTATCACTATTATTATCAGTTCGATTTTTTGCGTACTAATCATAATTTTTATGATCCTTACTCTTAAGAAGATAAAAAGCTCAGAGTATCAAGTATTTCAGATTATTTTTAGCATTAATAGGAAGATTAAACTAGAGATGCTGTAATCATTTTAAAATATCGATTGTATCAGCAATGATAAATAGTCTAGCTAAGAGGTTTATTAGAAAGCGCATATTGAGTTAAGTTAACCTGCCACAACGGATTTACTCATAAGTGAGGATGGACAAACTTCGGGAAGGAAAACGATTTAGAAAGAGGATATAACAGTTGAAAAATCAAGTTCATAGAGTGCTTCTTAGTCTAAGATTTAAGTTCAGAAAAAGAGAGAAAAATAAAATTAAGAACCAAGGAAGAAAAATAAGAAGGAAATATGTGCTCCTTTAAAAGGACATTTTAAGAGTATTTTCTCACTTATTCTAGCTTTTAGTGCTTGTATGGCCTACTTGGTAGTTACTTAACAAACATTTAGCAAGTTTCAGTTAGAAATAGTGAATAGGATTAAGTTAGTCGAGTATCTAGATACTTAAAGAGTCGATATTGCGATTGCTTCAGGAATGCTTAGAGAGTATGTATCTATGAATGGAACAACCAAGATGCTAGAATAAGATATTAGAACTTTAACTTAGAATTGGGACGAAGTTTTGAGCAACGATAGGGAATAGATAGCATAAAATTTGGATAGTCATAAAAACTCTTATGGAAAAGAAATTCTAAGATTTTGGGAAGAATATTTTGAATAAGATATGTGCAAATATAAGGATTTTTTACCGAAATATTAAGTATGCTAAAGCTTAGCAAGTGGAGTAATGGTTGAAGGAGCTGGATTAGCCCATGTAAGTATTATTGAAATGTTCATTGAATGTGCAAGAGGAGTTTATAAACATCTAGCAGATTTTGAAGAATTAAATAATTGGATTTCTATTATTGATAATGCCTTTGCCGAGCTAACAACTAGCGAGACCCAAAATTACGAGATCTTCGTCAAATCTGCCTCTCTTCACCTCACTTTCTGGTTCATTTTTGCTATATCAGTGGGTTTTCTCTTTTGGCTTAATTATGTAAACTAGCTGAAGAAGCGACTATGGAGCGTACGATCTTTATTTAAGCTGATTCCACTTCAGCAACTAGCCAAAATTAAAGATGTATATAATTACTTGACATAGGATGGAGCTTGATTACTTATATTTAAGTTATTTATCTATTTATGAATCATACCCTTAATCATTAATCTCTTCTTTATTTTTATATTAATATGTATATTATTTCTGTTTTGTGCTATTTAGGAGAAAAGGTAGAAGAGGTTGATTTTGATTCATAAGATTGAGATTTATAAAGACGATGAAGGTGTAATTGTCACTCGATTTAAGTAGGAAGATTTGGTACGATATGGTCGAAAAGTATGTTACCAGCGCTTCAGGAAGTGAAGCTTTAGAACATAAAATTTGCTTTAATAATGGTAAAATAAAGTTTAGAAGTAAAGTTAAGAAGAGAAGAAACAATACTAGTTATTGTTATGGTAACATTAGATTGATTCGTCATTAACTATTACTGGCTAAAAGCCTATGATAAGGAAGAGGCAATAAAACCTTGCTTCAAGGTTAATTTTTTGAAATTGCTCTAGTTCTTATACTAAAGGTAAAGAAATTAACCAATCTTTTTCCCTTTTAGTTCTCAACCAATTATAATAAATATTTAAAATTAATTTAATCAATATAGCATTAATAAATAAACTTAAGCAATAAGTGATAATCAAATTTTTAATATCTAATGTAGAGTATCTAAATTTTCTATTCTCTGGATATAGAAATTTTGCTAAAACTGTCTAGTAAGTACTTAAGATCTTTGAGGCTAACTTATTTTAACTCATTCTTTTATATAAGTTTTTAGGTATTAGCTTGTCTCTTAATTTTAAGATACAGGTTCATTTAGTTTTGCAATTTTTAAACTTCTAAGTAACTCAAAGCACTTTTTCTTCTATAGCTAGTGTGAAACTTATTTTGAAATGCTTTTTGTAAGAAAAAATATTTATCAACCTCAGTAAGGTTCAAGAATTTCTCTTCAGTTGCAAGATCCTAATTAATTCTATCTTCAGTCTCTACTTTATAGTATATTTTTGTTGATTACTATAAAGATACTCTCAATAACAGTTTCTATCTTTATTAGATATATTACATTGACTTTATTTATGATAATACCGCCTTTTTATTACTTAAATACCTAATTAAAGATATCAATTATATCCAATGTAATGTATTTTAACAATTCTGCTTTACATTTTTGACTTGTGATAAAGATAACGGGGATTGTTTAAAAGTAGCTTCTTTATTAACTCAAATAATCAGATTTAGATTAACTTTATATCATTAATTCATTGTCTAGCATAAAGTAATTTTGGTTCTTTTGTGCCTTAGCTAATATTTAAGATTAATAAAGCGAAAAAATTATGATACAATTGATTTTCATTAGTCATGCTAATGAGCTTAAGTTAGAATACTACTCTTTTATTCCTTCAAAAGTATCCTTAGGTACTTCTATGTATATATGATGCTAGTCTACCTTAACCTCTCTCTTATTCTCACTTGTGAACTTAGTTCATTTAAGCAAACTCTATAATACTCTTATCTGTTTGTTTTCTGTACCGATCATTCTCTATCCAATAGCAGTTCAATGCACTCCTTAATTTTTAAAAGCATAGCTTTAGATATAAAATAAGAGACTAAGTTCTTTATTTTATCCTCCAGTTAAATAAGAGTCTATCTTCTCTAAAACTGCTGACTCAGCATTATTTATCTAAACAGCTTTCTTTATTTTATATGATTGACCAATCCTACAATTCTAGTTTTTCCTGTATAACTTTCAGTTTATTTTCCCAGTCTTTGTATAAGATTAAATATCTAAACACTCTTATTAGGATTCTTTTAATATACTTTAAATACAATATTTATCTTTAGCTAAGTAAAGGGAAAGCTGGATTAAATAAGTTACTAAATGTTAAAATCCTTAGAGCAAAAATATTTTAGAGGTATACAAGTCTTAGATGGATATAAATGAAAATGAATGAAATAAGAATTGCTTTTGTATCTTAAATAGGAAATTGAGATAAAAAATATCGCATTGAAGTATTAAACATAACAACAAAAGCCCTTTTTATGCTTGTAAAGGTCAACTTTAAGAGACTTTATCTTGCTTTAAATCGAGTAATATATAAGAACAAGGAAAAGGATATAAAAGGAAAGCTACAACTAATACTTTAAGGCAAATAATTCGGGAAAGAAATAAGAGAAGTTAATAACTAAAGAGATAAATGTACTGAAGCAGTTAGTAGGAATACCAGGTCTTTAATATGTTAATCCAGAATAATTTTAAGTACCATAGCTTAAGGTAACTAGTTTTTGACTAACTTCTTACATCCTTAGGCTTTCTATTTATAACTTAATTTTTACTAATTTAAGAGTAAATATCTTATTTTTCATATAATGGTAATTTCATAAAAGGGTTTTAATAATTACCATATAATTGAAGAAAGAACATATAGGTAAGCTTAATAATGATTTGGTATTATAACCTATTAGATATACATTTAAATATAGGTATATTATATATCTCTAGCATAACTAATATCAAAAAATTAGAAGATAGCAAGAGAAAAAGGAGAAAGAAAACAAAATCAAATAAATCAAAATTAGATTAAGCTAAATAGGAATTCTTGACCAAAGTATGCTTATTTTTATATAAGTTAAACTTAAAAGGTAAAAGGTTTAATAAAGTTGGTTGTAGGAAAAGAGGGTCTTTTGCTGGTTCTATATTAATCAATAAAAGAAAAGAGAAATAATAGAAAAATGAGTCTTAATTTATTATTGATAAACGAAGATAAAATAATGGAAACTTTGCTGGGTTAAAGATATAACATATATCATAATTCAAATAGTAAAGAGCAAACAATATTTTAAATAAGTCTACTAAAAGAACAAATGTAAATAAATTCTAGAAATCTTTACAATATTTAATCCATTTGATTTTAAAAGAGCGAATTAAAAATACAATAGAATTATTCAGTAAAATTCAAATATAGTTATTACTATTATCACATTCTCAAAACTTAGATCCTATTTTTCCTTTAATGCGAAGCTTTTAAAAAATAAAATGGGTCTAAACTTATTATGTAAACATCTTCATAATATTTATATATCTATTTATTTATATCATTAATACCTTTCTAAAGACCTTTTATTATTTTAAAAGTACCATTTAATTCATAACTATAAATGAATCTAGATGTTAAAAAAATGCAAGCAATTTTTTTGAAAGATATTCTTTACCTTATTCAGTTTGGGTACTTAGGATTTAAATACTTTAGATAAAACTAGATAATTCATTTCTGATTGATCTTTACCTTTTCTTGTTGTTGTAAAGAAATGTCACCTCTATGAAAGAAAAACTCTTGAAGTTTACTAGCTAAGAAAGCATTTTAATGGTTTTCTGATATGATGGATAATTTCTTAACTAGCTCAGGGTCAATTCTCAGGTAATTTATTATATTAAACCAGAGTTGTTTTAATCTACTTAAGTATCAAATACTATTTATTGCTTTCTAGAATTTCCATTTACTTTAGCTTATAAATGACAACATCTTATTAAAAGTTGACTTTTAATTTAGCTCTTATATCAAGCAATTCTTTCATTTCTTGCTATTAAGTTTTGGGCACTAGATTAATAAGGTTATAAATGAACTCAAATATATCCTTTTTAATACTGCTATTTTTCCAATATAATCTAAGATAACTTAGATAGATTCTAGCTTCTATATCTTTCGAAACAATTCTTAAATATCCCATATCTTCCATCCCAAGCTTTTTATCAGTCCAGTTTGACAACTAAACTATAAAAATAAATTTTATTTCCAAAGCTTACATTTAGATTTTTACGTTCCCAGATTAAAGAATAGCATATTCTATTTCAGTCAAATATTAATCTGATATTTCTTAGTTAGTTCTTTAACTGAAAAATTATTTTAATTAGCTAAATAATGGAGAAAAGCAAAAAAATAGCTGCTTTATTATGTCTAGCAATGCTTATGCTCTCTTATATAGTTATTTATTGATATACAAGCTTTCTCTCCTTAAATAGTATTCAGGACTGAATTGGTGAAAAAATGGAATGGATTAAGTAGGGAGAGATGATATTTAACTAATCTGCGGTTGAAGATGTAAAAATTGAAGCTGAAAAATTAGAAGCAGAAGAAGAGTAAATCTTGGATTTTAATGAGCTGAGATAGAAAATATCAGACAACTGGAAAAATACTGATGAGAAAGTGATTTCTCCTGTTTAAATTCTAAGCATGTATGATAATTTTTCTTTCTGCGTTGATATAAATCCAAAGAAATACTGAGAGAATGAAATAAACAACAAGTATAAATTACCCAAAAATAGATACTTCATAATAGGGAGTGATGCAAGTAGCATAATTATGCATGTTCCACATCTTATGTAGTTTTATAAAACTTGTGGATTTGATGTCGTTCTCTTCTTATATTAGAATGAAACTCATTGGTAAAGCGAGTTTTTATAATAGATCTTGAAGTATTTAAAGAGTTAGAATGTTATTATAAGAAATTACTCATTATCAGAATATTTTTTACACTAGTCTTAAAAAGCAACTTTCTACTAAAATGCAAGACTTTTTACACCCTTGCTTATGCAACCAAATGACTATTTAATAAACTCAGATACAAACGATTTTTTTGTAAACTGTTCTGATTTATACCAACATGATTATAGCAGCTGAAAGTTTTATCATAGTAGTAGTACTTTCTACACAGCTAAAAACTTAGCATTCTAATTTGAAAACTAGACAGTCTTTCAAAGGATTGGCTTTGGTAATTTCCAATACTATGCAAAAGATTTTGTCCAAGTATTTTTGAATAGTTCTGATAAGTTCAACTGAACTGAAGAAGCTAAAAGAGAATGAGTCTCTAAAAAGATGGAAAATATGTCGAAGTCAAGTAGTTGATTTCACTATGATGAGCTTTATATTTCTTCTATAACATAAAAATGATTTTTAAACTAAACAGATTTAGATTGGCTTCACTAAGAATAGAAACGATTGAAGTACAAACTTAATAACTAATAATTTATAACCGCTTCTGAGTTAAACTAAAATCTTACATGGAAGAGATACAGACAAAAACCAAGAATAAAGCTAGATAACTGCTTTGGATTTCTTATGGCTCCAACTTTTGCTAGACTTAAGAAATTTTATGACACTTGCTTGTCTATAACACTCGAAAACACAAGAAAAAAAAGGTCTTACTAGCACAGCCCCTATATTTTCTCCATTTTTATGGGATGTAACTACAGAGAGTATCTTTGAGAAATAGCGAATTATGAAATAAATCATAGTGTATTGCATCCCCATTTGAAAAGTGAATGGAGAAAAGTAAAGCAATATTTAGAAGCTCACTATAAAAACAGAACAGAAGAAGCTTGATATTTATACTAAAGATAAAAGCAAATTAAATAAATTAAATTTTTTATTTAAATAGCTAAGCAATTTTCCACTTCTCTTCCGATAAAAAAAAATTCTTCCCTATGAGCCATACTTCACACTTCATACTTCATTTGAATTAAATATTAACTATATGTATAAATAAAATGGCACCTAGGAAATAACTAACTTCTCTTAAAACTTTCATCTCAAAGCAAGAACAATAATATAATTAACTGAATTAGCATCGCATTAAGATTAAGAAAAATCATCTTAATAAGCTTTTGCATATTCAATACTGTGGAGAATATCTAACTTAGAACAAGAACTAAAGCAATAAAGATAAAAATAGATCATTTAAGATTTATTTTAGCTAAGAATAAAATATGATTTCTAAGCAGTAGAACAAACTTTCAATTAAATCTAATAACAAAGATACAATAAATTAAATCAAATTACCTAACATTTTCAAATATTCCCTACATTTTTTAATTTTAATTCTCTATTATCCAATAACGAATAAAGCAACTCTAAGAATAGCAAACATAATAATAAGGTTTCAATTAATCATTTACTGTATAACTTAATCTATATCGTGGACATTGAATTATTTTGATTTCAAGTAATAAATTAGATAATTCGACAACTGAGAAAACTTAGATGCTGATTATGCAAAAATTACAACAAGCAGAAAGGTACTAATAAAGAAAGCATATTTATAATAAAAATTAAATGGTTTTTTGAAAAAAAAACTTTTAGAATAAAAGTATAGCATAATAAATAGCCTAAAATCTGGTAGAAGACATAAAGAAAAAAAATCCATACCATAAGTGTTAGTAATCGAATATTAATGAACATTGGAGAAGTAGACAAGGATAGCAAACTAACGAAGTCCTAAGCAATCCTTTAGTTTAAGAGGATACTTTCTCAAATAATAGTTCTATTAAAGGCTATCATTATAACTATAAATTTCATTTTTTTTAATCATCTCTTTAATTATGGCTCTTGTGATAGAAAACCTCTCATCTAGTTTGCTTAGCCGCAACGTGACAGAAGGACTTAAGCACTGAAAGAGTCAATCTAAAGATTTAATTTCATAAATTTGCCTTTTTTAAATTTTCAAGCATTTGAAGTGCAGAATATGAAATAGACATCGAAATAGTTTCAAGGAATTAATTTTTGGAAATCTCTTGCTAGTCAGCTTAAACTTATGTCTTGAAGGGTAGAAAAGATCTAAATTTTTAAATAAATCCTTTGATGAAAATAGATTTCCATCTGGAAATTGCAAGGGCAAGCAAATTTAAAGTTAATTTATTATACCAAACAAACAGCGACAAACCTATTAATGCTAGGATTACTATATTTCATTGGTATCTTTCATTGTTATTAAACATTATATATATAATATGCATGCTGTTTGTGTTTGGGAGAACTAGTAGGTAAATGGTGCAATTTATAACGCATTGTAAGTAATTTCATACCAGATGTCACCACGGGAAAGGATAGATAAAGTTCACAAGAGAAAAATCTAACTTACCCGAGGTTATCGCTGGTAGTATAAACTTTTGACTAACGGACCTGCTAATAAATTAATTACCAATTCTTATCCAGGCTTATTCAAGAAGACTGGAGCATTTGATTCAAGATTTAAGAATAATTTTTAATAAGAAGATTCCCTATTCGGAGAAGCTTAAGTGATTCACTGGACGAATAGAATGAAAACGAGAAGCATGAGAATACTTTTTTTAATATTAAATATTAATATTGAAAGAGCTGTGTGCCAGTAAGGTGCTACGCGCTCTATAATAATCTTTATTTATTTATATGATCATTGCTTAGCAGAACTTTAAGATTTTACATATAATCTGAAAATTTTCAATATTTTAATAAATTTTTAATAGAAACTGCCATAAACCTAGAACCAATTTAAATAATATAAAAACCTTTTTAAGCATGAAAAAATGTAAAATTATATTAATAGATTAGTTTTTCTAAATTTAGTTAGTTATTATTTAGTTTTATATAACTATTTTAATTTTTTTTAATTCGATTATATAAAATTTAATAAAAAGAGTATTGGTTCGAAAAATTAGGTTATTTCTAATCTAAGAAATTAATCTTTACTTTATTGTATTTTTTTACTATTTTGTCTTTATGAAAAATTGTTTAATTAAGATATATAATGTTCTTATATTTAAAACTATAATATAGAAATATGAATAAAATATATTTGGTATTTTCTAGGGATTTTTATTCAGCTCTCTCTATCCTACATTAAATGGAAGCTTAATAAAAAGTTTAGTCTAATCCAATATTTTCAGATCTTGCATAGTTCACATAACGATTGGTTTCATTTTAGCAATATAGTATTCTTTTTTCATAAACATTTTAATAAATTATCCTGCTTTTTCTTAGTATTATGTTTTCATTTTTATTTCTTTTTCTTGTCCATTTTTTAAGTACTGGCATTGAAGGCTAAAAACTTCTAACAATTTTGCTAAAGATGTTACGTCAGTCTTCAAAAAATTATTATTTTTCTCTTTTTCGATATCTTCTAAATCTATTCTGACGGATTTAAAAATCTAATTTCAAATTAAAAAAAAATTTTTCTTAATAACCATTATTCCTATTATAATAATATCAACTTTAAGAGTTTTTGGAACATGATCAACATATGCTTTTCATGCTTTAAAATAAAAACCGTTCTTACTCTTTTGTGTTACTATTTTTATCTTCACATTTTCTTACTCTTTTTGACTTTCGTCTTTCCATACCTTTTAAATTTATTTCTTTCTATAGATTTCACTATCCATCATTCCATATAGCTTTCCAAAGTATTTTAAATTTTATTCGTGATTTTATTATTTGTTTGTGTATATCTTCAGCGATTCGAATACATATTTCCAAATTTTTAATATTTCAAATTTCTTTATTTTTCTTTTGCAATATTTTTAAGAGTTTTCTTTGCTTCCAAATCTTTTTATCCTATTTCCATTTGGTAATTTTATCTCAAAGGTACTTAATTTTTAAATTAAATTTATTATTGAGTTATTTTCTAGATTGTTACAACCATTTTTCATTAGCATAAATTTGGTCGTTAAGTTTTCTAGTGAATTCTAGAATTAATTAGCCAAATTCGATCTTTCTTTTTTTTAGCTTTCCAAAAGAACCTAAAATCCTGGTTTTCCTCCTTTAATATCTACATTTCTATTTTAATTTGCTCAAAAAGTAATATAGCTATATAATTTCTTGATCATAGACTTTCTAAAGCTTTTTTATTTTGCTTGAAAGATCTTGGATGCCCAATTTCTACCATGAAGAAATTCGTCTTTTCTGAACTTTAGACTCCTTTTTGTATCAACAGCCAGCTACGACTAATCAGTTAACTAGGAATTTGAAATTTACATTTCCGGGTTTTTTTCATCTTTTTCTAGTGTTAAATTTATTAATTTTATTATAATTTGCTTCTTAAAGAATGCTTGATTGACTTTTCTAGTTTTTTTAAAAATTTAAGAAGATATTTTAACTGTTTCTTAATAATTTGAAAAACATTAACATGTCTTACAATTTTTTAATTTTAAAATAATTAAAAAAATGTTAGCATGTATCAGTACTTTAAATTAAGACTATAAAATGAATAGATAATAAATGTTCTGAATTAAATTAAATTATATAATCTTTTATATAGCTTACTAGGATTAAATCATTAAACAGCTTTATTTTAATATATGCTAGCATTATAGTTAATTTTTCATTATCTAATTAAATCTTTTCTTATATTTCTTAGAATATTCTAAATATATAATCTTTTTTTTAACTTCTTATTAATTTGTAACTATTTTAGATTTAATAAATAAAATGGGTGGAAGTGAATCGAATGAGGAGTACGAAAAAGAGGAACAAGAAGTTTAAAAGGAAATTGAAACAATCAATCCTGACGCTTAAATCCAAGAAAAGCTTTCTTAGTTAAGAGATTTAAATAAAGTTCTGTTTTAAAAGCCTTAGTCATGTAAAAGTCATTATGATTATTTACAGCCTCCTTCTAAGGGAAGCAGTTCCTTGTTTGATCTATATCTTCATCGGGATTTAACTTTCGACTTAATTGGATTAAGAATTATTGAATAAAAAAATAACTCTTAGGAATAGCACTTTCATTTTGTAGGAGTGTATAGTTAATAAGATAACTTAATTCACTTCTTTATAGGACTTCAAGCAGCTTACATAAAAGAGAAGTAAACTATTCCTACTTCATGAAGTGAAAGTAACTTCAAATGATCATCTTCAGCGACAAAAAGTGAAAGGAAGGTAATGGGATGCGTCGGATTGATACGTGAACAAGAGAATGATATTATATATACTAAAGGAGTATTCACTTAAGTACTAAGGAAAAATAACTGTCTTAGGTTTTTATTTGCTTGGGATTAGTTAAGATAGTAGTAATCCTAGAAAAGTAAACTTTCTAAAATTCCATTCTTTTTAGCAAAGTATGATATAATATCAAATCTTAAAAGAAGTGATGACTATTCATGGATGGAACATGTTTATAAAAATTAGTTTTCTGAAGACGAAGGATATATATTTTCAAGTAATAGAGGAGTTACAACTGAAAAGCTGAATAATTATCTTAACTAAGAAAAGCCGTTATCTGGTTTTAAAATTTTATCTCCACCTTAAAAAGGTTACAAAAATAAAGGGAAAAAACGAATAATGAATATTAAGAAAAATTTAGGAACATGATATTTGTAGGAGACTTAATAAGAAATAAGAAAGATAAAGCCAGATTTTGATATAAATAAAGCATAATTCTTCAAATATAGTGATATTAGAAGCTGCGGTGAAAGTTCCTATTGATTGTTTACCGACAACAAATAAACCGCTATACTTGAATACGAAAATAAAAAATACTTTTATGCTTTCTTAGACAACGTGGAAGCTATGTATAGAGATTGCGAGGGATACGAAGATAAAGCTCTAATTTTTAAGTAGCTAGACTAATAAAAAAAAATTTCCAGATTTGAATTAAAATTATCTCTTAAAAGTAAACTTTTCTATTTATTTCTTAATAAATTTAACAAATAATTAAGAAAGGAAAAATTTTATTTCTCACAATCTTAGTCTTTTCATTATAGAAATCATTACTTAAGCTGTTTATTTTAGGAGATTTAATTAAGTAAAAATAATTTAAATACATTTCTTTATTCAATTTGAAAGAAAATTTTTTGATAATTTCTTGAAAATGATTAAAATCTTAAAAATTTGAAATATTCAGACTAATTATTTATCTTAGGTACTTCAATCATACACTTATGCATTATTTATGATATTAATTTATTATTGAAGAGAGCATGAATAAAAGGTATTTATTTTAATATGATAGAAATATTTTAGACTCTTTTATTCGTTTTAGATTATAATTGAATATACTAATGTAGGTATTTTACCTTCTATAATCTAATGAAGGAATTACAACTAAAGAACATTATGACTTTATAACTTTTACTAAGAAAAATAATCAAAGCTACTAAAGTTAAATTTATACCCTTAAAAATGAAAGCTAGAATTTCAGAAAAAAGTTAAAGATACTTCTGTTAATTAAGTTTGAGATTTAAATTAAATTTATCTATATCAAGACCAAATATTTACTAAATCTTTAATTCTATCAATATAAGTTATTTCTATTAATATCTATTTTCAACTTTGTGGAATCTTAGTCTAAGTTGTTCTTGATGCTTATAAATATTTAAAAAAGCAATTTGTTAATAGTAATCATCCAGTTTATCATGTTAAGCATATTTTAATAAATCTAACAATATTCTAGATATTTTTCTTAATTTTACCATTAAAAGCTAATAAATTGCTTTTTCTTCTTCATTACAATTAATAGATATAGTTATTTCTTTACCAGAGTTATTAGAACTATTTTTGCTTTTATAAACACTAATTTTAGTAAAAGCAACTTAAGTAAAGATATACTTATATGATAAGGTAGTCATCATTTTTTACAGTTATAAGCTTAGTTTCTTCTAAAGAAAAGAAGCTTAAATTAATTAATTTAGTTATGAAAATAATCTTTTTATAGCTTTACATGCAAATAGATATAGATCTGCTATACATAGTAAAAAATAGGATAAACAAGTATATAGATAATTACAAATTCCCCTCTTTTAAGTGTTTCAACTCAAATAATTAATAACTATCTTAACTGTTATTAAACAATATTTCCAAGTTACTTTAATAAATTTAAATAAATTCCTTTATCTTTGCTTTTTTCTTAAAACTACTTATATTAAATAAATAAAAATCCTATTATTGTAACAAGCTAAAAAAGGAAAATTTTGTTATGAAGCATTATTAAAAGATCATCCACTACTTTAAATAATAATAAAAGATAGCTTTCTAAATAGTATCTTAAATAAATTAGATAGTTATGCTAATTATGTAAAGTTTACTTTAGGCTAGATTCATTAAAATTAATAAAGCATCTTAATCAAACGATTTGCTTTGCTAGTATATAAAAGAAAATGTTATACTGTTTTAGTATAAACTGCTAATTAATTTTAAACCTATGTTATCTAATGTGTATTGCTAAGGCTTTGCTTTTATTTTAAGTGTTGTTAACCAAACTGAATACAAATATAGTTTGCTCATTTTTTTGGATTTTCAATCTATTTCGAGTTGTTGATTTCTCTTTGTAGTCGGATCCCCTAAAATCTTCATTCTAATCTTCTTTGCAGCTCTCGTCTTCAAAGTCAGGTGTTCCTTTTTACTTATATATAATTCCCTTGGAATTATATAGCATCTTATATATTATTATTATAACTTCTTTTCTAATTAGATTATTTCCCTTCATTAGGCCTTTTGTGAGCTTTTTAACTAAAGGATGAAATTATTCAATATAGCATACCTTTTTAAGTCATAAAAGGTATAAAAAGCCAAAGATATACAGTCTATGTTTAACTTATACGATAATGTTAGTTAAGACAGCTATTAAATGTTAGATATTAGCATAGTCCTTTTAAATAAACTTAATTAAAAAGTCAGACACATTAACAAAGGATTTATATAGGTTAAAACGTAAATAAGGATATGCAGAGAAAATTTATCTTTATCAACTGAACAATAAAAAATGATTATTTCACAGGCTGGTATGAGTGTTATTAATATATACGACTATATTTATTGATTTTGAAAGCAAAGAAATAAGATCAAAATTTATAAGATTTAGAGGAAATTAGAAGAGCTAGGTATAAATATAAGGCTCTGAAAGATTTAGATATATGCAAAGTAATTAAAAACAGATCTTTAAATTCAAAAAGGGTAAAAAGCCATAAGAATGTATGCTTTAATTAAACATATTTAAATAGTTTGGCATTAATAATTTATTTTTATCTTGATGTAAATTATTCAAAAATTAACCTAAAATAAGAAGCGACTAAAAGTAATTTAATATAACAGTATATGGTATCTAAGTTTGCTTGAACAGAGTTTTTGGTTCGTGACATTAAAAAGAAATTAAATAGAGTATTAAAAAAAGAAAAAATGAAACAAACTCTAATAAAATAATTGGATATGCTTGACTTATTAACTAAGTTTTTAAAGGCTTTTAATAGTTTAAAAAGAAATATTTATTAATAACATCAAAAAAGAGAAAAACACTGCAAGTTGAATATTTAGAAGATTAAAAGTAAATTAATTATCATAAACATCTTCACGCATAATTGAAAAGAGCTTTTAAATCAGTTTAAAAAGTAAATGAAATATAGAAATTATTTCGCTAGGGTTAAGTAAAAAATAAAGGTAGGGAGAGTTATTCAGTTACATATTATTATATTTTAGCTTATAATAATATATTAAATAGGCGAGAATTAAGCAAAGTTAGAATTTAAAGCAGCAGATCTAGAAGTTCAATATAATAAATATCAAATTAAAGTTTTAAGTATAATTAAATAACTACGAGCTGTGTATTTATCTAGATTACCTTGCTATTTTTACAAATTTATCTTTTATTTCTAGTTAAATATTTTTAAAGGATTATTCAGTTATTCAATTATTTAATTCAGCTTCTATAATCATGAGACTGAGATTCTACAGTTGAAAGATTAAAATATTTTATAGATTGCATAAAGCAGACCGGTAATTATTAGCCTCATTAGATAAAAGTTGAAAATTACTGCAATATACTCAATTTTTCGTCTCTAAAACTAGTTAAAAAATAAAGTTTTATCTGAAGCAATCGACACAGTCGAGTTAAAAAGTTTAATGCCTTGTATTATGGAAAAGTCTAAAATTGAATGACCATCCATTCTATCTATAGGAGGATATAAATAAAAACTAGTAGAATATTAATGAAATGAATAATTACTTTAAGATAGATTAGAAATTTACTTCTGTAATTCAGTTTTATAAAGCAAGCACTTTTTGCTTAGATTACGGCAAAAGTAATTTAGTTTTATATGATGTAGTGATTGATAGATGTTTGCCTTATATATAATGAGAAATTTGTATAATAATAGCAAAGAGTTCAATACAATGACTAGTAGATTATTTATATGAAAGTTAATTCTATTTACTTGTAGCCATCTAAAAAGAGAAGAAAACTAGATATTAATAATAAGCTAAACCTTCAGATTCCTGCATTTAATTATTAATTTAGGTTTAATTTCTCATTTAAACTAGTTGACTTGCGATTTATCCCTAGGTTAAATCCTTGTTTAATAGTTAATCTTAGTTTAAAAGGTTTAAAAGCATCTGTCTCATTAATCTTAGTGATTTATTATATAGGTTTTATTGAATGCTGACATTATTGAATATATATTAAGTTAGGCTTTATTAATAGTAATAAAATGTAGGAGGCAGTAGAAGAAGATTAAGTTATTTCTTCATAAGCTTCATTATAACCATCGGCAAGCAACACTCAGGAAGAAAGCAAGGAATAAGAACTTTTAAATTCATAGGAATAAGGTTAGCTAAACGCAACACTAAATTAAGAAAGTATAAGTGCAAAAGCCCAGGAATAGAGCAAAAACTTTGAAAGCTTTCCTGTAAACTATAAGCGGTTATCATATAACTTAAACGAAATTTAATACATTGATAAAGAATAAAATGCCATATGTTCTAAACAGATACCGAATCTAGAGTCGGTTTTTTGTAATTTGACGTGTTCTTTACAGTTATTTGATTAAAGACTCATCTTAGTAGGAGGCCATTCAAGAACATGCCATTATTCCACATTGACTTTAATAGATTAATATAAAATAACGTCAACAAATTAGCTACAATATAATAGAGGCTAAACATCTATGACTTAGGACAGAAGTAACAATGTATATATTATAAATGGGATTGATGATTTGGAAGATAAAGCAATCAACAAATGCGAATTCTGAAATATTCTAAATAACTTAACAAAAGGAATAAGAGATCATCCAAGTAAGATGGCTGGAAATGGATTAATTCATATAGAAGACAAGCTATTAACTGTGGGAGCATGTGACAATAATGATGAAATTCTAAACGTGATATATATCTATGACATTATAAGGGATGAGTGGTAATAAAGTGAACAAAGTTTACCATATAGTGCAATAAGCATATCTTGTATAAATATGAGTGAGAGAAGTGAGATAATAGTTTTTGATAATATTGGTTTTTTACGAGGAACTTATATGTACGACTAAAAGTAATTTAATAAAGAGGGTGGAGCATTTCCAAATAATGATTAGGCATTTTGATATAACGGAATAGAAGCATAAGGAAAAGTATATATGTATTCTGCAGATTGGGAGAAGGAATAAGAAACTATCTATATATATGATGACAAATTAGACAGAGAATGGAAAAGATTATGAAGAAGTGAAGAGAGAGAAGAAAAAACATAAATTTAAAATTAAATTATTTAGAATTAAATTTAAGAATCAAATATGAAGCAATTAAATATGCTTTAATATCAAAATAAAAGCATATGGACTGAAATATCTATCAAATGTTGCTTCTAAATACATATAATTTTAAGTATTTAAAAGGATAATTTAATATGGAACTTAGAAACAGTTATATTAAAAGAAAATTAATTATGGAAAGCATTATCCTAATAATAAAAGGAAGATATATAGAATATGATTGATCGAGAGTTAGATTAATTCCTCAGATATACAAAAGAAACGAGTCATAAACCTATAGCTAGGAAATCTTTTATAAATAAATAAATAAATTTATTTATATCTATGAGAGAAGAAAATAAAAGTGTCTCGTTATATGAAATCAAAATTAAATTGAATTGAATTATCTATTAAATTGATAAAGATTGAATTTAAATATTTGCCTATTGTTTATAAATATCCATCAAATTAAAATATCTGCCAATCTCATATAAAATGTTGCTAGTAATCAAGTCTTGATAAAAATTAGTTTAGTAAATTGATAATTATAACTTCACATGCTATTGAAATGGTCTTATTACTATTTCTTCTTACAGTGCTAGAAATATAAATTCTTAAAAATTTAACTATCATAGCTTGAAAGATTCTTAAATGGTTATATTTAAATAGTCAAGCTTATAAAATTTTCTAAATTAATTAAAATCTGAAAACAAGAATTTAATTCATAATTACCCAATTTTTGGAAACTTAAATTGAGCAAAAAAAAATCTTATGATATTATTAAAATCCGTGGTAGCATCTAGTGTAAGAATACTTGCAATAAAATTTACATTACACTGGATTTTCTACTAGTTCTGCTGACCAAGGCATAATAACATGATAAAACTAAGACTAATATTAGTATCAAAACAAATATAGATAAAAGATGTTGATTATCAATATAAGATGATAAAGTTTATAAGTAAAATAAATCCAATTTAATTTTTAAACTATTTCTTTATATTTATCTAATTTTAGTTTCTCTTTATAAAATATTAACTTTATAGCAAGTTATTATGATTTATCTTCATCCTTTTTATATAATTTTGAAAGTATTTTCTTTTCTTCTTATTTTTACAATTCTAAAAATAAACAATCATTTATCCATTTTTTATTAATTTTTATCTTTTTTCATTAATAATCATCTTTCTGTCTTTCTCAAATAATTGAAAAACTATTTTAAAAAGTAAACATTTATTTTTGAATTTTTTAGCTTTGCTTTAAAAAATTAAGCCGCAAAAATAAACAAAGTATTGTCATTGAGAAAGTAAAAAATAAAATAAAAAGAGCAATAAGATAAAGAATGAATATAAATGTTTATTTAGATAAGGGTAAATTTAAGTTATTCATAATAATAAAAAATGGGTATTTTTAAGTAAAAATAATGACTAGAAAGTAAATTTTAATTAATAGATTACTAAGTTTATTTTTAATACTTTAAAGCTTTTAAATATAACTTCTAGATATTTACTTTTATTAAGAAATAGATTTATACCAAATATTCTAGACTTCAGTAATTATCATGCTAATATTTTCATTTTTATCAAGAATGATATAATGCTATATTTAAATTACTTCATCACATTCAATTATAATAAAAGGCAAAACATTCTAGAATGTTAATTCTGCTTTAATAATTATAACTTAACTAATGCTATACCAACTTTCTTACCTTGCAAACATATTTTTATGCTTATTGGGTTAAATAAGTTGCAATGCTTGCTAGAAATTTTACACACTTCACTGTAAAGATTTTCTATAAATGACGATTATTTGAAATTAACATAAGAGAAAGAGGAAGAAATAATGAAGAGGAAATAGATTGAAATGAAATTTGAAAAGATAAAGCTTAAAATAAAGTAAAAGTGAAAGAAAAAGATTTCAATATAATAAAATATTAGCTTTAAGTTTCTATGCATTATAAGTGGTTGATAAGCAACATAAAATGTCTATCATATCTAATAGCTTTTTCATTCTACTAAAAATAGTTATTCCAAAATTTTACTCTTTTTAGATCATAAAAATAATAAAATTCTAAAATTCACTTTAAAATATACTAAGATCAGTTTCTTTATCTATTTTCTTTATTTATACTCTTAAACAATTTAGTTTAGTAGAACAGTTGCTTTAAATTTATAATAGAAGATATAAGAAAAACAAGGTATATAATTAAAAAAACAGCAGCAAGAGGGTATTAAAATGAATAAAGCAAATAAGAGATTAAATGAATCCTAATATATCTACTACTTTTACTCGAATTCTAATTATCTGTTTAATATAGAAACAGAATAACTTAAAATAGTTTAAATAAATGTTAAAGTTCCTAAGGCTAGTAAAAGTGTTGAATATGATAAAAAAATTTATTTGGTAGGAGGAAAAAATAAAAGGTTTAATAAGTTTGATTATTTGGTTATCTAGGAAATAGCAAATAATTGAGTAGTTTAAACTAGGGGAAGTGGATTTGGAATTGCAATTGCAAATGCTTAAGGTAATATTTATGCTATCTGAGGAATTTTGAATTCTTATTAATTACTAAAATCAGTTGAAAAACTAAAAGTAGGAGGTTAGAATAAATGGTAATAATGCTCAGATTCTCCATTTGGAATTGCAGGATAAGCTATAATAGCAGATAACAAAAAAGAATAAATTAATCATTTGGAGAGTTTAATTACCTTAGTAAAGCTTTAAATGAAATATGATAAAATAATATAAAGAACAACTCATGAATTAAATATAATTTACTATTCCAGAAGTAGTTTTAAATCCTTTATTTTTATAATAACCACTTATTATATATGGAGGTTTAAACAATGCTACTTTAATTAGAATTTTTAAGAAGCATAAAAAATAAACAATCCTTAATGATAATAGTCACAGTTAAAAAAAAATTAAAAATGATTCAAGCTTTAAAACGAGAAATGAAAATGCTTATTCTTTTATTTTCGATTCTCATTATAACTTATAAGTATTAAGATTAAATACAGAAAATCTGAACCTTTCAACTATAGATGAAAATTGATTTTACTTATTGGACTGATAAATTTTGAATAATTATAATAATTTTAATCCAAAAGCGTAAAAATACATCACTTTCTAGATAATTTATTTTACTGGTAAAATAATTTTAGCAATCTTTCATTTACTATTAACTCTTTTAACATTAAACATCTGATACTGATCTAAAAAATTGTAAACTTAGTAGTTGGTAAATTTAATGATTAGCATTTTAATAATTTTTAAATGATTGTTGATTACTTAATAGACTTTATTTTTAAGTTATTGCACTAAGAGTTTTTGCGAATGATTATGTATAAATATCTTCCATTTTGATAAAAGTATTTTCAAGTTAAACTTTTTCATCTTATATTTTTATTCAATTTGATTACAATGCCTATAAATTATAATTGTAATATCTAAAAATAAAGGAAAAATCAGTTTAAACTGTTATTGGATAAAAAATCATTTAATCTAACTAAAAAACATCTTCATTTCATCTTTATATAAATGAATTAATACTACTTTATTTGTTAGCTTACAAATCTTTTTTAGTCATAGTATTTATTTAAGAAGAATTATTCAGTTTTAATCTAACCATAAGTATAATCAATCTATTTATTTATA
The DNA here is from genome assembly GCA_946699065.1 of Loxodes magnus. NCBI lineage: Eukaryota > Ciliophora > Karyorelictea > Loxodida > Loxodidae > Loxodes > Loxodes magnus. Next base: position 196,583 of record CAMPDV010000615.1, read on the forward strand.
AGTTAAAAAATAAATAGTTATTGAATAAGTTTCTATTATATCTAGTTGTTGTATTATTAAATAAATTAATAAAGATATATGAAAGCTAAATAACTATCTAATTATCTTATTTTTTATTATTAGCTTTGCTTTAAGCATATATAATCATACTCTAAATATATAATCTTTATGCTATTTAAAATTTGTTAAATGGTGCTTTGATTTGTTACTATATTACTTAATTTCTAATAATTGTTTATCTTTAAATGATAAACATTATGTATATATTTCTGGAAACTTAGCAATGCTTGATATATAAAATTTTAGATTAATATTGGCTTATCTTTTATTTTTTTAAATACTAGATCTTTTAATACTTAATTACTTTTAATTCTTTGTCTATATTTCTTCCAAGTATTTAAAGTCTCTTTTCTTCTAATTCTAAAGAGACAGAAAGGTTATGCAAACTTTTATTAATATTACATTAATCAATATACAAACTATTTTATCTTAGTAAGTCTTATATTCAAATATATATTTCTCTGCTTACTTAATGAATACCACTTATTTATTTCTATTCTAGATGCTGTTATAAAATTGTATCAATAATAGGATGTTTAGTTGTTAGATGATTCTAAAAATAAGATTTTACTTTTTATCATACAAAATAGTATCTCATTCTCAACTGTTGTATAGCTTTTATTATATAAATTAATAGCATATTTATCTCCAATCTACCTTTATTACCAATTTAAGCTTCCAATTTAATTAGTTATTATCTTCAAAATCTTATAATATACCCTTCTACTAGAAGGATCTTTAGTTATAATAATCACTAATTATAATTGATATTTTTGCCTAAATAATTGATAAAATCTATTGTCTTAGATGTAAGATTTAAAAATTTAACTTAATAGCTCTTTTCAAGTTTATTAATTGCCAATAGAATCATCAAGCATTGTAAGTAAATAGTAGCCTAATTATTTTATGGGCAATAAAACGAAATCATATAGCTTCTAATATTATAATAAGCTAAAATTCAAATTTATTTTGGTTATTCGCAGCAATATATTATTCCATTTAATTTGATTCCTAATATTAATAATTCCTTATTGATCAAATTAAGTTTTTATTATCTAAAAAACAAACTTTAACCCTTATTTTAGAAATGCTTCTACTATATTTTAGATTCTCTAAAATCACTTTCTTAATTTATATTTTTTATTAGCTAATTTAATCTTTTAATTGCCATTTTTTAAATCTATTAGCAAAAGTTATATTTTTAAATAGTTTACGTTATAATATTCTAAATATTTTAGATAAAAGATAAATAAAAATTATAATAAAAAATATTTAGAATTTTTAAGGATTTGCTTTTCCCATTTCTGCCGACATTCATTCTCAAATACTAAATAATAAAATTTAAATATCTAGGTCAGTTATTTTCAAATCTTGTATAGTTCTCTTCATAAACCCTTTATTTTACCAAAGTTTACTTTTTCACTATAGATTTAACTTAACCCTTGCAAAAAAGTTTTTATTAATCTCTCCTATTACTTCTCCAGTGTTATCTTTTTCATTTTATTACTTTTACCGACATTTTTTTCCTAAATTTATTATGTTAAAATCTTCTAGCAACTTTTGAATAAAACTTCATTAATTGCATTTATACTTTTTTTCTTATTTGGATCTCAACTTCTTTTTCTTACATTCAATCAGATTTTTACCATTTTTTTCAAGTTAATTGGATAGTTTCCTTTATGATTAAACATATTAATTATCTTATATATTTTTATATTCTATTTTCTAAGAATGAGGACTAGATTGACTCTTCTGTTTTTATTTAAATTTCCTGAAGACATTTATGTTCTTTCTTAACATTCAATAGATTCAATTTCTGCTTATTTTATATTTAATTCATGTATTTTTAATTACCTTTCTTTAGATGCTTGGTTTCTTCTTGCTAGTTTAGCACTTCTTTAAATAACTTCTATAAACTCAATTATTCAATTATAAAGATTTCAGAAAATTCCTTATGCAAAACTGGTTTCACCTATTTTCAAATTTCTTTGAAGTAGAATATATTTGCATTTGAATGCTTTACTTGCTAATAGATGTTGACTCCATTTTTTCTTGTCTCTTTGAAATCGAAAAATCTCTTAAATATTACATTGATATTTATTATATAAAGGTATTAGGACTATTAGACATTATAGCCTTAGCTGTAAAGCTTTGAATTTATTTTTCTTTATAATGAAACTTCATTAATTCAACAAAAAACTGAATTAAGCTACCGAAAATTGCCAACTACATTACTTTAGATTATCTAGCACTTCAATCCTATATACCTTTTTTACATACCTCAATATAAATAAAGCCAACACAAACCCAAGTTAAATTACTAAAAAGGCCTAATTTAATTATTTTCACTACAGTAATAAAGCTAAAGAAGCATATTGAAGCAGATGCTATAAGCAAGTGAATATATTATACTATACTTAATTAAACGATATATAGCACATTAAGGAACAAATAGAACAAAGTAGTATAAGGTACATTCATGTTCTGTTATGATATGATAATCTTAGCATGTAAATAAACTAATTAGTTTTAAAATTATAAATAGATAAATAATGTGAGCAAATCCATATTTTTAATCGATTCTGGTATTTGAGTATTAGAGAGCTATTTTACAGAATTAGGATAAAAATGTAGTAGACGATAAGTAATAAAAATCAGATACAAATAAAAGCACTAGAAAAGCTAAAAAAGATAGGTAAAGGTGGATTTGGAGAAGTATATCAAGGTAAGTGGGATTCGTCAACGAATGTGGCTATAAAAGAATTATTTAGGCAAGATTTGGCTGAAAATGTATAGATAGAGTTCGCGAAGGAAATTTAAATAATGCTTGATATGCGACATCCCAATATAATCTAAATCTATGGATATTGTCCTAATCCTTTAAGTATCGTAATGGAGTTGATGAATTGTTCATTATTTGATTTGCTACATAGTAAAAAAGATTTGCCATGAAGTCAAAGATATCAGATAAGCTTAGATTTAATAGCTGGTTTGATATATATGCACAACATAAATATAATACATCGTGATTTAAAGAGTTTAAATATCTTATTAGATATTAATTTACGAGCTAAGATAACTGACTTCGGATTATCACAAGTCAAAGCTGATAAAAATACTTAAGCCTCAACAAAGGAGGAAGGTACAATTAAATGGATGGCTCCTGAATTATTTGGAGAGAATCCCTAGCCAAGTCCAGCATCTGATATATTTGCCTTAGGAGTAATAATGTGGGAAATAGCATCACGAAAAATACCTTTCGAAGAAGTAGACAACGAAGAGCTGAAAAAAAGAATAATTAAAGGTGAAAGAGAGAAAATACCATAAGACTGTCCTAAGGTTTATGGAACTTTAATCTAGGAATGCTGAAATCAATTGCCAGAAGATCGATCTTCGCTAAAATATTTGGTGGAAAGACTTGAGTAAGAAAATAAGTTACCTTAACAAACAAATAATTTATCAATAAATTCAGCTTAACTAGTGAATAGCTAAATGGATTTAGTTTCATAATAGAAAAATAATCTTAATAAGAAGTAAGCGGAAATTGCTGCCACCGTATAAATGTAATAGCTTTATTAGGAGATCAAAAAACCTTATTAGGAGATCAAAAAACCTTATATGCGCATAAATTGAAATTCAAATATCATATAGAATTTCGAAATGGAAAAAATGTTCTCGATTCCTAAAGAAGTGCAAAATCTTGAATAAGTCTCAAATAATTACACGTTTTCTTTATAACTATCTTACACGAAACTTATTCTAGCAGGGGGTAATTCAAATACTTCTCATTATTTTACAATAACTGCAATAGATTCATACAATGTAATATCTACAGCCAATTTATAATATCCAAGAGCCTTAACATCAATTACATCAGACAGTAGTAATATAGTATATATAGTGAATGGTTTCAATGGATAGGCTAAGAAAAACTTCAATAAGTGTGAGATATGAAACAGCCAAAGTAACAAGGGTAGAGAAATAAAAAATCACCCATTTGAGATGTATTCAAATGGATCTAGCTATGTATAGGATAAATTATATACGATGGGAGGTTATAGTAATAATTTCAATGCCTTAAAAGAAGTTTGTATGTATGATAATATGAGAAATGAGTGGAACTTAAGTGAAGAAAAATTGCCACAGAATGCGTGCTTCGTATCCTGTTAGATTAGAAAAGAGTAAAATGCAATATAAATCATCGATAATAAAAATTGACTAAAAGGAACATTTTTATATGACTTAAAGCAATATAATAGGTTAGGAGAAGCATTTCCAAATTAAGGTTAATGATTTTGGTATAATGGAATAGGATGTGCAGGAAAAGTGTATATGTATTCATCATAACATCAAGAATAAAATGTGATATATGTATTTGACGATAGGAGCGCAAAAGAATGGAAAAAAGTGCAGGAGTAAAAGAGTAAGTAGTAACTATAACATTCATTTTATTAAAACTGGATAATTTAAGTAAAGGTTGTAAAATATTTTAATAGTTAAATAGCTATTTTTTATTAACCTTTATAGTTTATCAAAATAATTTTTTTTGCTTACTAGTCCAAATTTTAATATTACAATATATTTTTGCTTTATTTTTAAGTCTCAAATTTCTAGAGCTCTTTACTTTTTATATCTATTGTAAATTTAAGAATTATCCTTAATAAAATTTAAGCTAATTATTATCTTATTTAGGGATTTTCTTTTTAAGAGTTTGCTGTTGAAATAATTTTTTAGAAAATTACAGTTCATAAATTCTCTTCCTTACTTACTTTAAAGTCAAAATATCTTTTCTTTATTAACGTATTCTATTATATTAGCTCAACTTCAGGCTTTTCTAATTTTTTAAAGAAAATGATTCTGATGCTTTTCTAGGCAAATAACGAGATAATAATTTTACTTTATTAACTTAATTAATTAAGAAACTTACAGTTAGATTATATATCGATTTCCTTATTAATAGTATAACCTTTTAGCTCGAAGATTACAAAATTCAAATAAATATAAGAGTATTAACTCTCAATTGTCTCTCTTTTTTATTAAGTAAGAGGCGCTTTCTGACTTTGATTACTACATTTGATAGATTGAAGATACATGAAAAGGCTATAATTGAGATTTAATAGGTTGTATCTAAAGAGTTGGCTATTCTTTTATCAAATGGAATCAAATCTAACTAGCAGTTAAAAAATCCTTGTGGTAAAGATATAAATTTGAGCCTGAAATGAATTTTAGTTTTGAAGGAAAAATACAAAATAGGATGTTCAGAGTATTTAATTGGTACAATTATTATAAATAGCTGAGACATTAAGAAGATATTCATTCATATGAAGACTTTCGTTGCTTTTATTCAAACCAAAGAACAAAAATTATAAAGCTGAACAGGGATATTCATTCTTATAATTTTTAAGTAGAAAAAATGAAAGTAGGAAACTTGATATTACTCCTTGTTCTGCTATAATAAATATAATGATTGACTTTTTTTCATATCTTAGATTTCTTAAGCATTATATAGGAGGAGAAATTAAACTCTCCCATTATTCTAAGACAGCGGGCTAAAGATAAGAATTTTACGTTTTAAAACTTCCATAATATTTATTGCAAGCTTTTTTCCTAATATTTTTTACTTTTAATTGTCATCAGTTAATATTAACGCCTAACCTTTTTCTTTGCTTTTTGATATTATTTACTTCGTAGGGCTTATGTAATTTAGTAGCCTATCTTACAAATGTCCAAATTTTCTTTTATATTTCATAATTTTAAGTGCTTAATCTCTGTATTCCTATTAACCATTTTTCACCTTTACCAATATTTTTTTCTTCTTCAGTCTTAAAAGTTTTTCTATACCTTGAAGTTAATTTAATTAAGCAACGAACTTGAAGATTCATTATTAAGCAAGCTTCATCTAAATGCTATTTTTTTCCTTTTTAACCAACTTAAATCCTGACAAAATTTAGTTTTATTGCACGCAATTTTTTTATTTTTCTCTTATCTTAATTTTTGATACTAAAGTTTCAACCGAAACCTCTCTCATCAATATTGCCTGACAGACTGCAAATAATTCATATTCTAACCTATATTTCAGTCCCTTCATAATTCTTTAGTTTGTAGCATTCCCTTAAAAGTAATAAATCAAAGTGATATTTAAATAATAAACTTGATTGATGTCGATTTTTAATGAGTAGTAATAAAGGTCTACAATTTCAGAGACATAAGAGGAAATTTTATGTGAGATACATTAACAGCAAAAATGCGATTTTTTCTGCTTGGATTGCTATGAGTTCTTGTGTAGCGGAGTTTGCCTATAAGATCATAGGAATCATTTCTATCAATAGATAGAAGTAGCTTATAGAATGCTGGAGCATTAGATTAAGGATATTGAGTAGTACTTAGATAAAAACCTACTAGAAAATTAATACCAATATCTGACCTAGCTAAACTAGAATATTGACTAGAAAACTGAATAGCTGTAGCAATCCCTAACTGGTTAGTTCAGTTAGTTTTAATCAACTTTGGACTAACTTCAGTTAAATCTGTAGTAGCAAATAACGAAGTAAACAGAAGAAATATTGCAAATTACTGAGAAATAGAAAGAAGACTGTGAGCATATTTTGTAAGCGTAAGATAATAAACTTTCAGCCTTAAGTGTATTATAAATAGAACCAAACTAGGTATTCTAGTAATACCAGTTGAATTCCTTTTTCAAAGTTGATAAGAATATAGTAAACAATTTTTCCTAAATCGTTAAAGCAGAGTTGAAGCTTAGTGAAACTATATCTGATGACTGGAAAAGAATTATTCATTTCTGTGATTTTAATACTTAAAACGTCTTTTAATATGACCTTTAGAATTAAAACTCCTTCATGACTTTAATTCCAATTGTTATCAACATGCTGGTAAAGTCAATTTTAATACCAGAAGGGAGAATTTTTATATGTGGAGGAAAGAATATCGAGTAGAAAAATGCTGTGGGAGATACATATGTCCTTCACTAGACTAGGAAAGAAATGGATTTAGTATTTAAACCACTAAAAAACATGCTAGTTGGAAGAATCAACCATAGCTTGGCTTATTTCCAGAAAAAAGTTTATGCTTTTTCTGGAAAAAATGAAGATTTGCAATACACTTAGAAATGTGAGGTATATAATTTTGTCAATGAAAACTGAACTTTTATTAGCGATATACCAGAAGTAAGAGATTCTTCATGCGCCGTAGTTCGTCCAGAACTTTAATTAATTTATATAGTAGGTGGCAGAGTTGCTGACAAGACTCTGCTAAGCTCAATTGAGTAATATTCAGTTCTTCAAGATTAATTTCAAAGACTAAATATGGAGCTTCCTTATGGAGTAAATTTGCATGGAGCTGTTTTATTTTAACAAAATGAACATACAAATATAATGGTTTTTGGAGGATATGACTGTGAAGACTAGGCAATTAAGAGAGGATGTGTGTTAAATCTAAGTCTATAAGAAGTAAACGAGATTCTACCTTTTCGTCAATCAGATGCTGTTATTAATCAACCTTTAATCCATGATGGCTTTATATGAAACTTTTTCTATAAGACGAAGGATGGATGTAGAGCGTTATTTAAAATGAACTTAGAAAAGTATTAGTGGGAATTGATGTCATATTTTTAACGATTTTATTTAATTTAATTTAAACTAATTTTAAGTTTTATTGCTAACTTTAGCCAATAGAAGGACAATTAACTTTAATTAAAAGAAAAAATATCAAAATATTTATTCTGAAATCATTCTGCTTCTTCCTTGGTATATCTAGGCTATAACTTTTTCTGGATATTTTTCAACTATCTGTATTTAGCTTTTACTTTAAAACTATTCTTGAATCAGGTTTTTGTTCCATTAACATTATGAAGGAGTTAAGCTTCTCTTTCTTAATTTTTTATTGCATTATATGATCTCTATATGTTGATTTATGAAGTTACCTCTTAATTTAGATTGAGAATTCCTAATTTTCTTTAAGTTGCTTAATTTTTTCATTTTACTATCTCATTTTTTCGAAGAAGTTCATTTTCTTAGCTTCCTAATATAAAATTACTTACTTTAAGCTTAAAGGTTCGATTGATTACTTTTTTTTAATATTCTTCTTTTATTCTTGCCTTTTCTTGCTTCAACATTTGTTAGTACTAAAAGATCTCATTTTTCTTGGCAAGTTAGCTGTTACTCTAATTAAGCTACTGCTCCAACTACTTTCGCCTTTAGCTAAATTTAATTCTTACGATTCAAGTTTCTCTTCCTTTCTCCTTTTGATTTTAGCCTTTTCAAGCTTATCAAATTATTTTTTTCAGCTTTCTTAAAGCTGTTGCTTTATTTTGTTCTCTATTTCCTCTCGATTGCTGTGAGCTTTCTTTTATTTTTCCAAAATTTTCTCCAGCAATTATCTGTTCTATTCTTCAAGTATTACTTCTAGTTGTTTTTTGTTATTAGGACTTATGTGTTACATTTGCGAAATTGCTTTGCTTTAAGTCTCATGAAGTTTCTGAGATTTCAAATTATCGCTCTCTTCGAACTTTTTCTCAAAATAGGTTAACATTTAGGATACTTTTTGCTGCTCTATTTGTTCTATGTCTTATCTGTGCTTAATAATTTCTTCTCTTTTAAATCTGGCAATATTCTCTCTCTACTAAAGGATTCTTCTTTTTTCTTAATTCAGTTTCTATTCTCTTTCTTGAACTTCTTTCAACTAATTTTTCATCTTCTAAGCTAATTTCTTTTAGTAGTTCAAATTTTCCTGCTGAAGTTACTAAACCTTTAGCTAAATTTTCTTGCTTTTTTCCATTTAGCTCTCCACTTTTTTCTTCAACTCTTATTCCTTTCTTTGCTCCGCTTATTTAATCTTATTTTCCTTCCACAATGTTCTTTAGTCATTTTCCTTCTTAAATTACTGTTTTTATAAAATTAACTCAAACTCTCTCTTCTATTTATAAGTATCGTCGCGTAATACTGTGCTCTAAGTCAAATATATCTCATGAGGAGTTAATGCACTGTACGATTTTTCAAGTTTATTACTTTTAACTAACTCTCTTGTGGATTAAATCCCCATCAAAGCTCTGTCGCCTATTGAAATTTTGATCTTCATTGAGGGATCAAAATTAGCTAATTTATACTTCAGCACTTTCTTCCTATCATTTTTCAGCTGCTTCAAGTAATTCTCATAGCGCATCTTCCTTAACTCAGGATGTATATTCTCATCTCCAAAATCTTTTTCTTACTTAATTTCTAAATCGCTGGGATCGATTCCCAGCTACTAGCAAGCTTATTAAGTCCTAGGCGTTTTTATATTGATTTCTCTAAGTGACTAGGCTTCTAAGGCTTGGGTAGCATGCTTTTTAAGGATAATAGAGGTCATTTAATTTTGTTTAATTGAAGCAAGTGATTGATAAAAGTATCTAGATATGCTTTTAAGCTAGTTTAATGGAAGTCAGAGTGATGTAAATCTGAGGATAAAGAGATTAAAGTTAAGATATATAGAATCAAGGTCATTAATAGAGAAATGATAAGGTTATGGAAGGATAAATTAGGCTTTTTACCTAAAGAGTAGCGAAAAAAATTAAATTAACTGGTCTTAATGAAGAAGAAAAAGGAACTCTAAGTAATTATGTGTGATATCTACTATTAGGAGACTTAAGTTAAATATTAGCATAATTGTTCAAAAAATAAGCATTTAATTCATCAAAAATCTAACAAAAACTATATTGGAATAAATACTAAAAGAGAAATAAAAATTTAGAATTTTACCTTTGAAATAGTGAAGTTATTAATCCTACAATCATAAGCACAATATTAGTTAAATTTTTAATTTAGTTTAATTAAAGTTTAAGAATATCTAGATATTTATAGATAATCGGTTACTGGATTTTTAAGCAAAGGAAATTTCTTTTTAAACTGATTTAAATTTAGGTTATCTGATGTTTATATATAATTCTGGAATAAATTAACTTAATTTTCTTGAATAAGGGGCAACTAAAAATCTATCACTATATACTTTTGTTCTTTTTGATCCATTTTACCTAAATCTTTAACTTTTTTAATAGGTATTTGGTTGATACTATGAAATAACGGATTATTATAAAGATAAGTATATTTAAGACTTTCCTCTAAATTCGTTATAATAAATCTTAAGCAATAAGAAAGTGTTGTTTTACTACTTCATTAGCACAGATTCCAGAAAGGAAATTTTATAATTTTAAGTATTTGAACTAAATGATACCATAGCAATTGTTTTGGTTTTCCTAATAATTATTTATCTTTGCTTTAGTATTTAGTGATTATTGTAATATTCTACTATGCTATATAGACATAATACATAGTCAATATTATTTTAACACTTAACTAATTTATCCTTTACATCCCTTATATTCATTAGTTGCTATAATCAAACTTTCCTATTTTAAAGTTTATATTCCAAATTAGAATTTAACTGTTTATTATAACTCTTAAAAGTTTATCAAGCTAAAAAGATTGGAGAATAAGCAAAGTAACAGAGAAAAAAGAGGAAATAAAAGAAATTGAACATGTAAAAAGAAAATAGAGTATTATAATACTAACTTAAGTGAGAAAATATGCACTTTATCATTTTTATTTACTAAAGAAGAAAAGTAAAAGATAAGAAACCTATTAAATGCATGAAAAACAAGAAAACAGGATATTTCAATCATTTAAAAGCTTAACAAAGAAGATATGCATTAAAGAGCAGATCTTTATTTGATCAAAATTATTTAGAGAACTTATTCAAATAAATCAACAAAATACTAAAAGAGAGTGTTATTTTATCAAGACAGGAAACTATGAAACTATAATATTTGCATCTATTAATTAATTAAGATTATTTTAAAGCTAATGCTTAGCTTTAAAACTTTAAGATTAAAATATTTAGATTCTTACTTATTTTTTAGTTATAAAATAAAAGCATAATATTTTCGTATTTCTACTCAGCAGTACTTACCCGCAAAGAAAATAATGTGTATTATTATAAATTACCTTATGAGAAGAAGATAAATATATTAAAGGATAAAACAGATAGTTTTATAATAGATATATACCCAACTACCAGCAATTAAGAGATTTACCTCTAAAATTGAAAAGATAAGCTCTATTGTCAATTATATCTAATGATATTTTGATTAAACTAAAATAATAAAACTTTATAATTAGTTTTCCCAAAGACTAGGAGCAATTAAAATAATCTAACTATTAAAATCAAAATTATCTCAAGAATATACTTTTATAAATACATTGTAAAGATATCTTAATTCTTCCACTATTAATATTTCAAGCATTAAAGTTATAAAACTAAACCTAAAATGAATAAAATAGAAATATATATAATGTATAGCCTCAAAAGTATTAGAGTCTAGTTTATCCATGCTGAAAACTTTATACTGCTACATCTAATTAATTTATTATAATAGCTAAGCTTAAAAATATATGATTAATATCTATTTTAAATAATTAACTGCTATTAAGTTATTAATCCTACTTATAACTTCAGCTTTAATCTTCATTATTAAGAATATAAGTGTAATTAAAATTATTAGCAAACTGTTAGGACTGCTCTATTTATATCTAATAGGGCTATGAGATCCTAATATTGTATAAATATAAACTTAGAATTTGGTTTAGTTATGCTGGAAAAAGTTAATATAGGCTAAAGTATCTAGATCAAAAAGCTACAAATAATGAAGTTGGATGCTATTGGATACTTATTATTGTATTTTTTATAAAAAGTATCTTATATTTAAAGTGAAGCTTTGATAAGTATAGATTCATCAATAAGTTTAATATATATTTTATGCTGCCAATAATTTTATAAAGTGTTTGTTCAAAAACAATAATTGGAGTGTAAAAGAGCTTAGAAATAAATGAGGTGTAATTAAGCTATCAAAGTTATATTTAAGACTCAAAAGTAATAAAAGTTGATAAATTTAATGAGTAGCTTTACAAGAATTAATTTTTATGAGATAAAGATTGATTTAAAAATTAATAAATCTTAAAATTATCAATTCTAGCTAAGTTATTCTATTTCATAACTGATTTATAAATTTAGCAAAATAAAGAAAATTGTAAAAAAGTGAAGATATAAATTGAAAAAAATAAAAGCTAAAACTGTTACTAAAGCAAAAAGAATAAAAAAGGAAAAAACGTATAAATCTATAAAGGAAACTAAATGAGTCTACATAAATTGAAGATGGATATGATATTAAAAGATAAGTCTAAACAATTTATGATTAATATTTTTTAACTAAGAAATAATAAATTTTTATTTACAATAAAGTTCCTAAAACTTTGCTCTTACATTTTATCATCTTTATCAAATAAAAAAATAATATATAAGTCATAGGATATATAGTTTAATAGTAAAAGTATATAGCCATGCTTTATAAATAATATTTGAAATTTCTTAAAATTAAATTGAAATAAAGTTTCTTTATTCTTTTCTAAGTTTATTCATTTTTCATAAAATTAAAATAATCTAATAAAAATTTGATTAACTAAAGAAATATTTTTGGTTTTATTCCACAATAAAAATTATTTTTTACGCGTTTATTTATTTATCTAAGTATTTAGCTATAAGAAATGGCTTTGAAAATTAAGATTTAATTTAACTATTTCAATTTTGAAATACTACTACAAATTCATTTTATTTAATAAGAATTAATTTCATTTTCAATCGGTTAAATAAATAAATTTTAAAGCAAATGATTAAACATCTTAAAGATATTTATGGTTATATTAGCATTAACTTTATTATGCTTTTAGTAGCTTTTAATAATGATAGTGGTTTTATTTTAGATTCAATTAACTATTACAGTTATGTTTCAATCATCTTATTTCATGTTTAATTAAAATTAGAAAGCTTAATTTTATAATTGTTTTTAATAACTTTTAGTTGCTTATTTGTAAAGCTTCAAATTTTTTAATAAATTGGGTGCAAGTCAATCCTCAGATTATGAAAAAGAAAATTAAGAACTTAAAAGGTAATTTTAACCAGTTAATGCAGATGCTCAAACCTAAGAAAAACCATCTAAGTTAAAAAATTTAAATAAAATTGCTTTTACTAAGCCTTTGTCATGCTCAAGTCATTAAGATTGCGTGCAAAACGAATTTATGTGTAATTTATATCTTCATTGTGATTTAACTTTCGATTTAATTGGCTTTAGAGTTTATAAAGAAGAAAGTGATTTATAAATATAGCATTTTCATTTTGTAGGAGTATATAGCCACTAAGAAGATTTAATTCACTTCTTTTTATGACTTCAAGCAGCTTATATAGAATAGAAATAAACAAATCCTATTTTATGAAGAGAAAGCAACTTCAAATGATCATCATCAATGATGCAAAACGAAAGAAAAATAATAGGAGTCTTTGGATTTATACGAGAGAATGATAATGAAATTTTTTAGTCTAAGCAAATATTTACTTAAGTACTAAAATAAAATAACTCTCTTAAGTTTTTATTTACTTGGAATCAGTTAAGATAATAGTAAGCCTAAAAAAGTAAACTTTCTAAAATTCCATTCTTTTTAGCAAAGTATGATATAGTATCAAATCTTAAAAATAGTGATGACTATGCATGATTAGAACATGTTTGCATAACTTCTGACACATTAGATGAAGGATATGTATTTTCAAGCAATAGAGGAGTAACAACTGAAAAGTTGATTTATTATCTTAATTAAGAAAAACCATTATCAGGTATAAAAATTTTATCTCCACCTTAAAAAGGCTACAAGAAAACTGGAAAAAAGCGAAAAAGAAATGTTTATGAACATTTAGGAACATATTGCTTAGAAAAGACAGAAAAATAGATAAAGAAAAAGAAGCCTGATTTTGATATAAGCAAAGCAAAGTTTTTTAAATATAGTGATATTGAAAACTGCAGTGAAGAAGGCATGTTTAGTTATACTTACAAAGCATAAAATGCTATACTTGAATATGAAAATAAGAAATATTTCTATTATTAAATATTATGTGTGAGTGCTATGTTTAGGGATAGTGAAGGAAGTTGGTATGAGTTACTCGTTTTTAATTAGCTAGACTAATGAACTAAGAACGGAAAATTAAACTTAATATAATTTATATAAGCAAAATAAAATTATATTTGATATTTCTACATTAATTTAAAAATAAAGGCAAATATAAAAGTATTAAATATTTCACTCCAACAGCTTCATTTTTTCCAATCTTGCTTAAATAAAATTGAGGTTGCTAATTTTTCACATTATTTGAAAGGATAGTTGCTAATAATACAAAAATATTAGAGTCACACTCTTTAATTATTTAACTTTAAAATAAAATTCAAATTTTCAAAATATTTATTGAAAAATGGAAAGGGAAAATGACTAGAAAGCTATAAGATAAGCAAAAAAAGAAAAATAAGCCTAAATATGTTTTAAAATGGCTTAAATTAATAAATATGATATGTCATTAAAGGAACTGGAACTAGTTAAGATAAAAATATAAACTAAGTTTATTTTATTCTATCTTAGCTTCTAATCTAACTTGTCTCAGTCTTTCTTTGCTAAATGATTATCCTTTGTTTATCTACACTTTCCCGGGTTTTTTTGTTTAAATTTTAGCATTAAGATAGGTTAGGGTAAATTAAAGATAAAAGAATTAATTTAAATAAAATAAAATAACTTGGAAGTATTATCTAAGAAGATAGTCAAGGTAGTTGCTAAAGATTTATATTTAAAAGCTGAAAAGAAGATAAATTTTATCTATATGTCTATTTAATATGTTTTAATACTAATATATATATCCTTAAGTATTTGCTTATAAAGTAAAGTATTTCAATTCCATAACTAAATTAATTAATTTAAGCCTTTTTTCTTTAGAAGAAACTAATCTAATTAAAACATTTATAATTACCATATCACCATAGAAATATTTATTCCAAGCTAATTTTTCCCTAAAACTGGTATTTATAAAAAAGCGAAAATAGTTCTAAATAACTGTAGTTATAACTATATCTATTAATTGTAATGAAGAAGAAAAATAAATAAATTAGTTTTTAATTAAGCATCTTTAATTATTTCTATATTAATAAGAATTTAAATCTTTAAATCCTTACTGTTTAGCTGATATTTCAATTATAAGATGATATTTAAGTAATATATATTTGAATTAATAGAAATATAAATTAAAACTAACTCTATATATCATATGAGAAGCATTAAATCTAAATTTATGGCTCTAGTTATTCTATTTTTAAATATATAAAGTTATCTCTTTATTCCAATTCACTTTAAATAGGGAACTAAGGAAACTAAGTTATTTATATATGATAAATTGCTAGTTAAAGCAATTAAAATACTGAGAATCTAAAAAGCTAAAAAAAGATTAAAAGGAACTTATAAATGAATAAATAGTAGATATGGACAATAATATATCTATGAGAACATGAAAATAAGCTTTTTATATATTCTTATTATGATAAACTGTATGATTCCTATAAATTGTTTCTTAAATATTTATTAGCATTATAAATAAATTCTTAGACTAAAAATTAACAAATTTTAATTTTATTATTAATAACAATAACTTCATTGATAGGATTTTAAGTCTTATAATTATAACTTAATATAGATATATTTAATTATATTTCAAACTTAATTAACAGAACCATTTTTTATTTTATTTCAGAAATTACAACTTTCATTTTCATGCATATAAATATAGCTTTAAAAAATATTTGCTTAGCAAACTTCTAAAAGACCATTATGTTCTTAAATCATAATATCCCAACTAGATTTTAGAGGTAAAATACTTAAATTAATAAAATTAATGATATAATACTTAAATTTAATGATCTACAATATTTTATTCAGTTATATCTTAAACGAATAAAGAGTCTAAAATGTTTCTATCATATTAAAATAAAAACCTTTATTAATGTTCTTTTCAATAATAAATTCATATCCTAAATAATGCATAAGAGAATGATTGAAGTATCTAAGATAAATAATTAGTCTGAATATTCTCAATTTTTAAGACTTTAATCATTCTCAAGAAATTATTAATTAAACACTTTTTTCCTTTATTAAATCTCTAAAAAACAGTTGCAACATTAAACTTCGATAGAATAATTAAACTTCATAGTAGTTTTTGCAACTCTTATTATTGTAACGCTTCTAAATTTTATAAAATGGAAGAAAGTGGGTCGAATGAGGAATACGAAAAAGAGAAACAAGAAGTTTAAAAGTAAATTGAAACAATCAATCCTGATGCTTAAATCCAAGAAAAGTTATCTTAGTTAAGAACTTTAAATAAAGTACTTTTTTAAAAGCCTTATTCATGTAAGAAGCATTATGATTACTTACAAACTCCTTCTTCAAAAAGCACTTCTTTGTTTGATCTATATCTTCATCGGGATTTAACTTTCGACTTAATTGGATTTAGAATTATTGAATAATAAAATAGCTAATAGGAATAGCACTTTCATTTTGTAGGAGTGTATAGTTAATAAGATAACTTAATTCACTTCTTTATAGGACTTCAAGCAGCTTATATAAAAGAGAAGTAAACTATTCCTACTTCATGAAGTGAAAGTAACTTCAAATGATCATCTTCAGCGACAAAAAGTGAAAGGAAGGTAATGGGATGCGTCGGATTGATACGTGAACAAGAGAATGATATTATATATACTAAAGGAGTATTCACTTAAGTACTAAAGAAAAATAACTCTCTTAAGTTTTTATTTGCTTGGGATTAGTTAAGATAGTAGTAATCCTAGAAAAGCAAACTTTCTTAAATTCCATTCTTTTTAGCAAAGTATGATATAGTATCGAATCTTAAAAATAGTGATGATTATGCATGATTAGAACATGTTTACGAATATACTGATAATGAAAATGAAGGATATGTATTTTCAAGCAATAGAGGAGTTACAACTGAAAAGTTGATTTATTATCTTAACTAAGAAAAACCATTATCAGGTATTAGAATTTTATCTCCACCTTAAAAAGGCTACGAATAAAAAGGGAAAAAACTATAAAGAAATATTTAAGAAAATTTAGGAACATGATGCTTATAATAGACGGAAAATGGAATAAAAGTGAGGAAGCCAAATTGTGATATGAGCAAAATAAAATTTTTCAAATATAGTAATATTAAAGAAATTAGCGAAGGTTGTTTTTGAAGTCTTACTTACGAAGAATAAACTGCTATATTTGAATATGAAAATAAAAAATATTTATATGCCTATATGTATTCTTCTGGAGCTTTGTATAGAGATGACAGCGGATTCAGAGAAGATATATTCATCTTTAAGTAGCTAGATTAATGAAGTAAGAAACTAAACTAAACTAAAATATATTACTTAAAAGTAAATTTATCTATTTATTATGCATTTTAATATTAATATTTAAACTAAAAGGATTATTGGACATCTTTAATTGTAAGAGTTTCTTCTTCCAATTAAAGACATTTAAATTTAAAAGTTTCATACATCACTTCCTCTTCAACAGCATTTCTTATCTATACATTTTCTGATTATTCCTTCTTTTCTATTTTAAATACTTCCATTTCAAAACCTTATAAGTATGATAATGGTTAGGTAAGAATTTCTTAATTATTTGTATATATTTAATTTATTCTTTGGTTGCCAAAATAAATCTATTATTATTTCAAGTTTAAATATTCGCTAAACACTAAATTTTCTCATGAATCAACAAAATTTTCTTATTTCTCTTGGTTACAATTAATTTATCTTTTTTGTCTAGGGTAAATAATTATTAGCTATTGAAACATATCTTTATGATTTTCATTGAGAAGAATTAATTTTTTCTTTATTTTTCTTAAATTTATGCAGATAGTTTTAAAACTTTTTGCATAGATAGCTGGCTTTATTATGAAGGCTTATTAATTGATTGTCCCAAATTAAGTATGAGTTTGCTTATATATTTAATTAGCTCTTTTAGCTTCAATATAGTTGTTTTGTAAGTTGAATTTCTAAATTAAGTAAAGTGAGTATTTAAAAAAGGAAATAATATATTAGTTACAGCTTTAGTTGTATATGGAAAAATGATTAGTTTGATAATGAAATATGAGTAATATTGATAAGAAATATGAAAATAAAGCTGCTTAATAATATAATCTTATTTAATATAAATTAGAAATACTTTAATTTAGAACACTTAAATAAAACAATCCAAGGATTCAAAAGAGGTTTCTACACACCTCCAAAAAGTTGGAGAGGAAACCTGAATCCAATCTTGGATAGTCTTCTTACCCTTAATCCTAACCTTTTTCTTAATTCTAACAACCTGAAGAGGAACAGAAACAAGCTCAGAAGACAGCACATGAGATAACTCCAACCTCAGAAGAGAAGCCCAGAAAGCAGATGAAGTCTGCTCTGTACCAGGAGATCTCAAAGTTTAATCCTTCTGACCAGATGAGCATGGAACAGCTCATCAAAGTGGTACTAAATCTCCAGGAAGAGGTTAGGAAACTGAGAAAAGACAATGAGAAACTGATGGAAAAACTCAACCTAGTGGAAGGAATATAATCTAGACTTATGTCCTAAGAAAGAGAACTAAGCGCTTTCTGAAACATATCTTAAGACCAGAGTAGTTAATCCTAAAATTAGCTTCATAAACAATCTGATATGAGTATTAGACTGGAAATACCAGAAAAGAAATTAGTTGAACAAAGGGGAGATCCAATGATGATTGAAGAGACCAATAAGAAGACTAAGGTTAAACTCCAAAAAGTAGTGAAGAAATGTTACTACTGCAATTCGACAGAACACTTATGAAGACGCTGCAAGGAATTCCAAAATTTCAAGACGTAGTACTGGAATAAATAAAGAACCATGCAAGCACAGTAGAGGAAGAAAAAACAAATGTAGTAGAGACAAATAAGAGAAAGGTTATACTTAAATGAATAAGGATACATTTACAAGAGAAAATTTAATTAGAAATAAGGTTAGATCCGGAAATGACGAGAGTAATGGGAGGAGAGAGGAGTAGAGACATCTAAAACTTTATTTTTAACACTGGAGCAATCTGGTGTCCAGTATGAAGAGGTGAAAATCCTCGAAAACTGCTAAACTTAATTTACCTTATTATTATTTAGAACACTTATTAGTTATTTATTTTATTAATTTAACTCTATTTGTCAAACTAATACTAAAATACTATTTCAGTCAATATTCTTTTATTATTTTACAATTAAATAATTTAATAAGTATTTATATTCAAGTTCTAAAAAACAGAAACTAATTTAATTCACTAAATCCTTTTTTAATAGATCAAGTCTGTTTTGGATTAGCAAGTATCAGAACGACTTAATTATTTACTTTGTAGAAGCTATTTAAAGTTATATTAAACTTACAAGAAAATTTAAAACAGAAGAACAAGAGAAAGATTTATCTAATATTTTAAGAACAAAACGATGTCAGGATTTTCACCAAATTTTTGCGGCTTCAAGAAGACAGGAGTTGGGACCAAGAAGAGAGCAACAAAAAGGTCGCCCATCAAATCGAGTCTCCAAACTTTGAAGAGAAACCTAAGAAATAGGCAGAAAATATTGAGCACTAGGAAATCTCAAATTAAATTACAGAAAAGTAAATAAGCTTTGATTAGCTGATAAAAGTGGTGCTGAACCTCAGGAAGAGGTCAAAAAGCTGAATAAAGATAAATAATAAATTGATTAAACTAGAAAGCGTGTAGCACCTCAATGGCTCGCGGTTCTTTGATAAAGATTTTTAAAGTTAAAAAATTTATTTTCTTAAGACTTCGCAGTGACTACATGTATTGAAAAGAATAATAGACATTTTGGAACTTTTATATTTTGCCTCTATAGCAATCTAGAGGCTGGCGGGAAAGAAGTTGAAATACCTCTAAGAACGTTAAACATTTAATTTTTTGTCTTGAATATTTTAAGAAATAGAAAAAAATTATTAAAAATGACCTTTAAGAAATAAGTTAAAATATCTTCAAAAACTACTAACAAAGCTAGAATAGTAAATCTAATCTGTCTGAATAGAAATAGAAGATATTCAGATTTAAAGTCAGAAAAAGAAAAAAGCAATGTTTTTATATTAGATTGACGTAACATCATCACAAAAGATGTTAGAAGTTTTAAGCATTCAAAAATTAGCACCCAAAAAACGATCAGTACAAATAATAAAAATTAAAACATAACACTGGAGGAGTAGTAGAGACATATATGAAAAATTTTATCTATTTGATTTAGGAATAAACTATAGGAAAAAGAAATGCTATAAAACTAAAATAAAACTAATCGCCATGAAATTTATGCAAGATTTGAAAATAAAGAATTATATTAAACTTTTTATTAAACTTCCATTCAATACAGGATAGTGAGAACTGAATAAAAATCCCTGGAAAACACCAAATATATTTTATTTATATATATATTTAAAGAATTTAAATCTAAAAATATTATATATCTTAATTAAATAATTTTTCATAATAATAAAATACAATAAAGTTAAAATTATTTCTTATAATAGAAAATAACTATTATATTTTTAAAACTTTAATCTTTTAATAATTTTTATATTAATAAATTTCAAAAATCTGAATTAAAAGAGATAGTTAAGAAAAAATTAATAATAACTGTTAAATCTTGAAATTTATAATATAATATAATATAATATAATATTATATAATTTATTAAAGTGATTTTACTTTTTTTTAATTAATCACAAAATTAGAGTTTGTAAAGATTTTCTTATCAGAAATCTTCTTCTTCAGAGTAGATTTTAATTATTTCTCGCTTTCCCCTGTTTTCACTAAGACTTGCAGACATAAGCTTTCTACATCAAATCCATATTGTCTTTTATTCCGTTCTCTTGCTTCCATTAGTATTAGAGGTATTGCTTGGATGATTTATTGTTCTTTTCTTCTATATAATTTTGTTTCTTTTGTGCGGTATTTTTTAAATATTTTATTTCATGCCTTTCGTTCTTCTTTTTTTCTTTTTCCTAAAAATTCCAACAGTTTCTTACCTTGTGGCCTTGCTTCTTTCAGTATCAGCACCTTATTATCGGTCTTTTTTATGTATAAACTAATGCTTAATTTAATTCTTCTTTCTCTGTCTCTACATCCATGGGATCATAGTTTTTCTTATTTTACAGTTCCTGATTCTTTCCATAATTTATTCTTTGTAATTTTTCTTCAATCTGCTGGATTAATGAGTATATTTGCCGATCAGAAGGTCTACTTACGATATCTTATTTTAATCCAGTGTTTTCCTGTTTAAGTTAATCAACTTGCTAGATTAGAATACAAACTTTGTTTAAAAGTTCTTAGAGTATCTGCTAGAGTTTAAGGTTTTCTTTTTGTAGATGTTAAAGATCAATCTATATTTGTTATTATATTTTATTTGTCTAGTTTGGAGATTGTTATATTTTAGGTTCCATTTTTAATATATATAATATAATTTTACATTTTTTCATATTAACATATCTTTTGAATATTATTTAAATTAATTCTAATTTTATGGTAATTTCTATTTAAAAGTTAATAAATATAAAGCAATATCTAGGAACTATAAAATTATACAAATTTTACTTCTACTTTTTATATACAAATTTCACATTCTACTAATCTAAAAAATGAACTAGATTCTTTCTTTTATAGCATAAAGCTCTTTCAGAATTATAATTAAAATTATTTTTTAATTTATTTATTGTACAATATTTTTATATACTATATGTAATTTTATTTTCCTTATTTTTCTTTTATTCTCTTTCATTAAATAATATTTAACTTTATTAATTAATATTAATTGTATATATTTGTAATCATTTATTTTATCCTATCCTATTTATTCAACATTTTCCATATTTTACCTGTTTCTTTATAAGTGCAATACATAAATTTTTAATTAATTTTATCTTTTTGAAATATAAATAAAAAGTATAATCAAAAATTTAGTTACAAAGTTCTTATTAAATATAAAGGTTTTATAGAGAAAAAATATTTTCTTTTGAAAAAGCTTTTGTGTATTTATAGCAAACTATACAAAAAATAATTATAGGATTTCTATAAATAGCTATAGACACAAATGAATAATTTGAAAAATTTTATTTAGATAGTTATATTTTATACCCTAAGTCATAATCATTCAATCATATAAACAAGAAATTACTGATATCTTTCAGATTTATTTATTAGCATGCCTTGTTTAATTTTCCCTTATTTATTTTTTACCTTTCTTATTTTATATTTTTCTTTTATTGCATTATCTTGTTCTTAAATATTTCGATTCTTTTCATATGGAGTATAATATTTTAAGATTTAATCCGAATTATTATTTCTTATAGTTAATTAGCAGCCAATCACACATCTTTTACTTAAAGTAAATTCGTAAGTTCACTCCATTTGCTCTGGTCCCTAATTTCTTCTACCTCCAGGTCTTGTTAACATCAGTCTTATTGTTTATTTATTTCATTTTTATTCTGTATATTTCTCCATCCATATTGCAATATATTTTTTCTTATTCTTGCTTAAATTTCTTAAAATATTGCATTTTTAAGTTTTAAAAATTTTAACTTTACTTATATATGTCCTGTTTTAAGACAATAGTAGCTGTTTTTCTCCTTTTTAGAAATTTAATATTTGAATTTATTTTATTTCTCTTTGCTCTATTTCCATTTTGCTATATTAAAAAAGAAAGCATTTTAATAAAAATGTTAATGAAATGAAGTCACTGATATAAATCAGATAACTCATTTTAATTATGTTCTAAAAGTTCAAGCATCGTTCTTTCCATCTTCAATTTTTCCCCGTTGTTTCTTGTGCTTTCTTATTATTCTTCTTTAGCTCCAATCAATTATTTGTGTTTCGTTCTACAATTTCAATTCTTTTTTTCGTGGATTCTTATGAAAAATTTTTATCTGAAGATCTGCATCAATTTACTTATGAGAAGTGAACTGCTAGTTTATGTAGAGTTAATTGTAAGTTACTAGTTTTTCCAAGTTTTTTCCAGGAAATTTATCAGAGATATTTCTAACTATGTCCTAATAGTAGACACATTCGAAGATATGTCTAAACGTGTCTTTTCCATCACATTTACAGAGGTAATTTTTTATAGGATAACGACGCATATGTAAGTCATATTGAAAACTGTAAGAATTAGTTCTTAATTTAAAGACTGAGATGATTTCTTTTTTATATTCCTTGTTTAGTTTACTGTAATTTATTTCAGGAAATTTCAAAAGTCCTCCAAGTTGCTCTCTAAATATTTGTGCAGTGGGCATGTCTCTATATCGTATAGTTGCTTCTTAATAGAATTTGTTTCTTTTTTTTCTTCAATAAGATTCTCAAAAGAAAGTTAATTAGAAATCATGGTTTAGTCGTCATTGCTAATTCCGTAATATTAAAATATCCTTTTAACTTACTAAAAGTACAAAGATTTTTAGTTTCAATTGCATTCAAAGAGTTTTCCTATATCAGATTCCGGATAAGTCTTAGCTTCTTTCTGTATTTTAAAGTAGAAACGGAAAAAGCGACTAGCCATAATATGCTCAAAAGGGAGTCAATTAAAGTCTATGTAACAAGACTCATTAAAGACAGAGATAGGCGACTGTAAAGCCTTCCTCGCAATTATACGCATACTTTTGCTTATCTTCTCTTTCATAGTTTATGAACCTCTCATTATAGTTCAAGGAACCAATTCTCCACCGTATTCAGCCTTAGGCATCGTAAACATGCGACAAAGTATTTTAAAGTGTAAGGGAGTAACATTCTTGTATCGGCTGAGAGTATAAATGCATTTCTTTAGCGATTCTAAATATGTTTAAATTCTATATTTACAGTGATTGATCAAAAGACCATTTTCTTGTATTATGACTCCAAAGTACGTCACTTGACTTCTATTTGATATGTTAACCTTCCAGTTTCAAATTTGATTCGATTTTTTTAGCTCTTCTTTTTTTAACAAATTGTATTGCTTCACATTTACTAGTATTTATTTACAGAAAAATTCACTGAAAAACTCTATTGCATTAATCTATAAGTTATTACATCCTTTAAGCAGAACAAGAAAGGAGTATAAGGTCATCTCTCCACACTCTGCATACAAAGTTCATATTGTGCAGATTGATACCTAGATGTGTATTTCTTTCCTATAGATGTCTGATTACTATATCATAATATAGGAGGGAGAGTACAGGACCGTGTGAACTCCCTTGCATAACTCTATTGTTGTAATGAAGTCGTCGAGTTGTTTACCCATCGATTAGAAAAGAGGAATTCAGGTTACTGTAGAAAGACTCTAGTGCCAGTATCAATCCCAGAGGTATTTTTATTCTCCTAAGATGTTGAAAGAGTTTTCTTCTCTCAATACTATCAAACATCTTCTCAACATCAATAAGAGTAGCAAGCATCCCTGTTTAGCCTTTCCCTTCACTCTAATAGAGGTCAATTATCTGCTACAATTATCATATTTAGTGGGCTGTTTGTCTCTTCTTGAGAAATCCCATTTATGCAGGATGTATGAAGTTTCATTCTTAAAGAATTTTATAAGTCCTTTCTGTTAAAGCCTTGTCATAGATCTTCAATATAGTATTCATAAGGGAAATTGGTTTTCAGTTTTTCCAATCACTCTTATTACCTTTCCTGAAAATAGAAATGATAATGGAGGTATTCAGCTTGTATGGAATTTATTAAAGTTGCATCATATTATTGATAAAACAGTGAATTATTTATTGTAACTCTTCTCCAGCATACTTGATGAGTTCACCCTTTATTCCATTTAGTCCAGCTGCCTTGCCATTTGGAATATGTTTAATAATTTCTTTAATTTCTTAAAATTTTCAAAGTTCAAAATTTTCAAAGTGAGAAGATAGATAATCGATAAGTTAAGGATTTCTATAAATGAGATCTATTTACCGTTACTAAAATTAAGTTGTTCCAATTTTACATTTTAATGTTTGTTTAACACAAAGGTTTCTCAGTTATCAATAAAGGAGTTACTAAGTTCTTCATTAAAATTCATTTAATTCCTTATTTTAGGGTTTATTATCTTTTTAGCCTGACAGAACATCGTTCGTTGATTTCCATTTAGTTTGAGAAATTTACCTGTAGCCTGAAGCTTTTTCCATTTTCAATAAAAACGCATATATATATTTTTTAATTTTCTGGCTACAGAATGAGTTTTAGTTACTGTTTAGTTAATTCTTCCTTGTATAAGCATCAATTTCTTATACTCCTAATTTGCTCTTTAAGCAGCTATATACTTCAAAGTGATATTTCGAGGCAGTTTGCTGTAATTAGTATTTTTTTTAACTACTCATATTGTGTTCATTGGTCTATTCTAAAGTAAGTTCGTGATGAAACTATATTATGAGTCTAAGTTATCTGATGCCATAGTCAAAAAACACGAAAAACTACCTTAAAATTAATTTTAGTAATTTTATCTGTCCATTGGATCAAGTAGCTTATCAATATTATAGAGTAATGGTTATTATCTTGGAACATTTGTGATTGCATTGTAAGCAAGAGTCACAGATATAGGAATATAATCAGTGATTAGCTTGTCATAGTGAGCCTAGAAATTGTTAAATTAATCAATATTCAAGTGTTGGGTTGCCAAAATGTAATCATTACATTAATATTATTGATTAGCTCTATGAATGAATGTATTTGCTATAGGGTCATTCATAATCTACAAATCATTCTGTTGAATAAACTATTTTAATCGGGATGTATTATCGTAGTTGTTTAGAGAATTACTACCAAAGTCTTCTAGTAGTGCATTAAAGTCACCAAGGAAGATATGAGTATTATGGGGAAACGCATTAGATACTTCATTGAGAATTTATAGGCTTCATCTTTCATATCTGTTGTTTTGTTGTTGTCTGGCATGTAGCATGAAGTAAAGAGTATATCGTCAAGTTTTATTGTGCAGAATCTCAGCTAGGCCTCTCCATCTGCCTCTTAAACTATTTGAGTTGTGTTAGTTTCTCTTTAGCCATGATACAGACACCTCCTCGCCCGTTAGCATTTCTATAGTAGGTCCGAAATCCATGTACTATAATAGGTACAAATTATTACTTAGCATGCGTTTCATTAATTGCTATATTAAAGAAACTGTTAGCTTGGTATTTCTTATTTTAGCTCTAAAATTAAGATTCTATTTTTTAATTCTGCTTCTAATTTTTTTTCTAACTAGAAGCTTAACTGCTGAGCTATTCTCATTGTTATTTTTATAAGATGTCAATCTTCCTTTCCTAGTAAGTTATTCTCAAATCCAAAGTTTCTTGGAGCACATTTTTTATCAATTCCGTCAGCTTAGTGTTCTCTTTTCGGAGATGTTTAACCCCTTCATGAAGGTTTGGAACGACTTTGATGAACTAGTCCATATTCATTTGATCAGAAGGTTTAAACTCCGTGGCTGCCTGATTTAAAATGGACTTCGCTTATTTTCTCAGTTTCTCCTTCAAAGTTGGCGTCATTTCATCGTTATTAATTTACTGTAGCTTTTTTTACTCTTTGTGGTCCTGATTCGATTCGGGCTCTACTTCCTTGGAGGGAGAAATAATTCCTTTCTGTGTTCCAACATATTTTTAATGAGATTTAATTAAATGAAAATAGATATAATATTAAAATAAATATCTAAATACTTTCTGATTAATATTTTTTAACTAAGAATTAATTTTAATTTAAAATAAAGTTCCTATAGCTTTTGCTCTTATATGTTATCATCTTTATGAAATTAAACAATAATATATAAGGCATAAGATATATAGTTTGATGGTAAAAGTGTATAGCCATATTCTATAAATTATATTTGAACTTTCCTAAATCTAAATTGATTTAAAGTCTCTTTATATATTTTAAGTTTCTTAAAATGTTATTAGCTTAAAATAATATACTAAAGGAATTATTTGCTTAAGATACATTTAGATTTTATCCAGCATACTATTTTATTTTTAGATGCTATATTTATTTAGTTTTTGTATTTAGTTATAATAAATTATTTTAGAGTGTAAGTTTAACTTTAACTTTCTCTTTTTTAATATATTAAAACTACTAATTTTATTAGAAAATATTTAACTCCTTTTCTTAAAGATAAAAGTAATTTACTTTTAAAGGAAATGGTTAAATATCTTTAATGATATTTATGGTCATATTAGCATGCATTTAATTATGAATTAGAATAAAGTAGATTAGGAAGATTATAATAGCTTTAGTTAGTATCTTGCACTTATTACGTTAAGACTTCATAATCATCTTATTTCATATTTAATTAAAAGACTTAATTTTATAATTGCTTTTATAACTTTTATTTATTTAAATGGAACTATTTAAAACTTTTAAATTAAATGGGACCAAGTGGCTCTAACGAAGAATATTAAAATTAAGAACTTAATAGACAATTTTAACCAGTTGATCCAGATGTTCAAATATAAGAAAAGCTATCTAAGTTAAAAGCTTTAAATAAAGTTCTCTTTTCTAAGCCTTTGTCATGTTCAAGTCATTATGATTGCGTGCAAAATGAATTTATGTGTAATTTATATCTTCAACGTAATTTAACATTCGACTTAATTGGACTTAGTTTTTATGATAATGAAAATAGACTATAAATATAGCATTTTCATTTTGTAGGAGTATATAGCCACTAAGAAGATTTAATTCACTTCTTTTTATGACTTCAAGCAGCTTATATAGAATAGAAATAAACAAATCCTATTTTATGAAGAGAAAGCAATTTCAAATGATCATCATCAATGATGCAAAACGAAAGAAAAATAATAGGAATCTTTGGATTTATAAATGAACCATAAAATGAAATTATTTAATCAAAGAAAATATTTACTTAAGTACTAAAGAAAAATAACTCTCTTAAGTTTTTATTTGCTTGGGATCAGTTAAGATAGTAGTAAGCCTGAAAAAGTAAACTTTCTTAAATTCCATTCTTTTTATCAAAGTATGATATAGTATCGAATCTTAAAAATTGTGATGATTATGCATGAATAGAACATGTTTACGAAAATCCTTAATATGAAAATGAAGGATATGTATTTTCAAGCACTAGATGAGTAACAAATGAAAAGTTGATTTATTATCTTAACAAAGAAAAACCATTATCAGGTATTAAAATCTTATCTCCACCTTAAAAAGACTACGAATAAAAAGGGAAAAAAGCGAAAAAGAAATGTTTAAGCATTATTAGGATCTTAATGTTTAGAAAAGGCGAAGAAGAAATAAAAAAAAAAAGAAACCAGATTTTGATATAAATAAAGCAAAATTCTTTAAATATAATGATATTGAAAACTGCAGTGAAGGAGGCATGTTTAATTATAATTATTAAACATAAACTGCTATACTTGAATATGAAAATAAAAAAATATTTCTTCTATTACAGTTACTATAATAGTGCTATGTTTAGGGATAGTGAAGGAGACATTCAAGAAATTCTCCTTTTTCACTAGCTAGATTAATGAAC